>CM040125.1:339507816-339983477 GCA_022559845.1 Amorphophallus konjac | reverse complement strand
CCCACAAGGGACACCAGGTTTTTTAGGTGGTTCGGTCAACAGACCTACATCCACCCCTCACTCCCAACCGGAGTGAGGCTTCCACTAGTAACACTAGCACAGCAGACTCAGTCTGCAACAAATGCTGCCACACAGCTTGACCAGGGAAACAACCTCCCCTCTTCCTCCCAACCGGAGGGACACCCCAAGTGACTCCCAGCCACTTGGAAACCAGAGACACACGGTCTCTCTTCCTCTAGACCCGGAGGGAACCCCTAGACTTGCTACCCACAAGCCCAGAACCGGAGGACCAAACCTCCCTTCCTCCAAACCGGAGGGAACCTAGAGACCCAAGTCTCTCTTCCTCTGAACCCCAGAGGGAAGCACAAGTGACATTAAGTCACCTGCAAACCAGAGGTCTCGGACCTCTCTTCCTCCCAACCGGAGGGACCCCTGGACTTGAAACCTACAAGCCCAGAACGGAGGACGAGCCTCCCTTCCTCTAACCAGAGGGAACCCACAAGTAGCACCCAGCTACTTGCAACCGGAGATAGCAATCTCCCTTCTCCTGAACCAACAGGAGAGACCCCGACCTCTCTACAGAGAATCAGAAATACAGCAGGTGAATAGTTCAAAAGAAAAACAAAACCCAGCAACAGAAAGCTGAAAAGATAAAAACAAATGTGGCTCTCGCAGGAGCTGGCTGGCCTGGATTTGATCCACGGTCCAGCAGGAACTTCTTCTACTGCTTCTTCTTTCTCCCAGCACGAACTCTCTTTTCTTCTTCTTCTTCTTCTTTCTTACTTCTTCTTCTTCTTACTGCTTCTGCCTTCTCCTTCTTCTCACTCTCTCTATCTCACTGTCTCTCTTTCTTTTTCTTCTTCTGCTCTCTCGATCTAGCTCTCAGCTTTCTCTATCTCTTCTTTCTCTTCTGCACTTCTTCTCTTAGCTCTGGCTGCTTCTACTTCAGTCACTCTCTGCCCTCACCCTTCTTCAGAGGAAGAAGACACATATATATAGCAGCAGCAGATTAGGGCGGCGTGTGCTCTCCACGATTCCCGCCCAAATGCTTCAGTCCACGTGGAGGCTCCTCTGCATCTCGATCACTTGCCAGATGCCAGCCTCGTATCACGTGCCCACTCTGCATAGGCTCCACGAACAGTAGAATAGAGCAAACTGGTTCAGATTTGATCCTGAACCCAGAATCCTTCTTCTTCTTCTTTTTCTTCTTCTCCTGCAAAGAGATTAAAAACATTAATACTCAGGGTTCTCTCTCTCTCTCTCTAGATATATATATATATATATACCTGAAATAAGTCGGTTGACACTCAAGCTAAAGCTGCATAAGGTGTGTAGGAACAACAAAAGGTGCACTATACTGAGAACGACACGAGGTACATAAAATGACTACAGCACGAGATAAAAAGAGAACGACACGAGGTAAAGAAGGAAATAACACAGAGTAAAACGGTAGAAAGACACACGATCAGAGGAACCTTGGACGAAGATAGAAAAAAGTAACACGAAGACACAAATACAACACTAAGACACAAACACAGAAATAACATGAAGACTCAAACACAAGATTAACACGAAGACATAAAAACAATACGAAGACACAAAAATAAAAGATAACACGAAGATACAGGAAAACGACTCGAACACGAGGATGACACGGGCTGAAAACAACTCGAAGATGAAAACAGAAACTGACACGAAGTGTAATCACAAAGCAAGAAAGACACGGGGTCTTGGAAGAAACAACACGAATACAGAAGACTCGAAGACATAGGGGTGACACAGATGGAGCGACACGAGGTGGCACAGAAAGCAGCACGAGGTGCTGCAGTGTTCAGCACGCGATGGAACAAATAACGACACTAAGGCTCATAGTGTTGTCAACCTCAAAACATGTAAAGACTCAACAATTGAAAGTCTGAAGGCGATGTACAGACTTTATGAGAAGGCAACTGAACACTGTACACACTTCCAATGTACAGACTTCATATGAACAGACCAATGTGCATACTTCCCTTCGATGCATCTACAGTGCAATGTATTGGTTTGACAGACATTATGCAATGTATGGACTTTGATGAATGGCCCAATGTATGGACTTCGCGAACAAGATGCAATGCTGACCAATGTATACACTTGGCAAAGAGAGTGATGCATGAACTACCCTGTACAGACTTTAAGACTTAATGAGCAACAAAAAGTAGACAAAGCAGCATGGCGTCAACCCAGCTGATCCACTGCATCAACGCTGCTAGTGAACAGACAGCCAATGCGTCAACCCAATCTCCAACTGTGTCAACGCACTCATTGCACAGAACCCATATTAATGAAAGACAGACATGCAGACATGCAGACATGGTGAGTGTATAATCTATGCCATGCTCATAGTTAACCTATTTTGTGTACCAAGTTCTGAATGAAGTAAACACATATGACATGAGATGGACGCTGTACATACTTGATGCATGTGAACAGTGAGGCGGATGTATAGACTTGATGAACTACAACATGAACATTATCAGCAGAGAAGCAATGCATGTGGACAGAAATCAAGCACAAACCAATTTATCACAGCATGACTCAAGCATACGCATGCATTCTTCACAATTCAGACATGGCACACTCATGATGTACATACTTGATGCATGTGAACAGTGAGACGGATGTATAGACTTGATGAACTACAACATGAACATTATCAGCAGAGAAGCAATGCACAGAACAGAAATCAAGCACAAACCAATTTATCACAGCATGACTCAAGCATACGCATGCATTCTTCACAATTCAGACATGGCACACTCATGCAATCTCCCACAGAATAGATCAGACATATTCAAGACAAAGTGGTGACTCAATTATGTTGCTATCATTAAAACACCACATCATCAACAAAGCACAAGGGGCACAACAATCTCCCCCTTTTTGATGATGGCAACATAATGACATAATGAGTCACACTGACTCATCAAACTATTCTCCCCCTTTGACATAATCAAAAAGAAGGGAAATGGTTTGATAGTCAAATGTAGCACATAAATGCAGCACACAAAGACAGCACATAAATGTAGAGAATGAGTCATGGTTCTTAAAAATGAAGATCTCCCTTATGACAATGAAACAGCTCTCCCCCTATCAACATGCATGATTGACTACTCTCCCCTTAGATGTAAATAAACCATAACTCCCCCTGAAGCACAGGAATGGACTCTGGTTATCCAATAAATCAATCTGAAATCAGCCATTACAAAGAATCTGAATTCTGGTGAAAATACCACAGAATCAGAACTTATTGCAGAACAAGATGGAAGATTCCAACAGTGTGGAGAGAAATGCATCTCAGGAATCAATCTGAAATCCACCACCATAAGGATTCTGAAGTTCAGAGGGCTGCAAGTGAACAAGGTAATAATGGGAGTGGCACCTCACATTTGTATGGTCAGAAAAATGCAGATGGAATCAGTCAACTGATAAGAGAGGAGTTCACTTTGTTGATCATGCATGAATCTGATCATGAGGGATTTGAATGCATACATCACTTCAATAAGTCTTAAAAGATGTAGACTCTTCTATCATAAGGAGTTATGAAGTGGCAACTTAACCAATCTGATTTAATTTTGATGTATACCAACTTTGCCAAATTAAACTCAATGCTCATATCTGAATCCAAGTTTTAATAAAAGTGAACCAAATAGTCAGAAAACACTCAAAAACAATCATCTTTTATCTTACACATATGATCTCAATTGCACCTTTGAAAAATACACAGGTTAGTACTGAAGTTAAACACTTTTTCAAGAACATGAGTTGACAGATTTTTTAAGATAATTTTATTTGAAGCACATTATATTTTTCCTGAGCAATTTAAGTTGATCAACACCTTTTTACATGAGGCACAACAAGTCTTAGTTGAAGTGACCCAGTTACTCAGTGTGATAACTGGCATTGCCTCTCACTTTGAGAGCAGAGTTAGCAATATGAGTGTCTTTTTACATGAGAAGACACCTTTATCAGAGGCCAGACTCCCCAGCTACTCAACACAAATAAGCTATTGCTCTGTCAGGTTTTGTTTCACTAAATTTTTATCAGAGATAACTGTGGCACCTCATGACATGAGTTACTTTATTTCATTGATAAGAACTCAGTTTCTCAGTGACCGAGTCATTGCTCTGAATTCATAATTTTTTCATTTAGTCAACTTTTTCAAGTTAATGTTTAACCACAACACTCACTCTATGTATCTCTACCAAAGTAGCCTAGATTTCAAATTTTCAGATATCAGATGAGAGACTTTAAGGATTACATGACACAAGAGGTTAAAGTTTATTAAACCTTATCAACAGATATTTTCAATTCGTTTAATTACAAGGCAGAGAATACATTAATCTTATATCAGTCTGATTCAGTGATAATTCTTAAACCCATATGACAGGAGTTTCTACCAAAATCTCAGACTGAATTGCATGATATGCAGCTTAAGTTCCTCAGATCAGAACAATAAATTTAGCTGACCAACAACTCAATAATGCAGCCAACATAGTCACACCAGCTAAGAGGTATAGGAAGGAAGAGTACAAGCTGGTGGAAGAGTCAATCAGCAAGAGAGAATAAGGTTTAAAACCACTAGCAGAGTCAATCACTCAATACAGGTTTAAAGTCATTTCAGTCAGACAAAATGAGACACTCCTTCTTCAACAGATTGAGGATTAGCAGCCAAATTTTCAGATTCAAGAAGGTATGAACTCAAAATAGTCAATTGATGATTTGAAAGAGTGTAGAATGTGAATTTCAAATAGTGACAACAATATAATAAAGCTCCCCCTTGTCTATATGCAGTGACTCACATAAGACTCAACAAGCTCCCCCTGAATTGATGCAGTTTATGCAAGTTAGACAGAAGAGAATTACTATAAGCATGATTGTTCAATTCATATTTCAGAAAACTTCAGTTTAGCACCAACAGATCAACATGATATGCAATACACTGCTCTATATGACTTGACCCATGGTACTGAGCAGAGGACTTGGTCCAAGGACCACCTCACACATGGCAGTAGCATCCAGACATACTCCAACTGCCCTCCAGCAATGTTCCATTTCATATACCATGATGGTCATGCAAATGACATATGCAGTGCAAAGCAATCTCATTTATTTAGTGCAAACAACAGCATGAGAAGATCATCAAAAATCAACCAAGCAAAACAACAATTTCAGATAATGAAATTGAAACAGATTTCAGAACTGACCTGAATTGAGTCCTGGGTTTTCTTTTTGAGTGCCTTGGTTAACCCCTTTTATTTCTCCCTCCAAGGCACACCTGCAAAGTATTTGATCATCTTGATCCTGCAGGGACCCAAGCAGCTTTGGGTCCTGCGTTAGCCCTGACAGGTTTTCTAAACATTTTCATAGCAACATTATCATCAAATTTCATCAGTGAACAGTCATCCATAGAATGTCCAAATTTTCCACAGTATCTACATGAAATGGCTGGTGTTTGATTCTTATGATGCATATTAACAGCAGGGTGATGTTTATAAACATGTTCATAAGATTTTCTGTTATATGCATGAGCAGTTTGATGCTTGTTCTTAACCATCCAACATTCGGCAGATTTATGACCTGGCTTCCCACAGTTATAGCATGAAATTTTCACAAAAGGTTTTGCAGGGAATTTGACAAAATGGGGTTTAACATAGTTCTTTTGAACATACCAACAGTCCTTGACTGTATGCCCCTTTTTCCCACAGTGGGAGCAAGCAAAAGAATTTCTTCTATGAAAAACATTTTTACCCCAAGTAGATCTAAACCAGCACTCAGCAGCCTTGTGCCCAGGCTTATTGCAGTTGAAGCACACAATGTGCTGACTAGATTGTGGTTAGATCCATATGGACCATGAACATGAATGGGGAACTTGGCATGCTGTTTATTGTCTTCTTTCATGATAAAACATTCACTCATGAGATGACCATGCTTCCAACAATAATAACATGAACCCTTTTTAATGTGAGTGTGTAGAGATCATGTGAATTGTGTGTAGCGTTCTTTATAGTAGCAGGAGTGTCTTTATCCTTCTTCTGTGAAGTTTCACCCTTTTTCAATTTTTGATTTTGTTCCAAAGTTTTGGGTTTCACAGTGGATTTTTGTGCAGTGAATTTGAAGATAGAAGGAGCAGAGGTTGTGTTCTGATTGGTGGCTTTGACAAAAACAGTAGATGTTTCATTCCCATTACTCCTTTTATTTGTCGGACTATAGCCCAGTCCTTTCTCTAAAGTTATCACTCTTTCCAAGAAGCTTATTCAGATTGTCCTTACCTTTGACAAATTTTGATAGAGAATTTTTCAAATCTTTAATCTCAAAATTCAAATCAGCAATTTTAGCTTCATATTTGGACAGATCTGTTTCACAGGAAATGACTTGTTGATGCAAGGCATCATTCAGACTCTTGAGTTTTTCAACTTCCTGTTTTAGTTTTGTTTCATTGTCAGCTTCAGATAGGGACTTATAAAGATCATCAACTTCTTGTTGAAGGGATGTGATAGTAAGCTCATATCCAGCTATTTTCCGTTCACTACAACTGACATTTTCATTTAACATTAAGTTGATGGTTTTCAGACTCTCAATTTCTTGTTCAGCATTCATCAACCTATCAGAATTATCCACACTCACACACTTGCCTTTTTCCATTGTCATTAGCCTATCTGTCAGCTGGGTGTTTAGATGTTTCAACTCATTGATTTCCTCTTCCAGTTTACTGTTCTGCTCTAGGAGATCAGCATCAAGCACCCATTCATCTGAGAGAGACTGACATTCATGAAACATTTCCTGTTGTTTTTCAGAATCTTTCTGTAATTCTATGTTTACAGATTTTATGGCATTAAGCTTTTCAATCAGCAATTTGTTCTCCTGTCTAAGTTTCTCTGATTTTTCATCATTTTTATTGGAGAACTCTTTAAGAGAATCATTTTCAGATTTCAGCTTGTTTAGTTCAGACTTAACACATTCAATTTCTTTCAGTAAATCCTTGCTCTGAACAGAATCATGATTAGCTAGACTAATCTTCTTTTCAAGTTCAGAGATTTCTTTCACATGATCTTGATTCTCAGTTTTCAATAAAGAAATTTGTTTCTTCAACATTAGAAGATCAGACATACAGGCATCATGAATATTTTTCAATTCAACACAATTTCTACAAGGAGAACTTGAACTATCTAAACCAGTACTCTTCTTCAATTTTTTATACTGTTTTCTTAACAGTTCATGAGATTCAAATAATTCAGCATATGCATTCTCCCAATCTTCTAGAGAAAAATTCTCGAAGAGATTTACCTCATCATCATCATCTTCAGTCTGACTGCTGCCTTGATTGCTGCCAATTGGATTACTTCTGTTAGCCATCATGCAGTTGTCCTCGTTTACCCTGTGAAATTGCTTCAGCCTATCCAGGATGTCCTTTGCTGAGCTGCAATTATGAAGACAAGACCATAAGGCTCTGTCAGTAGCTGCTTTCAACAGGTTAAAGGCTTTCTGATTTTCTCCATCCTTTGATCTGTGTCTGTCGGTCCATTTGGACACTTTCGTTGGTAAGGTGTGAGGACCTTGTGAAATTAATTTCCACAAATCAGGATTAGCAGAATTTACATAAGCATGTAAAGCAGTGTACCACTGACTGAAACCAGAACCACTAAAGACGGGTGGTAAAGCCATTGAAAAACAAATAGCGAGTAAGTTCAAGGCAACAGGAATAATTATGCACTAAAAACAAATTAGCACCTAAGACAGCAAGATCGAATCTGCAGGTCGCTGGACCTTGTATGCAGACACCGCTCTGATACCAATTGTTAGAATGTAAGGCCCGGATACAGAGGGGGGGTGAATGTATCCCTCTACAAATATAGCCTAATTAAAACTCTAAAGCTCAGTTATGCGGAATTAAAACTGTTGCAGAAATAGCCTGAGGAAACTTAGAAGGATCAAAGCAAGACAACAACTCAAGAAGCCCTCAACGATCCTAAGCAAGCATCTAATGCGCAGCAATTAAGTGAACATATAAGAAGATCAACCACAAGGGACACCAGGGTTTTTAGGTGGTTCGGTCAATAGACCTACGTCCACCCCTCACTCCCAACCGGAGTGAGGCTTCCACTAGTAACACTAGCACAGCAGACTCAGTCTGCAACAAATGCTGCCACACAGCTTGACCAGGGAAACAACCTCCCCTCTTCCTCCCAACCGGAGGGACACCCCAAGTGACTCCCAGCCACTTGGAAACCAGAGACACACGGTCTCTCTTCCTCCAGACCCGGAGGGAACCCCTGGACTTGCTACCCACAAGCCCAGAACCGGAGGACCAAACCTCCCTTCCTCCAAACCGGAGGGGAACCTAGAGACCCAAGTCTCTCTTCCTCTGAACCCCAGAGGGAAGCACAAGTGACATTAAGTCACCTGCAAACCAGAGGTCTCGGACCTCTCTTCCTCCCAACCGGAGGGACCCCTGGACTTGAAACCTACAAGCCCAGAACCGGAGGACGAGCCTCCCTTCCTCTAACCAGAGGGAACCCACAAGTAGCACCCAGCTACTTGCAACCGGAGATAGCAATCTCCCTTCTCCTGAACCAACAGGAGAGACCCCGACCTCTCTACAGAGAATCGAAATACAGCAGGTGAATAGTTCAAAAGAAAAACAAAACCCAGCAACAGAAAGCTGAAAAGATAAAAACAAATGTGGCTCTCGCAGGAGCTGGCTGGCCTGGATTTGATCCACGGTCCAGCAGGAACTTCTTCTACTGCTTCTCTCTTTCTCCCAGCACGAACTCTCTTTTCTTCTTCTTCTTCTTCTTTCTTACTTCTTCTTCTTCTTACTGCTTCTGCCTTCTCCTTCTTCTCACTCTCTCTATCTCACTGTCTCTCTTTCTTTTTCTTCTTCTGCTCTCTCGATCTAGCTCTCAGCTTTCTCTATCTCTTCTTTCTCTTCTGCACTTCTTCTCTTAGCTCTGGCTGCTTCTACTTCAGTCACTCTCTGCCCTCGACCTTCTTCAGAGGAAGAAGACACATATATATAGCAGCAGCAGATTAGGGCGGCGTGTGCTCTCCACGATTCCCGCCCAAATGCTTCAGTCCACGTGGAGGCTCCTCTGCATCTCGGATCACGTGCCAGATGCCAGCCTCGTATCACGTGCCCACTCTGCATAGGCTCCACGAACAGTAGAATAGAGCAAACTGGTTCGGATTTGATCCTGAACCCAGAATCCTTCTTCTTCTTCTTTTTCTTCTTCTCCTGCAAAGAGATTAAAAACATTAATACTCAGGGTTCTCTCTCTCTCTCTATATATATATACCTGAAATAAGTCGGTTGACACTCAAGCTAAAGCTGCACGAGGTGTGTAGGAACAACAAAAGGTGCACTATACTGAGAACGACACGAGGTACATAAAATGACTACAGCACGAGATAAAAAGAGAACGACACGAGGTAAAGAAGGAAATAACACGGAGTAAAACGGTAGAAAGACACACGATCAGAGGAACCTTGGACGAAGATAGAAAGAAGCAACACGAAGACACAAATACAACACTAAGACACAAACACAGAAATAACATGAAGACTCAAACACAAGATTAACACGAAGACATAAAAATAATACTAAGACACAAAAACAAAAGATAACACGAAGATACAGGAAAACGACTCAAACACGAGGACGACACGGGCTGAAAACAACTCGAAGATGAAAATAGAAACCGACACGAAGTGTAATCACAAAGCAAGAAAGACACGGGGTCTTGGAAGAAACAACACGAATACAGAAGACTCGAAGACATAGGGGTGACACAGATGGAGCGACACGAGGTGGCACAGAAAGCAGCACGAGGTGCTGCAGTGTTCAGCACGCGATGGAACAAATAACGACACTAAGGCTCATAGTGTTGTCAACCTCAAAACATGTAAAGACTCAACAATTGAAAGTCTGAAGGCGATGTACAGACTTTATGAGAAGGCAACTGAACACTGTACACACTTCCAATGTACAGACTTCATATGAACAGACCAATGTGCATACTTTCCTTCGATGCATCTACAGTGCAACGTATTGGTTTGACAGACATTATGCAATGTATGGACTTTGATGAATGGCCCAATGTATGGACTTCGCGAACAAGATGCAATGCTGACCGATGTATACACTTGGCAAAGAGAGTGTGCATGAACTACCCTGTACAGACTTTAAGACTTAATGAGCAACAAAAAGTAGACAAAGCAGCATGGCGTCAACCCAGCTGATCCACTGCGTCAACGCAGCTAGTGAACAGACAGCCAATGCGTCAACCCAATCTCCAACTTCGTCAACGCACTCATTGCACAGAACCCATATTAATGAAAGACAGACATGCATACATGCAGACATGGTGAGTGTATAATCTATGCCATGCTCACAGTTAACCTGTTTTGTGTACCAAGTTCTGAATGAAGTAAACACATATGACATGAGATGGACGCTGTACATACTTGATGCATGTGAACAGTGAGACGGATGTATAGACTTGATGAACTACAACATGAACATTATCAGCAGAGAAGCAATGCACAGAACAGAAATCAAGCATAAACCAATTTATCACAGGCATTCTTCACAATTCAGACATGGCACACTCATGCAATCTCCCACAGAATAGATCAGACATATTCAAGACAAAGTGGTGACTCAATTATGTTGCTATCATTAAAACACCACATCATCAACAAAGCACAAGGGGCACAACATAAACAAGAGAGTTTCATAGCCAGCCGTGTTATCAACCAACACATCGATGTGAGGCAAGGGGAAATCATCTTTTGGACACGCGCGGTTAAGGTCCCTAAAATCGATCCATATTCTCACCTTTCCATCTTTTTTCATGACCGGGACAATGTTTGCCACCCATTGAGGATATAGGACGACTCTAATAAACCTGGCTTTGTGGAGCTTATCGACCTCTTCCTTTATTTTCAAAGCCATTTGGGGATGAAAACGTCTTAACCTTTGCTTTACCGAGACGGACCCTGGTTTTAGCGTTAGGCGATGTTCGACCAGGGTGGAATCCAATCCCGGTATATCCTCGTAGCTCCATGCGAACGTGTCCCTATACTCCTTTAGAACCTTGATCAATTCCTCTTCTTCAGATGGCGGCAAATTATCACTTATGAGGACGATCCTAGGGTCTTCCTCGGTCCCCAGGTTGATCTCTTTGGTGGGTTCTTCTATAGCGGCTGATGGTTCGTCAAACCTCCTCATTCCGCTAGCATATGCGTCAGCCGCGTCCTCATATTCTTCCTCCCCTTCTTCAATAGGATGTTCTTCATCTGTGAGCTCGTAAACTCCATATCCTTCATCAATTGTGCAATTCTCCTCACATTCTATCTCCGGCAGATGGATGGGATTTTCGAGCAATTGAGGAATGGATAGAAAGACTTGACACCTATTGGCTAAATCTAGAAGAAATCGACGAGGAATTTGCCTACCCTTGAATTTTCTTCTAGGAACTACCCTTGACTCATTATTCCTAACCTGACTGACTTGTTCTACAGACGAAGAAGAAGTTGAAGAATGTACAGGAAAAGACCCCTCAGTGGAGGGGTAAAGAAGGTCGCTCAAGGGACCTTGAACGAATGGCCCGTAGGTCGGGGCGCACTCGTGGGAGATGTAGGAGGTCTCCTCAAAGGAAATGCACTGTTAAGGGGTTTGAAAATTGACGTTTTTTTTATTTTCATTTTCAATTACAAAGCAATTAAAAGAACTTAGGGAATGAGAGGAGGGGACTATAGCTAAGGGGTTGTAAGGCTCGTTGAGCAGATCAGGGTTGACAATTTGGCGCGGGCTGAGAAATCCACGCAAGAATGTGAGCAGAGAAGGGGACCTGGGAATGTCATCAGACAAACGTCTGGCCCAGGAAAGATTCAGCAACAACGGCTAAGGAGAATGATTAGATAGAATGACAGAAAGCGATCCGTCAGTGGCAACGTCCTCTTGGCGAGGAAAACTTGGAATTTCGACAATGTCAACGACATCTTTTGGAACCTCAGAGATCAAAAGTGGCCCCTCTAAATCCGGAGGCGAGAACATCTGCTGTAGCGCAATGGAAATATCATGTATATCAAACCACTTGTTCCACTCGCAGTCCGGGTCACCGTGCTTCCCCTTCTTTGTAGCTCTCGAGCAACTTTCAGCTAAATAGGTAATCTGCAATTTCCCATGTGATTCTTGCGGGTAATTCCCCAACTGTATAACTGGCCCCTTCCTGAAATGAGAGTACAAGGTCCATGTAAGAGGTTCCTCATATGCTTCAAGTGGCCCTTCAAAGCCTAGGCCGGCTCTAAGGGTTAACCTTGTCTTGTTTGGCAGTCTCAGTCTCCCTTGTAACTGTGCGCCCAAGCCTTTACCCTGTTGGTAGCCAATGTTTCTCATGATCTCCCATCCCTTAGAATGGGAAGGGTGACATGACTTTGATGCCTGAAACGGCTTTTGTGTTAAAGGGGCGCGACGAGGGTCACACACATCTAGCAGTGAAAGAATTGGCCGGTGAGTCGGCCAAACAGAAGGCAAAGAGGTATTAATAGCATCCACTATAGAAAAGATGGGCATGCTATTTACCTTGATAATCTAAGCCTTGTATGGAAACTTTAAGCATCGATGGTTGGTGGAAGGCACAGCATTCATAACTTCAATGTAAGGGCGGCCTAGTATGGCTTTGAATGTGGGATCCATATCAAGGATATGGAATTCCGCAAAGACTGATGCAGGGCCCAATTCTACATTCAAGATGACCATCCCCATTGGTGGCTTTTTGCTATTGTCATAGGCCGTAACCGTGATTGATGAAGGCCTTATCTGTTCCGTGTCAACCCCACATAATTGGAAGGTGCTCATAGAGATCACATTTATAGACGCACCAGTGTCCACCAAACATGGGTCTATAGACGCCCCATTGATCTTTACTGCAATACACAAAGCATATTTTCAAGCCTCCTTGGGGGCAAGCTCGTGGTGGTGAAATATAATAGCTGGTTGTGTATCAGTCGGCGTCAATACCGACGAGATCTTCTCCACTGGGAGATCCTCATTTACCATAACCTTCTGAAGATACTCCATCAAGGCGTCCTGATGGGTTTTTGACCTCTTGATTAGCTCGAGAATGGAGATCCGAGCTGGTGTTTTATCCAAGTGTTTCAACAGGTCATATTGTGTCCCGGGAATAGACTCCTCTGGCTGCTCTTCGGTGTCTTTCTCTGGCTGAGACTGCTCAGGGACCTGATTTTTTTGGGAAAAAATCCGATGGAACATCCTTCCACTACGGAGCACCATGGCTTGTGATTTTGGTGACACCTCTATGAGGTTAGGTATGAGATTTAGCAGGGGTTCAAGGGGTAGTGGTGGAGGAACAATTGAGAAAGTAGGGGCGATGACAGGTGTAAGGGTTCTGATGAGTGGTTTGTTAGGTGGAGGTATGGTGGGAGTGGATGAGATCTCAGATGGACGGTGGATGATAAGAGGTTTAGAAGGTGGAGGGATAGTAGAGGTTGATGGGGCCCCGAATGGGCGATAGGTAATGAGGGGTTTCGAGGGTAAAGGGGTCATGGTGGAGGTGGATGGTGCCTCAGAAGGGCGTTGGATAATGAGGGTTTTATTTGGTGAAGGCGTAGCGGAAATAGATGATGAAGTGGAGGCGTGAGAGATGATGAGAGGCTTTGAGGGTAACGAGGTTATGGTGGAGGTAGATGATGTTTGCTGAGGACTGAGTGGGAGGTTAACAGCAGGGATGCGAATGAGAGGACGTGATGGCGGTAGAAATGGGTGAGGCGTTGTTGCAGGTTGCGCTACGGGTCGAGGACAGACAGGTGCGGGATGGACAAGGCATGGAGGTTGGTTAGGAACATGATTGGCGACAAGGACAGAGCTACCTTCTGTATGCCAATCTTGCCCTCTTCCAACTTCCGGGAAGGAAGAGATGGGGTTGACTTGGTGGTTGGGTTGTTGGTGCGCCGGTAATGGATTTTGGAGGATGCCCATGTTTGGCTGTTGCTGTGGTGCCTGCTGAGGCAGTTGTTGTTGTTGTTGTTGTGCTTGTTGCTGTTGCTGCTGCTATTGTTGTCTAGAAGGAGGTCTTCTGGCCTTCATCATGGCGATGTATCGTCTCATTTCATCCCAATCTATTTGATGTTCATCATTTATATCATAGATATAATCTCTGAAATGGAAACAGTTTTCCACTGTATGACCCGGCTGTCTATGGAAGACACAATATCTGGAAGTGTAAACGTTTGGGGGCCATATGGCTCTTTCCTTAGGCAAGGTGAGTATATTAGCAGCCATGAGAGCATTAAAGATGTCCGACAACGACTCCGGCAAAGGTGGGCAGTGAGCTCTCCTTGGGCCAATTGGCCTCCTCTGTTGTTGGGGGCCATAGTCCCCGGGTGGTGGAACCTGATTATATTGAGGAGGTCGCTGCTGTTGTTGTTGGAGATGGAGGGGTTGAGGAATATTATTCTAGAGGAGGTTATTTTGTGGGGGAGGTGGATAGGCTTGCTGACCTTATTGGTCCTGATGAAAGGGGCATTGGAGAGCATGTGGAGGCCTGGGGTTGGCTTGCCGGTTGGGATTGCCAACTCCACTCACCTGCTCATTCGTTACGACCCCTTCTGTCACCCCACCTTGGACACCAGTGCTTGGTTTCCTAAACACCCTTGGCTTTGGTGGCTCGAACATATGCATGAGGGGGGAATCTTTCAGCTGTGTTTGGATATATCGAGCCCTCTCATACAGTTCCTCCATAGTGGTGAGCTTGTTCATTGCCAGGACGTGTCTGAATTGCGGAGTGGCATTAGACACGATCATCTTCACTTGTTCCGATTCTGAAATGGGGTCTCTCACTTTCTCTGCCAGGGATCTCCATCTATCAGTAAATTGGATGAAATCTTTGTCCGACTTCATTTTCTCGGCCACTAGGTCGGTAATAGAAAGGGAGGGACCGACCCTATCCAGATATTTCTGTAGGAATTTTCGTTGCACTACATCGAAGTTCTCAACCTCACTCGGCTCTAGGGAATAAAACCATTCTAAGGCGGCGCCATCTAATGATCTCCTGAAGTGATATGCCAGGGATCTTTGATCGTTCTACCAAAACGAGGACTCATACATAAAGTCCTTTAGATGAATGAAGGGGTTGCCTATGCCGGTGTACCGTCGGTACGTTGGCATTTCAGAAGGAGGGAGACAGAATATAGGAAGGATTGGTAAAGAGATCTCAGGCGCGGATTTGACATCCACAATCTTTTTGAAACCTCGGAATTGTTCATCCATCTTGTTCAACCTATGAAGGAGAGATTGAGTGACCTCATCGTAAGGAGCAGATTGTGGTGGCCACTGAGGCCTTGCGGAAGCCTGAGAAGGGAATTCCGGATGAGAGGGACGTTGTGGCATGTCAGTAAATGGAACTGACTGAAATGTTGTATGAGGAATTGGTGGAACTTGAGACTGTGGAGGTAATTGGAAAGAGGGAGCTTGCAGACTTGTCTACGCGAGAGGGAAGGAGGAAGGGATTGCCTGTGCCGGCTCTTGAGTAGGGGGAACAACTGGTGTTGGGTTTTGAGGAGTAGAAGCAATAGATTTCCCTTTTAGGATGGCCTAAAAGGCTCGGACATGCTCGGGATTGAGCTGTGTGTTTGCGAGGACACCTAGTAGGGAGGAAATATCTTGCGGCGGGGATGTTTCCCCAAAGGTGGTTCGCACCTCATATGAGGGTTCACGGGAGGAACCTGCGTCCTCGGCAGGGACATGTGTCCCCTGGTGACCCGGGGTCAGATTCTGACCGTTATCGGACATTTCTTGATCTCTTTCGGAACGCGAGATTTTGCCGGAACGCAGTAACATACACACTCAAACCAATAACAAAGATTAACAAACAAGTTGATGTTTAATGCCTCTTTTTTTTGTTTTTTTTTTGTTTTTTTTTTCTAATCTAATGTTCACACCACAGGAGGGACCTTAGTTACAATATTGATTTCCGCCTTGTGATCTAAGGACACTCGACTCACCACGAATGGGTTGACTATCTCCAGAGAACTTCAGTGGTACAACCAGCCTAGTGAACGAAGAGGGAATCCTTCAATGTCGGGGACTTACGGAGGTCCCGATGAAGGAGATCCTAGTCTGTCGAGAGGAATTCCCGACGGAGAGTCCTTCCTTCACCAAGAAAGGGTGATCCTAAAAAAGGAACCAAAAAAATAAAAATAAAAGGGAGATGATATGCAATGCAGTGCTGAATTTAACAAGAGATATATAAACAGACAACAAATATATACAACAAAAGAAATTAAACAAGCATCACAACACTCCTTTTCCGTAACAACACAAATCTCTTCAGACATCACAGGGGACTCTGGAGTAATGCACGTAGTGCACGAGGGATGAAATTGGAATGCCAAAAGTGATAGCGGGAACACGACTATAGCGCGCGCAGGCACAATCAGGAGGGGCACACGCGGGTGCCGAGTGGAGGGGCACACGTGGGTGCCGATGGCAAGAGTGCTACTGGGAGCACGAATGTAGCGCACGCGGGCGTAATCAGGAGGGGCACACGTGGGTGCCGATGGCAAGAGTGCTACTGGGAGCACGAATTAGCGCACGCGGGCGCAATCAGGAGGGGCACACGGGGGTGCCGAATGAAGGGCACACGTGGGTGCTGATGGCAAGAGTGCTACTGGGAGCACGAATGTAGAGCACGCGGGCGCAATCAGGAGGGGCACACGGGGGTGCCGAGTGAAGGGGCACACGGGGGTGCCGAAAATATTTGGGTAACCAGATAAAACAAAAGAGGTCCCACCGTGATCGCCAAGAGATGTAGACAACGGGATCACACCAACGGAGAGGGAAGGAAAAGAGGAACGAGGAAAACGCAAAGACTGATTGTTAGGTAAAAAAGGGGGGTACAACCTAAAGAAACACTCTAATAGAACAGAGAAGACGAGGGTATAACACTACAACAGAATATTATCCAACACAATCATAACATCAATAAAAGCAAACCACCGTGAGACATTGGTCTTTGCGGGGGTTTTTTTATATATAAAAATATAAATAGTGATAAATATAAATGTGTACAGAAACCACCGCGAGACATTGGTCTTTGCGAGATTTTTATAAGAAATATAGATAATAATAAATATAAATATATAAAAGACCACCGCGAGGTATTACTCTCCGCGGGGTTTTTACTATAATATAAGTATATATAACAAGAAATGAAAAGGGGATCAAATAAACCGCCGCGAGATGTCACTCTCCGCGGGGTTTTAAGGCGGTGATAGGGGATTACTAAAATTAAACAGTTAGGGGTTAGGATGTTAGAGTGCAGAAATTAAATTACTGAAATGAAAATGGTCGCAGGAGGTGACCCACCGCACCAGTTAGATAAAACCGCCGCGAGGAACTGGTTCTGTCACCGGGTTTCGAACAAAATACAGAAAATAAAATCGCCGCGAGGAACTGGTTCCGTCGACGGGGTTTGAACGAAAGACAGAAAATAACACCTCCGCGAGGAACTAGTTCCATCAACGGGATTGGAATGAAGAACAAAAAAATGAAACCACCGTGAGGAACTAGTTCCGTCAACGGGGTTCGAACAGAAAAGAAATGACAGAAAATAAAACCACCGCGAGGAACCAGTTCCGTCAACGGGGTTCAAACAGAAAAGAAATGACAGAAGATAAAGCCACCGCGAGGAACCAGTTCCGTCAACGGGGTTCAAACAGAAAAGAAATGACAGAAGATAAAACCACCGCGAGGAACCAGTTCCGTCAACGGGGTTCGAACAGAAAAGAAATGACAGAAGATAAAGCCACCGCGAGGAACCAATTCCGTCAACGGGGTTCAAACAAAAAAGAAATGACAGAAGATAAAACCACCGCGAGGAACCAGTTCCGTCAACGGAGTTCAAACAGAAAAGAAAAGATAGAAGATAAAACCACCGCGAGGGACCAGTTCCGTCAACGGGGTTCGAACAGAAAAGAAA
Source organism: Amorphophallus konjac (assembly GCA_022559845.1). Classification (NCBI taxonomy): domain Eukaryota; kingdom Viridiplantae; phylum Streptophyta; class Magnoliopsida; order Alismatales; family Araceae; genus Amorphophallus; species Amorphophallus konjac. Next base: position 339,965,436 of record CM040125.1, on the reverse strand, counting down.
TGACAGAAAAAAAAGGGGAGGGGAAGTGTGATCGCCAGGGGCTGAGAACCCCACAGGAAGTGTTCTGATCGGGTTCACTGTCGGAGCGGGAGTAGTGCGGGTCCTCTCTTCCTCTTCTATCGGCCGGTCGACGAAGAGGGCTTCCTTCGGTTACCCTGATTTTGTTATTCTTTCTTTTTTTCTTGGTTTTAGCTTTTGTTATTATTTTTTTGGTTTTTTTTGTTTGTGTTGCCTTTATTATTTTTTATTTCTTTTATTTCTTTTAAAGAGACATGAGAAAATGATGAAAGCAATCGAGATGTAAAAGATAGAGAAAGAGAGTGAGATATAGAGAATTAAAATTATTAAAGACCACTAGGAAAGTATATATATATAGAGAGAGAAAGACTCTTTTTTTAGAGAAAAATAGAGAGGGACGGGGGTGGAGACTTAACAATAAATAACAATAGATAGAGAGAGAAATAGAGTAAAATGGAAGGGGGGACGGTTGGGTACCTCAAAATAGGAGGGAATGATCTCTTCTCATCTCCGAACTGAAGAATCACGTGAGTTCTCTCCTCTCTTCCTTCGGCTGGCCAAAGGAGATAGTTTCCTTTGATGGTTCCCCTTGCAAAAGAAGATGAAATAATAGATTAGGATAACGACAATGCAGCATCCATCCCTTGTGATGAATCTGATGAAGACATGAACAAATACGCACCTGGTCGATGTTGTTTCAAACCCCTTTTATACACAAAGGTAGGCAGATGATATGATGAATAACCGAATGAGGGTCTCTCAGGGAGAGAGATGCAATATGGATGACAAATGATGCATGCATATGCGACTAACTGAATGAAAACAAGACAACAAGGAGGGGGAGAAAGCTTATTCAGAGGTGGATGATGGGCTTTGGATGAGCTTCTTCAGCAAGGTGAGAATGAAGCAGGCACGCGGCGTAGCAGAACGGCTTTCCTAGTGCCCTCGAACGCCCAGGAACTTGACCTTCTTTCTTTCACGGGTTTCAACACCGGTTGGATCGGAATCTCTCTTTTCCACTCCGAACCGACCCATGCACACACTTACACACACACACACCTACAAGAACACTCACACATACACACCTATATACATATACGGGAATATATCTATAAAGGGGAGATCGAAAGAGAGAGGGTTGGAGAGAGGGAGGAAGAGGGGAAGAGAACAGAGAGAAGGTGAGAGAAGATTGAATAATAAAAAGAACAATAAAAAAGAGAGAGTGAGGGGGAGATCGGGAGAAAGAGAGAGGGGGGGGAGAGAGACGAAGGGGGAGAAAGAGGGGGAGAGAGAGAGGGGGATTAAAAAAAAAATAAAAGAATGAGGGAAGGAGATCGAGAGAGAGAAACTGAGAGTGAGAGAGAGAGAGAGAGGAGAAGAGAGGGAAGCCGAGAGAGATCGGGAGAAAAAATAAAAATAAAAAAAAGAAAAGAAAAGAAGAGAGGGTGGGCGAAGGCAGAGAGAGGGCGAGAAAGTGAGAGGGGGAGAGAGAGAGAGAGAGGAAGAGAACGGAGGGAAAGAGAATCAAGAGGGGGGAGAGGGAGGAAGAGAGAGGATTAAAATAAAATTAAAATAAAACAAAAAGTGGGAGAAAGAGAGATCGAGAGTGGGAGGGAGAGAGAGAGTGAGATAAAGAGAATAGAGGGGGAGAGAGAGGACGACTGCGGTGGGGGAGGAGGAGAGAGAAGGAGAAAGAGAGAAAGAGAGAGCGGGAGAAAGAGAGAGAGGGAGAGAGAGAGAGAGACGACGGGAGAGAAGAGAGAGAACCGGTGGGGGGAGGAAAAAACCGAGAGTGAGAGAGAGAGGGAGAGAGAGAGAGAGAAAACGGAGAGAGGGGGGTGGCGCGACGGGAGTTGCAGGGGAAGGCGACGGCGGCTTCGCAACGGTCACGGCGACGGAGGGTGGGCACGACGGCGGAGGTGGCCCGGGTGTGGATGACGATGGCGGCCGGCGGGGTGCTCCGGTGGCAGCGGCTGGTCACGGTGGTGCCTGGGTGGGGACTCACGGGGGTTGGCAGGCGATGAGAATGGCAGCGAGGAGTGGCGTCCGATGAGGTGGTAGCTTGACGGCGATGGCGCGAGGGTAAGCTCGGCGGCGGTCGGAGGCGGTGGTCGCGGACGTGGACGTCAGTGGCGCGGGTCGCGGCAGTCGGAGGCGGTGCAGGCGGGAGGTGGCTCGATGACGCGGCTGCGGTGGAGGCCGGCGAGGGGAGCTCGCGGTGGCGAGCTCACGGACGTGGAGCTGGGCTTGGCAGCGCAGCCGGAGATGGCCGGAGTCGACACGGAGGGCTGCCCTGGGTGGCCGGGGACGACGCTTCGGCCTGCCGGAAGAGGTGCAGCGGGCGACGGGTCTTGCGGTGGTGCAATCACGGCATTGGGTTGCTTGCGGACGGCGTGCATGCGCAGGCGGTGGTGGTCGGACGGCGGCCAGTTGAGGAGGGCGAGGACGATGGTGGCCGCGTGTGGCCGTGGGGGAGAGCGACGGGGGGAAGTGAAAGAGAAAGGGAGAAGGAGAAAGCTGGCGGGAGGAAGAGAGAGGAAGAGGGAGAGGGCGAGAGAGAAAGAGAGTCACGGAGGGAGAAGCAGAGAGAGAGGAGAGAAACGGGAGGAAGAGAAGAGAGAAACGGAGAGTGGAAGGGAGAGAAAGAGAGAGGGAGAGAAAGAAAGACGGAGGGGAGGGGGGTCACGGCAGAGAGAGAGAGTTAGCGGGAGAGAGAGAGAGATGGTCGGGGGCGGATGATGACGATGGCAGCAGGCGCGGCGGCGAGGGTTGGCGACGGTGACCAAGAGAGGAGGAAGCGGCGGAGGGTGCCGATGCAGCGGCGGTGCGGTGGCGTGTGAGATTCACGGCGGTGAAGGCCAAGCAGAGGAGGGCACGGTGACGGTGGAGGCGGTGGAGCTATCGGTGGTGTTGATGACGGGAGCCCGCGACGTGGAGACGGTGGTGCTGTCGGTGGAGAAGACGACGACGGTGGCAGGGGGCTTGCAAGGGTGCATTGGCGTGAAGCTCACGACGGTCGATGGCATCGGTGCAGCCGTAGGTGGAGTGGACGACGACGGCGGCAGAGGGCTTGCGGATGTGACGCCGGCGCCAAAGCGGCTGTGGCGTGAGGGTGACGAGGTGGCTTGGAATGTAGATGGGGAGGACGACGGCAGTCGGGTGATGTTAGCAGGGGAATAACTGCGGTGGAAAGGTTAGAGTGGAGGAGAGATCAGAGTGGAGAGGCGCGTTCACCGGGAGTGGGTGTGTGTGTGTGGGATTCCTCCTGTCGGGTTGTTTTTTTTTTGTTTTTGTTGCCGAGAGTGAGGCTTGCGGCCCCCAGGTGCATGATGATAATAGAGGGAGGAATAGATTAGATTCTCTATGTCGGGAGGCTTAACGTGAAACAGAGAGAGGGATGGCGAGAGAATAGATAGGTGAGAGAGAAAGCGACGTAAGAGACAGGATTATAGGGGAGACTAGATCCGGAAGATGAGGGGGGATAAGTGGTGATTATGATTTTATTTAAACTGATCAAGAGTCTCTGTTTTTCATTTGTTTAAGCTCACTAAAATAAAACTAAGTATATATATACATATATATATTTATTTACAACCTTATATATATAGGTATTTATAACCATACTATATATTTATATCACACATATATACAAACCTATATGTATTCACAACCTTATTTTATATATTTATTATTATTATTATTATTATTTTAACCTTTTCTCAATTGTTTTAGATTTTTTTATAACCTTTTTGAATTTTTTTGTATTTTCTTATAACCCTTTTTTTTATTTTTTGTATAAAACCCTGAAAAATGACTAATCACCCACATAAAATCAATCGTATAAACCACTCTGGGACATCACGGTATAATACGAGATTTTCTCACCGTAACATCAGAAATGGCGTGTCTACAACAACCTCCTGGCTTTGAATGCTTAGATTTCCCTAATTATGTTTATAAGTTGAATAAAGCTCTTTATGGCTTAAAGCAAGCTCTCAGAGCTTGGTATGACAGGCTCAGCAAATTCCTTACCGAGAAGAAGTTCACAAGAGGTAAGGTTGACCAAACGTTGTTCACCAAGGTAAGACATCCAGACATTGTCCTTGTTCAGATTTATGTGGATGACATTGTGTTTGGGTCAACTAATCCCAAATTGTGTAAGGAATTTTCTAATTTAATGACACAAGAATTTGAAATGAGCTCAATGGGTGAGGTAAAATTATTTCTTGGACTGCAGGTGACACAGACTAAGGATGGAACATTCATCACCCAGTCCAAGTACATAAGGGACCTGCTGAAGAAGTTCAAATTTGAGAACCTCAAGGACATTGCAGCACCAATGGGTACTTCTACAAATCTTGATGAAGACCCCAATGGTAAAACAGTGGATCAAAAGCTGTATCGAGTTATGATCGGATCCCTTTTGTACCTTACTGCATCTAGGCCTGATATACAATTTGTAGTGTGTTTATGTGCTAGATTTCAGGCTAGTCCTAAGGAGTCTCATTTTAGTGCAGTGAAAAGGATCTTTAGGTATCTGTCAGGCACCCAAGAGCTTGGTCTTTGGTACCCTGCTAAGTGTGAGCTGGAGCTTCTAGCATACACTAATGCAGACTATGCTGGGTGTCGGATAGATAGGAAAAGCACTAGTGGATATTGCCAATTCCTAGGTGGCTGCCTAGTATGTTGGGCTTCAAAGAAGTAACACACAGTTGCCTTGTCCACTACAGAGGCAGAGTATGTCGCAGCAAGAAATTGCACAGCTTAGGTACTATGGATTAAGCACCAACTTTCAGATTATGATAAGACTAGTGCTATCTGTCTAACTAAGAATCATGTTCACCACTCTAGGACTAAGCATATCGAGATTAAACACCATTTTCTTAGAGATGCAGTGAGCAAGAGTGAAATTGAATTAGTCTTTGTTGAAACTGAAAAATAAGTTGCTGATATTTTTACTAAACCCCTTGGAAATGAAAGATTTAAATATATAAGAAGAGAATTGGGGCTTTGTAAATTTCAGCATGAAAGTGACTATTTTCATTCTTGAATTGTCTTCTGAAATGCTTGAAATAATAGTGTCTGCCTGTCTTTGAATTTTGAATAAAGGATGTTTGATGTTAGAATAATTACTTTTGCATAGAGTATATAAGCTGTTGCACGTCTTGCACAGATAATCTCTGAAGTCGATGCATGGTTGTGCATATAGTCGATGCATTGTGCCAGCACTTGTTTCCCATATATGCCGTGTACCGAGTTTAAGTCGATGCATGTTTTACACATAGTCGAAGCATGTTTTGCACCGGGTATATAAGTTGATGCATAGTGTAAGTTTTCAGCATGTAGGTCGATGCATCTTGTGTTTAAACAGCATGAAGGTCGGTGCACTTTTTGTTCAAGTTGCATGTAGGTCGGTGCATCTTGCAAATTACACATGTCAGAGTCGGTGCATCTTGATACCATCTGCATACATAGTTGGTGCAGCTTAAGTCAATGCATCATGATGTCAGGGGGAGTGCAGTTGAGTCTAATCTTAGTTCAACTTCTCTTATTCTCTCCTCCCTCTCAGAAATTCTATCTCATGACATCATTCACACTTAGTTTCTTCTTGAAAACCTTTTGAGCTGCTCCTATGCTTAATTGTCTCTTCTATCACTCTGATTGGCTAACAGTCTTGTAACTGGTTCATTACTTTGAGCATCATGCACTTCAATGCTATTAAGAATCACATGTGTTTCTTGAATGAACTAAAGGTTTAATTTTAATAGACTGTAGAGTCAAAGAACTGCTCTTCAAAAAATAAGGTGATAGAAAACATTTATAGCTCTTAACCTTTGTCTTATGATTTCAATGAAAAGGTCTTTACTGTATCTGAACTTTTCAGACTTAGTGAAGTCTAGGCTGGGAAAATCAGAACGAGTATTGTTTTTGAAAAAGTATCACTGAAAAGTTATAAGGGCAGCATCGATAAAATCTTTAATGACAAAGAATAGAACAAAGTGGCAGAGCAATGACTGAATTGTACTGAGAAACCGAACCCTCTATCAAAGAAGTGGAGAGGAGCTTAAGTCATGAAGTGTTTCATGTCATCTCTGTTCACATGGTCAAATCTATAGGGCTGATTTCACTAAGTAACTGGAGGTACTGGCGTCTGATAAACGTGTACCCTTAATGTCAAAGGTGTAAATCATCTTGGTAGTTTTTGATCAGAGGCAGATATAGTAGTTTATGCCTAGTAACGGGGGGTACTTGCATCTTATCCACGTGTACACCTAATGTCGACAGCATAAATGACACTTGTATGTTCACCAAGTTCAGATTAGAAGTGAAAAAGAAATGATGTAACCCTTCAAATGCAAAATGTTATGAAGTATCAATTAGTTAATCTCAATACAAATTCAGGTTACTCTCCTTAATATTCATTGTTTCTAAAATAAGTAAGATATGGTCTTGACCTAGTCTAGTATAGTCATGTGACTTAGGTTAATTGCTATAAACGGACACTATGACCATATTTCAGAAACTCAGTGATTTAACTCTACCTTCTATAACTATTAAACCTGAACTTGTTCAAGAATGCACACTGATTGATCCTTATAACTAAAAGTTGTTCATGATTTGCTTATATTCTGAACCATTGCATAGAATGTTATCTAGTCTATCTCTTCTACCCTTCCACTATCTCCCTTCCTCCTTATTTGCTGATGACAAAGGGGGAGAGTGTATTGTCTTCTTCCTTTCCTTCCTTATGACATAGGGGGAGAGATTGCATTCTGATGGCAAAGGGGGAGTAAGTATAAAGGAGAGTCAGTCTATGTGTTTAGGGGGAGAGTTTGTATTAGAGTTTGTAATGGTGTTTGAGAGAAATGAAGAGAAAGAGTCCAAGTCAAAAATTCAGGGGGAGCATATTAAAGAACTCATGCAGGGAGAGAGTCTGTGCATAGTGTCTGCATTTGCATGCATGTCATCTGACTGTGATTGATGATTTATCAAAATACATCATTCTTAATGCATTTACTTTTGGTGTTGCCATCATCAAAAAGGGGGAGAATGTTGGGTCTCTTCTGGCTTTGAATGATAAGGGAGAGTGGTCACATGCTAATTGGTTTTGACTGATGGCAAAAATGAAGGTTGATTTCGTTGACTGAATAGTCAAATTTGTCTGTTTTATATTAATTTGATGTTGTGTGTATTCTGATGACCTTTCATGTGTCAGATGTGCATATAAATGTTGCCTGCATATCTTCACTTAGTCTGCACATAAGATTAAAGTCGGTGCAACACTTAGTAGAGTCTGCATTGAGTCGTTGCAACCCAGGTGTAGCATGCGACTAAGTCCGTGCAGAGTCCGTGCATGCGCTCACCAAGTCTGTGCTAGTTTTGTTGTTGCACGAGACCAAGTCCGTGCAGGCTTAGCTCAAGGCACACTAAGTCAGTGCAACACTTCTCGCCGCACGCTAGCAAGTCGGTGCGGCATTTCTCGTTGTACGTGACCAAGTCAGTGCAAGTGTCATCCAAGCATTAGTCAAGTCGATGCACTGGCAGTTGTTACTCGAAACTAAGTCCGTGCATGTTTACGTCTTAGGAAACTCTGTGCATAAGAGTTCATGCATTCGGTGTTTGCACATTAAGTCTGTGCAGGTCAAGTATGTTGCAGAAGTAAGTCTGTGCAACCTTTGCACGTCACATGATCTAAGTCTAAGCAATGTTGCTCTCAGCACATTGAGTCAATGCAAGGTTTGCACTCTGCATATACACACTCAGTGCATTACTGCATGTCACACATATATAGTCTATGCACATCCACTAGGTCAATAAAAGAAGTCTGTGCATCAGTTCAATGTGTGAACACTTGACTCCGTGCATATGTGTTCATACGTTATATCGAGTCTGTGGAGTCTGTGCACATTTAGTTCAAAGCTCTAATTAACTATGTGCATCTTTCTACTATCTTTCTGATTGTTTCAAGCTGACATTAAGACTGACCTTAACATGATATCTGCTCAAGGAGTTTAAGAAAGGCACGTGATCCAAGAATGGAGGAGGTGCCAAGATGATGTCACGTGGCCTAACTACTCCAGATCTGGATCAGGCTCTGGGTGGCAATTGTGGTGAGCACACGCCCTACCTTCTGCCGCTTCATATAAATAAGGAGAGTCTTCTTCAAGAGAAGACTGATCGTTATTGTGATATTGAGATGAAAAGAGCAGAAAGAGCTAGAGCCAATACGATCCAGAGAGAAGAAGAGAGTGCAGTAGGTTTGGGAAGAGAGTTTGAGAGTGAAAGCTTTGAAAGTCTGAGAAAGTTCTGTTCATCAGTTTCCTGGTTCAAAATCAGAACTGACTTTGCTCATTATTGAGCTACATTCCCTTCATGGGTTTTGATTTTTCATCTTGTTTCTTTTCATTTTCGAATCTCTTGTTCAAGCTGTTTGTCAGCAGAGGTTAAGCTGTAATTCCTCAGCGGTTGCAGAGGTGTGGTATCCTCTGGTCGGGTGAAGCTGTAATTCCCCAGCGGTTACAGAGGAGGACTCCTCTGGTCGGCGTAAGCTGTAAGGCCCAGCGGTTTGTAGGGTTTTCACCCCGAAGCTGTGGATCAGTAGGTTAAGCTGTGCATCAGCGGGAAACCACACTCTGGTTGGAGTGTGGGGTGGACGTAGACCTCCGATTTGAGGTCGAACCACCTTAAAAATTCATTATCTACTGTGTGATTGCCTTATGGTTTATGCTTATATCTCTTTAGTTTCACTCTCTAGTAGATGAATGCTTAAGACCGCCCGTGTGCTGATCTTCTAGACCTGCTATGTTCGATTGCGTTTAAGTGTTCTTCTTCATCCTACAGCAGCTTGATTTTATTCTGCAACTGTTCCTACTGTAGTCAGTTTTTATTGGGTTATCGATCTATTCACCCCCCTCTAGATCATCAATAGAGCTTTGTCTATTGATATCAGAGCGTCCATCTATTCTATCAGTTGGTATCAGAGCATACCTTCTAGGGCTCATTTGACCCTTCAGACTTGCCTGCCCTTGAAGCGAAGGAGAAGAAATGGCATGTACAGGTGATGGAGAGGGGATAGCCTGTACCGGTGATGAGGAAGGGATAGCCTGCACCGACTCATGGAGGGGTGTGATGGCTGGAGTTGATTCCTGGGGAGCGGGGGAAATAGATTTCCCCTTTACAATGGCCTAAAAGGCTCGGAGTTGCTCAGGACTAAGCTCTGTATTAGAAAGGACACCCAACAGGGAGGAGATGTCCTGGGATGGGGATGCGTCCCCTGCAATAGCATGCACCTCTTGTGAGGGCTCGTGGGAAGGGCCTGCGTCCATAGCATGGACATGTGGGTCGGCCGAGTGGCCACGACCCAGATGGTACTCCTCAAAAGAGTCGTGGGCCATTTTTAGAATTTTCTCGAAACACAAAAACATGCACCAACAAACAAATAGCTGAGATTATCAAACAAGTGGATGCTCTTGCGCCCCTTTTGTTGTTTTTTTGTTGTTTTTGACAAATCTGAAGTTCACACAGAATAGGGAGGACCCTAGTTACAATTTGATTCACGGCCGTGCCAACTAAGGTCACTCGTCTCACAACGAATGGGTCAACTAGCTTCGGAGAACTTCAATGGTACAACCAGCCCAGTGAACAAAGAGGGAATCATTCACTGTCGAGGACTTACGGAGGTCCCGACGGAGGACATCCTAGTCCATTGAGAGGAATTCCTGAACGGAGAGTCCTTCCTTCACCGAGAGAGGGTAGTGCCCTAGAAAGTAAAAAAAGGGGGGGATGCTATGCAATGCAGTGCTCTTGTGTGACAGAAGTGTATAGATAGGTAAACAGAACAGGGATAACAAAGAGGGACAATCAATTCACCACATCAAATATTTCAATCAACTGAATGAACCTTTGCTAAGCCGTAAACCTCTCGGAGAATCACAAGGGATTGAGGGGGAGTGCACGTGGTGCACGAGGGAGGAAATTGAATGGCAAAAGTGCAGCTGGGAGCACAACTGTAGCGCACATGGGCACGATGAGGAGGGGCACATGTGGGTGCCAAGAGGAGGGGCACACGTGGGTGCCAAGTGGAGGGGTAACCAAAGAAAGCAAAAGAAGTCCCACCGTGATTGCCAAGATGTGAACGACGTCACGTGGAGAGAAGGAGCTGCCCGAAAGGACGCTGTTGTGTTGGTGAAATGGGGATAATGACACACGCACAAGATGAGAAGACAGGAAAGACATGGAAGAAGAGAGAATTGGACCACAGCGGGATATTACTATCCGCGGGTTTTAACGGGAATTGAAATGGGGATGGGAGGTGCTGAAATTAATATGTAAAAATTAAATGACCATGGCGGGAAGTGACTCGCCGCGGGCCTCGGGGGGATGGGAATGGTGCAGAATTTAAATGGCAGAAATGAAATTACAAAAATTAAACGGCCATGGCGGGAAGTGACTCGCCGCGGGCCTCGGAGGGATGGGAATGGTACAGAATTTAAATTATAAAATAAAATTGTTAAAATTAAACGGCCATGGCGGGAAGTGACCGTCGCGGGCCTCGAGGGATGGGAATGGTACAGAATTTAAATGAACCGCCGCGAGAAATGACTCTCCGTGTGGGTTTACACAGGAATATAGCCGTGGGAAATGACTCTCTGCGTGGGTTAGAATAATACGGGAGCCGCCGCGGGAAATGACTCTCCGCGCGGGTTTTAACAGAAATGACAGAGATGAAATGGAGAACCGCTGCGAGAAGTGACTCTCCGCGGGTGTTAATAGAGGATGGGAAAAAAAGAAATAGCAGAGCGCGTGTGTGGTGGTGGTGTGATCGTCAGGGGCTGAGGGCCCAAAATAAAAAGAATGTGATCGCCAGGGGCTGAAGACCCCAAAAATGAGAAGGGTGATCGCGTTTACCTAAAAAGTGGGAAGTGGTGTGGATTGCTTCTTCCTCTCCCTTCGGTCGACCGATGACGAGGGATTTCTGTGGTTATCCTTGCAAAAGACAAACAAGCACCAAATGAATCAGAACGAAGGCAGTGGAGTATTAGTCCCTTGTGACAACAGCAATGAAATCATAAGCGGACATACACCTGGTTGGTGTTGTTTTTAAACCCCTCTCAAACGCGAATGGGTAGGAAAATGAGATGATGAATGAAATCACGTGCAGAAATGCACGGAACGGTGCCCTCTCAAAGAGAGGAGGGTGATGCGAGTAAAAACGACAAATGATGCATGCATACTAAAAATTGAAAGAACAAGGAAGAATAGAGGGTAAGGAAGAGCGTATGGGACACTGATGGCGAGATTCGGCGGAGTTTTGGCAGAGCTTCGACAGCGTGAGGATGACGTGGAAGCGCGGGGGATGAAGCAGCCTTTCTCTCGCGAGCACGCGGGCACCCGGAAGTCTGGTAGAACCTCCCTTGAAGAAGCCTCGAACCTGGAACGATTCTGGCAGAGTAACCCCCTCCTTTGTCAGATCTGAAGCACCCTGGTTTCGAGAGGGGGGGTCCTCTATTTATAGGGAAAATTTTGATTGACGCATCTTGGGTCTGGGACGCGTTCATGTCGACGAGTCCCGATACCCAGATGCTTCAATGAATTTAAAAATATTTTCTTACATTTTTTATTATATTTAAATGGAAGGACGCATCTCCAAAATGGGATGCGTTCAATTAACGCGTCCCAGATCCAAGAGGTGACAATGTTTTTCAACCAAAACGGCGCCGAAAGCCGTCGACAATGGAGAAAGCGATTGATTTCGGTGCCTACCCGTGACTTTTGAAAGACACGTCTGGTCAGCAAGACGTCTTTGTGTTTGGATTTATTTGAAACATCAAACTGAGCGGCAAGAGCGGCACCACCCGCGTGCTGCACGAGGCTCTCATGAAGGCGTCTTGGGTCCCTGACGCCTCCTTGGGTCCCTGACGCCTTTAAAGGAGGCGTCAGGGTCCTCCCCCACGTTTAAAATGATTTTCAGAAAAATTTAGAAAAATTTAAAAAAATCTATAAAAATAGAAAATCACCCAAGTAATTTAAAATGTGAAGGCCGCCTTGGGGCATCATAGTGTAATATTAGATTTACTTATGGTAATGTCAAAAACTGTGTGTCTACAGGCGGCGGACCAGATTCGAATGGTATCGGGTCGCTCCTGGTATTCGAATCTTGGGTCGTCACGGTTGGTATCAGGGCGCGCAGCAGAAGCCTGGAGGGCCCATAACCCACAGGTTCAGGATCGTAGCGTTGGTTGCTACGGGCGGATTACTGAGGATGCGTAGAGCATCGGAGGATTGGTTCCTCGATGTGAGACGTGTTATTGCAGTGTCGTTGCTTGAGATATTATGGTTCATGGCACTGGTAGGATGGAGAGTTGGGGAAATATGTTGGCAAGTGCACCGCATAAGTACCCTATTCGTGCGTTGGAAGCCGTGTCAGGCTTTGGAGTTAGACCCAGATGGGGTTGTTAAGGATATCACCTGACGGAGGACGAGGATGTGTTGGTCAGAGTCGATAAGCTATGTGCTCGACTCTCGTTGGAAGTTGTGCCCTCGGATAAGATTGTGGTCCTTGAGAAGTGATCTCTGGTAGATTGTGGGGTCCCATTAGGTGGCTACGAGCGGCTGGTAAGGCTAGCCGAGTGGTCGACCATGGTAAGATGTGTATTGTTTGGGGACCCGTGTGCATTGGTCGTGGCGTCGTCAACTAGGTTACCGTGATAGCAAGTGACACTTGGTTACTTGGAGTCGCGTGCCGTGAATTGTTCAGGTTGTGTCCTGTGGCTCTGTGGTGAGAGAAAAATTGAGATCGGCAGGCGTCCATTAAGAGTAATTGAGATAAGTTGGGATTGGATTGCAATGGACTATGCCTGTCTATGGTGATCCCTTGTGGGACGTTGGCGTTGGAAGGTGGTCTTTGGTCTGGTGACCTGCATAGGAGGATATCCCTGAAAGCCTGAGTCGAGTGAGGTGAGGATCGAAGATTCTGGGATCTTGTCAATTGGTTCCACCGTGCTCCCCTGAGAGGGTAGTGTTGGTGTGAGGCTCAAGATCGAACTTGGTGTTGGCCTATGCGTGAGTTAGTGGGTGGTCTGGAGGGATTAGGAATGTGCCCTTCAGACTTGGTGAAGGACCAGGAAAGAAGGAAGAAGCTGAGTAGGTCAAGGGTTTCCCGTTGGCGAGTGTCTGGTGACCGGTGATTGGTCTTTCACAGACAGAAGAGGTTGCTGGTGGCGCATCGAGAATGGTGAGAGCCGTGTGCAAGCGAGGCCTTTTGTGGCCATTCCCGTGATGTGCCTTTTTTCGGATAGGATCTAGGCTTTGTCGAAGTTTGAGTTCTGACAAAGTTGGTCCCGTGCTATTGTTGGCGTTCGGCTTGCAGGGTGTGAGATGGTCCTTGGCGCAGAGCCGATGAATTTGTTGCAGTCAGTTGGGATGACTTTGTGAGTTGGTCGAAGCTCAATGATGGTGGTCCCTTGCGAAGGACGTAAGACTAGTCAGCTGCTGGTGAAGCTGATGTGATTGGTCCGCCGAGTGAGAGATTTTATTGATGGCTGTCTCTCGTAGCAAGGATTACGTTTCCTCGGTTACCGATATTGTGGCAGTGGTACTGTGAGTGGATTTCATTGTTACTGAGGTGATGCCAAACTTGTGCTTTCGTTGTATGCCTACTCTGATGATCGATGTGTGCTGTGTGCGGAGCGAGGTGTTGTTCATGATGATGGTCTGGCTGTATCTGATGGGGACATCCGAGCAAGAGCACTGACATTTTAATTTACATTTGTGTCCTTTAGTTTATTTTTATATCCTTGGGAAAGTATATGTGCAATTGTAAGGCTTTATAAGCCAATGTGTCATTCCCTTGGATTGTTTGGGTTTTTATGCAAATTGTCAGTAGGTCCAGCAAGGGGGCCCTCACTCCTTCCCCATTGGTCCACCTAAGTCATTTGGGTCCATGTGGGGCTGGTCAAAGTCCTAGGTGGCCTTCTAGATGCTTGGACTAGTCAAGGGAGACAAGTGTTACCAAAATTCAAAAATGAAGGCCAAGAAGTCCAAGGGGTGCCCCCCCTTAATATTTCTTTAATGTGGTTCCAAACCACATGGGAGAAATGGTTTTGACCTTCCTCTTTTACCCCTCCCAATTCTAGATCTAGGGTTATTTTGAGTCTTTTTCCATTTCATACAAATAGATGTAATTCACATTTTATTAGAATTAAGGAGAAGAAAAAAGTTGATTGTCTTGGAGCAGATTTGCGCCCCCCTCTCTCTCTCTGGTTCCTTCCTCCTCCTTCTACATTTCAAGATGTAAACTCCTTCTATCTTAGCCCCTCTACCTCTGATTTCTATCTCTTCCGCCGCCGTTCGTGCCGCCATCGAGCCACCGCGAAGCAAGATCTAAAGTACTGTCATGGGTTCTATTTTACTGGATAGGGGTTCACTCCGAGAATTTTATCTCCCAACTCAGACATCATCTGGAGCTGAGATTTTCAGGGTTTTTTCCCCACTTGATTCCCAACCTCCAGTAAAATAATCCTATCATTTACATTTCTTTTTATATTTTTTACATTTCATGCATTTCCACCTTTCAGTTCCGTCCCAGTTCAGATCTGTGTAACATCAGCTCTATATTTCAGGTTTCGACCCCCTTCTTGATTTTTTTTTGAATCCCTAAATTTATTGGAGGTTCTGTCCACCACCCCCACCATCCATAAATTTTATTGTGAATTTATAATCTCGTTCATATTTTCTAAAAATTCACTTCAGATCCCAAGTTCTGTTCTATCTCTGCTGTCCAGATCCGACCACCCGGTACTAGAAAATACTTTTTTCCAGTCAAATCTCCACCAAACCTTTCATAATATACATCCCTGTTTTCCTCTCTTCGCCCTATACCACTTTCATGAAGAGATCAACAGCTGAATCGGAGGTATACAATGCAGTCAACGCCAACTCTCAGAAAAAATCACTTTTGTCCTGAGATTTCGGGTCCTGTCAACCAGCAGCTTGTAAATTCGGTCAAGACCATATCTGGGATAGAAAATTTTTTCTATCTGGCCCTAGATCGAAGTATTTTGAAAGAGCTTTCCATCGATATCTCTTGTGCATTGATCTGACATCGGTGCTGATCGCAGCATCCATTCTCGCTGGGTCGTGCGCTGTAAAACAGCAGTTCAGATCCGTGGGCAGCAACTCCGACAAGTGAAGATCGGAGCCGCCCGGCCTCCGACCGGTGAACCAGCGTACCGCCGTCCCAGGGAGCGTCCCTCCGGGCGTCTCCACCACAGTGGTGCCACCCCGGTCTCACGCAGCCCCACTGACCAGCACGTGGGTCCCACGATCGTGAGTACGTGTGCCGCCGAAGCTACACAAGAAGCTGCCCGTCAACCTGAACCCGCTACTCCCGAGTCCCGCTGTGTCGCCCTTTACCTCCCTGCGTGGAGTGGGCATTCATAATCATTGCTGTAATTTATTTAATTACTGTTCCGGGAGTACGATATCGGCCGGGGTCATCTTCCCCACGCCAGGCGCGTGGAGGTATCATATTCGCTCCTTTACTCGGCATTTACTTTATTCGTATATACTTGTTTATGCCGCTGCTACAGAGCATGTGTTAGGGCCGTTAGCTCGATATATTTATTTCACCGCTGCTGCGAGAGAGAGTGAGACCGTCCCGTGACCCGATCCGGGCACGAATTTGTGAGTTGACCACCCTAGCTCTTTGTCAGTTTCTCAACCGCGCACGTCCGACGCTTCCCTCGTTAGGGACGATCGCGAGCTTGCTTAGAGTTTGAGGATTGCATTTCCAATTGGAGTCGAGTCACGTGTCCATCCCGCATCAATTTGGTATCAGAGCGAGGTTGAGTCTAGGGTGTCTAAAAATAAAAAAAAAAGTGTCATTTACATCTAGTCATTGTCAGTCGGTCTAGGTTGCACTTGCATCCCATTAATCGATATATCAAAAGGTGTTGTCCGAACGTTAGGCTACGCCTATCGGGAAGGCCGCACACTTGCGCGAGTGATCTTCGGATCGATTAACTCTGCCACGTACCGAGTCTTGGTTTAAGTCTAGGGTCCTTAGTGTGCATTAGTTAGTGCATTCCAACCTTACATAGTCGGTCTAGTGTCTTGTCACTGTGTGCATGCATGTCCACTACCCGCCACCCCCATGGCCGTTCCCCAAGACCATGCGTCCGAGTGGTCATCCCTGGTGGCCCAATTCAATGCCTTCATGGCCCGACCCTTGGATTTCACCCATCTCATTACTAAAGCCACTCTACCCAATGGGTCCACAATGGAACTCCATTTCACTAATAGGGAGTCGGATAATTGGGTTTCTCTTGATATCGTGGAGTCCCTCTCCAAGATGGGCGAAATTATCCGCAACGGTGATTTTGCTTGTGTCGAGTTCAAAAGGAGGATCGGCTCTGAATTTTACTGCGATGGTGCATGGTGCAATATTGGTACGCTAGCAGGACCGTGCATTGTATTAGGGCGACCGTGGTTGGAAGAGAGGAGAGCGACCTTCGATCGGGATAGGAGGACCTGTACCTTATATCCACCTCACCTACCCGGCGAGTTCATCTTCCACGACGACATTCAGCCGACCACCTTTGTGTCACCAACCACCCACCCCTATCAGTCCGCTCCGCCTATGGACTCATGTCCACTACCTCCCCCGGAGCCCAACCATGTGGCCCCTAGCCACTTCTCCAATCCGTGTCCTTCACATTCCCCTACCCTAGAGGACACACATACTGAGGATGTCCCACCCATGCTTATTCTAGTGGATTATGAGGCTGACCAAGAGTTGGTCGATGAGTACCACGCTGATGTTTTTGGGCGAGAGAGTGAGCCAATAGAGGGACAGGGGCTGTCAGTCACCCCACTCCCACCGGTCATCCCGGACATGTCTATCTTGCCCACCTTGTCCTCGGTGGACCCCGCCATCCCACTTCTGCCCGTCTCTCCTATGGTAGCGCAGCCACTGGTGACGACCGTACCACTGTCGACACCCTATGTTGACACGGTATGGTTTGATTTCTACCATGCGTACGAGAGATAGTATCCAGACTTCATTATTGTCGTGCTTCACACTAGACGTCCAGATTACATTCCCGTCACCCATCCCCTAATCCTCCCACACTTTCATACCCGAGGATGAGTCTTCTCGAATCGGAGACGGTTCACGAGGGATGAAACTCATGGCATTAAGTTGTGGGTTAGTCTTTCGTTACACTTAGTGTATGTAGATGGTGACCGTCATCCTTACCGAGTCTTCCTTCGTATGTCCCTTGTGTTTGTGTCTCATTGTCGTCGTACTAAGAGTGTCTAAGTTTGCCTAGAGTCATGTGTGTGAGTCTGTGTTTCGTTGTTTGTTTAGCTTGTTAGGCGTCTGCATGCATCTTGTACAAGCTCGTTGATGTCAGTCCCTTCTGAGTGAGAGGCGGGTGGACTCGCTCGAGGAGTATGGAATCAGCTCGACATCCATGTCTCGGATCTAGTCACCTATAGGGATCCAGCGGTGATTCCTAGTGAGTCTTTGAGCCGCCTCCTCCCTTTGAGAGTGACCCCACCCAGAGTGTCCACCTCTAGCCACATTCTCACAGCAGCTTGTGCATATCGAGTATATACAGAATGAGTAGGTGACGATCACTTGGAGTGGAGTGTACCCGCGCTACCTGGTACGGTGACAAATTCATCAGAGTTATTCGAGCAGCAGCACCCCTTACTCGACGGAGTCGAGTTCTTCCCACCCGGGGAGAATTGATGGGGACATCCGAGCAAGAGCACTGACATTTTAATTTACATTTGTGTCCTTTAGTTTATTTTTATATCCTTGGGAAAGTATATGTGCAATTGTAAGGCTTTATAAGCCAATGTGTCATTCCCTTGGATTGTTTGGGTTTTTATGCAAATTGTCAGTAGGTCCAGCAAGGGGGCCCTCACTCCTTCCCCATTGGTCCACCTAAACCATTTGGGTCCATGTGGGGCTGGTCAAAGTCCTAGGTGGCCTTCTAGATGCTTGGACTAGTCAAGGGGGACAATGTTACCAAAATTCAAAAATGAAGGCCAAGAAGTCCAAGGGGTGCCCCCCCTTAATATTTCTTTAATGTGGTTCCAAACCACATGAGAGAAATGGTTTTTACCTTCCTCTTTTACCCCTCCCAATTCTAGATCTAGGGTTATTTTGAGTCATTTTCCATTTCATACAAATAGATGTAATTCACATTTTATTGGAATTAAGGAGAAGAAAAAAGTTGATTGTCTTGGAGCAGATTTGCGCCCCTCTCTCTCTCTCTCTCTCTCTCTCTCTCTCTCTCTCTCTCGTTCCTTCCTCCTCCTTCTACATTTCAGGATGTAAACTCCTTCTATCTTAGCCCCTCTACCTCTGATTTCTATCTCTGCCCCCGCCGCCGCCGCCGTTCGTGCCGCCATCGAGCCACCGCGAAGCAAGATCTGAAGTACTGTCCTGGGTTCTGTTTTACTGGATAGGGGTTCACTCCGAGAGATTTAGCTCCCACCTCAGACATCATCTGGAGCTGATATTTTCAAGGTTTGTTCCCCACTTGATTCCCAACCTCCAGTAAAATAATCATGCCATTTACATTTCTTTTTATATTTTTTCAATTTCGTGCATTTCCACCTTCCAGTTCTGTCCCAGTTCAGATTTGTGTAACAGTAGCTCTGTATTTCAGGTTTCGACCCCCTTATTGATTTTTGTTTGAATCCCCAAATTTATTGGAGGTTCTGTCCACACCCCCACCATCCATAAATTTTATTGTGAATTTAGAATCTCGTTCATATTTTCTAAAAATTCACTTTATATCCCAAGTTCTGTTCTATCTCTGTTGTCCAGATCTGACCACCCGATATTAGAAAATACTTTTTTCCAGTCAAATCTCCACCAAACCTTTCATAAAATACATCCATGTTTTCCTCTCTTCGCCCTATACCACTTTCATGAAGAGATCAACAGCTGAATCGGAGGTATACAATGCAGTCAACGCCAACTCTCAGGAAAAAGCACTTTTGTCCTGAGATTTCAGGTCCTGTCAACCAGAAGCTTGTAAATTCGGTCAAGACCATATCTGGGATAGCCAATTTTTTCTATCTGGCCTTAGATCGAAGTATTTTGACAGAGCTTTCCATCGGTATCTCTTGTGCATCGATCTGACGTCGATGCTGATCGCAGCATCCATTCTCGCTAGGTCACGCGCTGTAAAATAGCAGTTCAGATCCGTGGGCAGCAACTCCGACAAGTGAAGATCGGAGCCGCCCGGCCTCCGACCGGTGAACCAGCATACCACCGTCCCAGGGAGTGTCCCTCCGGACGTCCCCACCACAGTGGTGCCACCCCGGTCCCACGCGGCCCCACTGACCAGCACGTGGGTCCCACGATCGTGAGTATGTGTGACGCCGAAGCTACACAAGAAGCTGCCCGTCAACCCGAACCCGCTACTCCCGGGTGCCGCTGTGTCACCCTTTACCTCCCTGCGTGGAGTGGGCATTCATAATCATTGCTGTAATTTATTTACTTATTGTTCCGGGAGTACGAGATCGGCCGGGGTCGTCTTCCCCACGCCAGGCGCGTGGAGGTATCGTATTCGCTCCTTTACTCGGTATTTGCTTTATTCGTATATACTTGTTTATGCCGCTATTAGAGAGCATGTGTTAGGGCCGTTAGCTCGATATATTTATTTCACCGCTGCTGCGAGAGAGAGCGAGACCATCCCGTGACCCAATCCGGGCACGAATTTGTGAGTTGACCACCCTAGCTCTTTGTCTGTTTCTCAATCGCGCACGTCCGACGCTTCCCTCGTTAGGGATGATCGCGAGCTTGCTTAGAGTCCGAGGATTGCATTTCCAATTGGAGTCGAGTCGCGTGTCCATCTCGCATCAGTATCCCTCAGGATCGGTGCTTTCGTGAGAATCGAGGTTTTCTTTGTTGAGCTATGACAGCGTTGTCAGTTGGTTCGGGGTGTTCTCTGCTTGTGACACGGTGCTTGTCTTGAATTTTGAGGATGAAATTTCTTTAAGGGGGGAGGGGTGTAATGCCCTAGGTTTTTTGGATATTGTCCAGATCAGGATCCGTCGCTTTTGGATCGCTTTTGTGAGTCCCGATTGAGTTTTGTGATTTACGCGTATTTTTATCTCTCGAACCTTTGGAACCCCGTGTAGGGCGAACCGTTGCGTTCTCCAACTCTGAGACGTCACCAATGTATTGTGCATTTTTTGAGGATCAAGGAGATGATTTTTCCCTATTTTTTATATTTTATGGATTTTATATAAACCCCCCCTCTCTCTCCTCACAACACTCACTCTCTCCCTCTCTCTTCTCTCATGCTCTCTCCTTCTCCCCTATCTTCTCTGGCGACCGATGAAGCGAGGCGGGGGCGAGGCAGAGGCAACGCGGGCGAGGAGCGGGTGAGGATGGGCGAGGATCGAGGCGGTGGAGGCCCGGCGAAGCTCGGCCGTGAGTTCGGGGCGCCACGGCGTTCGTGCGGCGTTTTCTTGGCGGATCGGTGTCCTCGGTGCGCGGAATCTTCGGTGAAGATAGGGGGATGGTTCCTTAACCCCTGTAGTTCATTTCCCAGGAGTTTGGTAGCCCGAGGCGGGCCGAGATCATTTATTTTCCTGCCAGGGTTAAAATGTGTGATTTTGGGGTGTGAGCCGAATTTTGCGTTTTGATCGTGTTTTTGGGGTTTCAATGTGTCCTCTCGGTGCTAGAGGGGTTGGGGAAGGGTTTCTCCTTGTTTTCCCTTTCACACGGGTGTGAACAGGGCGTAGAATGGAGTTTTTTACGTGATTCGCTGTTTCCGGGCTCGAAAGTAGGTAGCAGTCATACCAGAGACCGCTACCTGTGAAGGCGGTCCAATGGGGACCGTTTCCTGGCCCAGTATGTCGGTTCCAGGTAGCGGCCTCGTGACTGACCGATACTCGCTAGTAGTGGTCAGACCAGGACCGTCACCTGGTGGGGTCGACACACCCATGGCGGGCGCATCGACGCGCTTTACACCGAACCCCTGAGGATGTGGTTGCCCCATGGCCACATTCTTCAGGTTGCGGTCCAAGGGTGGCCGCATTATCTTAGTAGCGGTCCGAGGATGGCCGCCTTATTCCAGGTATCCCTGGCAAGTAGCGGTCCTGTGGAGACCGCCACTTTGAGGGTAGTGGCCTAGAGTGGACCGCTATTTGAGGGTTGCGGCCCAGTGTGGACTGCTATATTCTGGTTGCGGCCCAGAGTGGACAGCCACTTGAGGTGATGGTCTAGGGAGGACCGCCACTCGGTTTTTCGTGCTACCGTAATTTCAGACCTAGGGATTATGCTAGATTGACGACGATGTGTCGTCTCATGCAACGGTCTTGACCCGAGTCTCGTGACTCAAGGGCCATTGGGTTTAGAAGGTCTAGTCGACCATCCAGAGTCTTGTGGCTCCGAGCCACCTGTTACTCCGTGTTACTCGCAATGGGTGCATGCGTGACTTTCCATGATCACGTTAGTGACTCCCCACTAGTCGTAGCCTTCTTACAGCACACGTGTGCTGACCCACCAGGGAGTGGTAGAGCAGCTTACCAGAGAGAGACAGTTTTTAGGCTGGTTACCGTAGGACCCCTTCACGCAGCCTGAGTCCGAGCTTTGGGGAAGAATCATCTAGAGGATCTGACTTAGGGCGAATGGTCAATGTGTGCACACGTGGTTGGGGGCGTCGGACCCGCACTGACGAGCGTGACCCCAGCTAATCCTTGTTTTGTGTTCCTGGTTACTGTTACTGTTTCTCAGTTTCCACCTGGGGCGAGTAGGGAGACACCTGAGGCTGCGGACTAAGTCGTTAGTGGACGCATCCGGCCTTGCTTCTGGTGGGCAGGTCCTCCCGTCACGTGACGTGAGTTTCTAGAGACTCAAGTTTCTGTTTCCTGTCTGCAAGTTGTGGTTTTGCGTGTAATTTTTGGGTGTTTTCCCGAAGTCAAGGTCTAGGGTTTCAGGTGAGCGTCACCGAGGGTTTTCCTAGCCAGTATAGAGTTCATGATAGTGAGGCCGTGATCGTGGTTCTGGACCGCTTGGTATCGGAGTCGGCCTTCGTCTGTGAGGACGAGCCTCCACGATAGTGGTGCCGTGATGAATCCCTTGGCAGTGTATCCGAGGGTGGTTCGTGTTATGGTAGTCCCCCGACCACGGGATCGGGGTGTTGGTTTCCATTCCAGTAGGAGTAGCTGTAAAGTCGAGATTTTACTGGCCACCGTGGTTGCTGTTCCTACTATAGTTGCTGCTTTCCGCTACCACCGTTGTTTATGGTTGGGGTTCCGCGGGATCCCTACTGAGCCAGTGATAGGAGGCTCACCCCTGCTTTTTAGGTGTGGCGGTTCTTCCTCGAGGTTCGAGGGTGCTGCGCGGAGATTCTTAGTTACCAGTTCGCCGAGCCGAGTGTTTACTCGGTGTTGGGTACATTTCTCTGTCTTTGACTGTACTTCTCTTGGACTGGACTCTGTTGTATTTAGATTATTTATTTCTGTTAATTATTGAATTGTCCTACTTTATTTCCTATTTCTTTGTACCACCACACACCTTTCAGCCCTTCCGAGCCCCCCAGCTCGTGGGCGGTGGGTCAAGATTCGAATGGTATCGGGTCACTCACGGTATCCAGATCTTGGGTCGTCACACCGAGACACTCACGAGGTCACGTGTCAACCACTGCGTCACAACCGGGTTGACCGAAAACTATAATGACTCTCAAAATAACACGGCACACTACTTGGTATTACGGCACTTCCGAACACCCTATAACATGGTCACAGCTCTCTTAGGACATCCAAGACATCCACGGAATAATGGGCTAACCAAGGGGTTGAAGCCACAACAACCGGAAACCAAACCAACGCGAAAGAAACAATATAGAATAGGGCAAGTCGACTCACAACACCACTGGGTCGACTCACATCCCTGGTTAGATCACAATCGACCTTGAAGCCTCGATCACATGATCGCGGTCGTCACCCGGGTCATGATGATCCATTGATGCAGTAAAGACATGCGTCGCGATCACACAGGATGCGGTACAAACACGCGTCGCGATCACACAAAGTCACGGTGCTCACCTGAGTCACGATAATAGTCGCGGCCAACACCTCGGGCGTGATAACACGTAGACATGGCCATCATCTAGGTCGCGTTCATAGAGGATCGTGACTATCACCTGGGTCACGCTCCAAACCGCCCTACAGTCAATCTTCTTTCACGAGACGCGGTGCCTGGTTGTTGCACGTTCAGTGGTTAACGCGACTTACACCATGGGCTCGTTCTTGTTACGGTGCGAAAATCGTATAACCTCACAAAACTCGATCTTTCCACGCCCCAATCATCCCAGAACGATGGGGAAACATCCATAGACACGATGCCAACCTTCCACAAGCTGTAAGGGGCCAAACAAACCACAAAACGGCTAAGAAACGGGCGATTTCCTCAAATCAACCCAAAACGGCTCATATTGGCATCCGGCCTCATACCGGCCCCAAATCGCGAGCAAATATAACCAAACTGACGGGAATCGAATCCCGACAAGCTGGGATTTTAAGATTTACCATCTAAACTAGAAACCATCACCTGGAACGGCGATTTCGGATCACACCCCCAAAATATGCATTTTCCCTTAAAGCAGGAAAACCCGCTCATACTCACGTCTATCGGTTCGAAATCGCGAGGGAAGGCAGGAAACAAGTAGAGTATCCATCCCCCTACCTCCACCGAAGACCTCGTGGCCCGAAAACCATCACACGAACCCCGCCAAAGCTTCGAATCCACGGAACGGGATCGCGCCTACGCCATGCTCCATTCCTCGCGTCTTCACGCTCCACGACGCCTCCACAACATCCCTGCCTCGTCCACCTCTGCCATGATCGGCCGCCCGGGGGAGAGGGAAAGAGTGGAGAGAGAACGGAGGGGGAGAGAGTGAGAACGGTGGTGAGAGGAGATAGGAGAGAGGTGATGGTTTAAAAAAGAAAAGAAAATAAAAAAATGAATATTTCTGCAATCTGATTTTTGGCCCAAAATTCTATAAAATCAAAAAATATGAAAAAATAGCCTATGCGATCCTCGGAAAGAGCACAATGCACATGTAGCATCCCGGAGTCTTAAAACTCAACGGTTCACTCACCACGGGGTTCTGCATGCTATACATCAGAAAAATCCGAGTGGATCGTAAAACACGATCCGGGACCCACGAAAGCGCTCCGAAAGCTCTCCGATTCCGATCCGAAAGATCCAGGGTATTACAAACACCCCGATATATAATTAAACTAGCGTGTTACACAAAGCATCACTCTTTTTCAATCAATAAATTTGCCGAGCATGAGGCTAAAAGCAGTACTTTTGAGGAGGACAGGTCATGGCATGGGCATTCCATAAATCGCCGACACCGTCATTATGAACGCGTCACGTGGTGGACTGAGAGAGAGAGATGGGATTTCTCCCTCTCTGAGTGAAAGAGTAAAAAAAATGATGAAAATGAAAACGCGTGCGTAGAAGGGACGATGTAGAAAAGACGGTAGAGAGTATAACCTGAAAGGTCACTCTGTACGGGGACGTGGAGCCTAGACTTACCGGACCCTCGGTACAAGGCGGAGAACGGGATCCGAAGACCCTCTCACGCAAACTGAACCCCTTCCCGGTAGGCGTGACCTACCATTCCGAGGATAACTTTCTATATACCGAGTGCGAACCTAAGACTCTATGTAATAGAAGTTGGCGGACATAAAGACATACGTGGACTAGGAATTTGGAACGGCATATCACTCCTCACATAATAATAATAACATGAATATGAACAGTAAACAGACCACCGCAGGATATTGATCCGTGCGGGGTTTTAACAACAATATAATAAAGTACAGAAAGAAAAATGTCGAAAGTAAATGACCACGGCAAAATGACTCACCGCGGCCGATTATAGTACAAACAGACCCGGGATTTAGCTATCCGCGGGTATTATAGACATAAAATAAAATTTACTACAAGCACGCGTTTGGTGGTGTGATCGCCAGGGACCGAGGGTCCCGAACTGGTTGATCGCTTTTGCCTTTGACGCGGGATTGTGTGGGTTCCTTCTTCCTCTTCGTTCGACTGGTCGAAGAAGGGGGCCTTTAGTTGGTTACCCTGCAAAATGAACAAACACAGAATAAAATTAAGTCAGAAAACTGATATAATAGATATTCATAACATGATAATAACATAAATAAAAAATTAAAATGCTAAAAAAATAAAAGGGGTTGAGGGGAGCTTATTTAGAAGCCAATGATGACTTAGAGCGGTGCTCCATGGGCATTGATTTGGCCGAAGGCCCACTTTTCTTTATGCACTTTCAAAAGAAAATATTACCAAACATATAACACTCGGTCATGTACATGTCATATATAAACACACACACACATATATATATATATATATATATATATATATATATATATATATATAGGTACAAAACGAATATACTATATATATATATATATCTATATGTGTGAGTATATAATATATATCTACAGAGATGTGAACACTAGCTCAATTTGTTATTTAAGGTTAATCACTTGTCTCATAGGCACTATTCTCAATGTGTATAAGCTAATATATGTAAGTATATAGCTAAACATAAGAATTAGATGAGGTTATAAAGCGGAATAAAAACAGTTGTATGTGCAGTGTGACCAATGCAAACTATGTGCATGTGCACTGTGTACAGATATGGACGTGAAGGAAACAAGGATGCAGTGCATATGTTTGTGATGTGCGAACATGGGGAGGGGGAGAAAAGCAACGTGGGTGAGAGAGTGATAGAGAGAGAGGAGGGAGAGGAGAGAGTGATGATGAGGGGGGAGAAAAAATAAAAAAAAAGGGCGAAAGAAGGGAGAGAGAGATGAGAAGGGAGAGAGAAGGTGAGAAAGAGAGGAAGAAAGAGGGTGAGAGAGAGACGATGGGGGGAGAGAGAAAAGAAGAGAGAGGGAGACTAAAATAAAAAAAGAAAAAAAAGAATGAGGGGGAGAGAGAGGGAGAGAGGAGACAAGAGAGAGGGGGGTGAGAGAGAGAGACAGACGAGAGGGGGGGCGAGAGAGAGAGAGAGACGCAGAGAAAGAGAGGGAGAGAGAGGAAAAATAAAATAAAAAAGAAAAGAAAGTGAGAGGGAGAGAGAGAGGATTCGCTGGAAGAGGGGGAAGAGAAGACAGAGACAAGGGAGAGAGAAGAGAGAGGGTGAGAGAAAGATTAGAAGAGAGAAAGAGAGAGAGAGATAGTAAGAGAGAGGGAGGAAGAGAACCGCGGGAGGGGGGAGGGGGATGAGAGAGAGAGGAGGCCGGCTTCACGGCAGTGGCGGCCGGCGGTTAGGGAGTGGACGTGGGCGGCCGCGGCTAGGTGAAGGAGCTGCTCCGGCAGCCGGGGAGAACGACAGCGGCGGTGGTGGGCTTCCCGGCGAGCTTCACGGCGAGGGGGGAGGTGTCCGGCAGTGCAGTGGGGAGCGGACGTGGCCTGGCCGGTGACGACGAGGACAACGGCAACGAGGGGCAACGGCCGGTGGAGGGACGACGGTGCATGCAGCGGCTGTCGGAGGGTGCTCCGGTGTGCAGGGGTGGTTGGAGTTGGCTTCACAGTGAGAAGAGATGGAGGGCGACATTCATCGCTAGCTGGCGAGGTGCGGTGGACGGGATGCAGGGCCGCCGTGGGGGGGTTCGGTGGCGTCGCGGTGCAACAGAGCGGAGTACACGGCGTAGTGAGGGCTTCACGGCGGTGTTGATGGGTGTGCAGCAGCGGCAGTGGAAGGGAGGGCGACGTGCTTGTCGTTGACGGCTGTCCTGGCAGGGTGTCCGGCTGAGGATGCAGTGGAGACGGCGGTGGCCGAACGGGTTAGTAGCGGCAGTCGGAAGATGGCCGGAGGTGGAGTGGATGCGATCGGCGTAGACGACGCGGTGCAGGCGGTGCAGACGAACGGGAACGGCGGTGCAGTGCAGGCAGAGGAGCTGACAAGGGCGGTCGGAAGTGGCTGGACGAGGCCCGGTGGTGATGGCTCACGGTGCCAGCGGGCTCACGGCAGTCGGGGAAGTGGTCGAGGGTGCTCCGAAGGAGGTGGCCGGTGGTCGTACGGTGGTGAGGGTGGCTTCACCGGCGGCGAGGTACAAGATGGGGCGGCGATGGCGTGCTCGCCGAGGTGGCGGTGTGAAGTCGACGACGGCAGCGACGGTGGCGTGGGGATCCTTGGACGGGGTAGGGGTGCTCACGGGCATGCAAGGGATAGAGAGGCAAAGAGAGGGGGGCATGGGTTTCGATGGGTGAAGGTTAGAAAGAGGGAGGTGGGAGAGGGTGGCTTGCGGCTGTGTTGTGAAATGGAAAAGATGATGAGAGGAAGAGGTGGAGGTGTGGCAGTAGAGATAGGCTTTGATGGGGTTGACAGTGAAGTGGAGAGGGACGTGAGGGGGAGAGATTCCCCGTGTCCGGCTGCTAGGTGTACAAGACAGAGAGTGATAATGAGAGAAAGGACAGTGAGAGATAGGTGTGTGGTGGTGATTGGAGGAAGTGGATACCAAGAGGGAGATAAGAGAGGAAACGTGAGAGAGACACGAGGATTGAGATCGGGGGATTTAGGGGGTGAGATAAGTGATTAGGATACTAATTACGATTAAGTTGGTTAAGAAATTTTTTGTTTGTTTAAGCTATTAAAAATAAAACTAAGTATACATACACATCTACGTATATATTTACAACCATATATATATATATATATATATATATATTATACATATATATACAGCATTCTCTATATATATAAAACATATATATTCAAGGTTTATATTTTTTTACCTTTTCTTAATTTTGTTTGATTTTTTAATAACCTTTTTGAATTTTTTTGTATTTTCTTATAACCCTTCTTTTGATTTTTTTTAACCTTTTTTTGTATTTTCTTTAAACCTTTTTAATAAGTTTTTTGTATTTTTTGTATGCTTTTCTCAATATATATATATATTTATTTATTTGTATTTTTTTCTAACCTTTTTTGATTTTTTTATATTTTTTTATGTAAAACCTTAAAAATGACTAATCACGCACGTAAATCAAATGCATAAGCCACTTTGGGGCATCACGGTGTAATATGAGATTTACCCGCGAAAAATGTGAAAATAGCGTATCTACAGCTGCCCCGCCTTGGCATCTGCTTTATAGGGGTATGACATGTAATGGAATGGAACGAAGTGGATTGGAATGAAATGGAGTGAAGCGAAAAGCAGGTGCCAAGGTGTGATGAGACACGCCTTCATCATTTTCCTGATGAGAATCTTTCCCGAGTTTTACCGAAGTAACCTTGAAGAAGGTCCTCCGAAATCGACCATTGTTTGGGTGATAAACAAACAAGGACAAAGCGTGCACTGGGGCACTGACAACTAAAAGGACCAACTTCACGGTGCAGAAGTACCTGGGTCGTAAACCTCAGGTTTCACCATTGGAGAGCGGTTACCAGCCAGTGGACGTGCTACAGCCAAGGTGGGTCCGAGGGGAATAAAAAAGATGATTTGGAGACAAATCCAAACAATGGTCTCTTTCAGAGAAACAGTCCAAGGCAATCTCGGGAAGACTCAGTACTCAACTCAGAATGGAATATCTCATATTTCAGAGTATTTAAACACAGTGGCTTGCACAATCGACTTAAATGAATGATCTTCACAATGAGATCAACTGGTCAAGGATAATATTGTTAAGCTGTGGGGTCAGGACACCGATTTGGTGAGCCGGTAATGAGCTGAGGCCCGTTTATCGACACACTGAATGGAACCGTCGTCCCCATTCCGACACGACTTAACAACCTATCCGTACGCTCTAAATAAATGCAATGCAGGGATATACACATGGGAAGGGGATGATCCATTTTTCTTGTTTCATCTTTTTTCTCTTTTTCTCTTTTTTTTCTTTAAAATTTACATGAACAATTTAACGATGATAACAAAATACAATCATGAAGACAGAGTTATTTAAGGCAATCATGATAGGACAGAATTATCAACACAATCATGACAAGATAGAATTATGAACACAATCATGACAAGACAGAGTTATTAACACAATCATCAAAAGACATAATCATAACATGACCAATCATACAGGATTAATAATCATAACACGACAAACTGTTGATGACGACCTTGATTCCTTTCTATTCTGTAAGTAGCTCATATGCGAACCAAGAAGAAGCACAAGCACGAATTCCCTAAAGAAAAGCAAGGGAGAGAAAGAGTGATCTTAGCCCCTTTGACTTTGAGATGGAAGGCGAATCCTCGCGTCCCGTGAAGAGAAGCAGGGCTAGCAATGAGATCCAACGGCTTAGGGACCTTGAAGGGCATCTGAGTGAAAGAATTCACTCAGGAGTGGTGAGTTGACTCATTTTCTAGTTTCTGTATGACTTCTCCTTCACCTTCTCGACATTTCCTTTCCTTTTCAGCCATATCCTCTCTTCCCGGGCCCAAGGAAATTCTCAAAGCTGCCCTGGCTATCGAAGCTCACTTCGAATATAACCATTGGCATGAGAGCTGTGATTTCAAAATGGCATCTCCAAGGACTGGTGATTCACGCCAAACACTATGACAAGATTTACATGGATTGGGCAGCCATGGGTGCACTGGTAGAAATTTGACACCCTCAAACTCACACCTTCATTTTCCCCACTTTTGAAGCAACAATTCTTCTTGAGGAGGTGGAGTTGCTGCTCAGTTTGAAGAGATTTAAGAAGGATGGCAAGATAAAGATCTCGCGCATGCTGAAAAATGTGACTTCTGAGGAAGTTCTCGGAAGTTTCATGCCATCGAAGGCTATCAAGGTGATCCAAACTCGACAGGGAATTAACTTACAAAAGCTTGCAGAATGAACCATGAGTGCCCTGGAAGAATCGACAAGTGATGATCAGCTGGAGAAACTGATGAAGGGGTTCACAATCTGCTTAGCGGGAGCTCTCCTATTTCCTTATACAGACAACATAGTGGAGGAGGACCAATTGAGCGCTATTTATGGGATTTGGGATGGCAAGAGAGTGGGGCCCGCCATCCTTGCCTATCTCTACAGCGGTCTCACAGCTTCCAGCATGGGTAAGCCTCCTTTTGGTTGCATACTCCTTCTAAATTGCTGGATTGACTTGTATTTCAAATTTGACCACCACGAGGGGATGACGACTACCTCAAAAATCTTCCAACAAAGTCCACTTTACCACATAGCCGATGTGTTAGGCTTTAGTGGTAATGTGGTAAATCGCGCTCCTTGGTTGAAGAAACGCGAAGACTGGAGGAATCACTACAGCACTATGATGCAGAACATGTTCACTTATGCGCCAACATGTTTACTGTCATGTGAACTCCTCACGAGGTCTTTCCCAGATGCGGAGGTGCAGCTGGTCGGCGCGACTGAGTTTGCTCTGTACAATGCACATCGGTGTTATACTCAGATCGGCCTCCCTCGCCATTCATTCCCAATGTTATCTGAAATTCCTTCCCTGAAGAAGAGAGAGCTAGGTACGAAGGGAGATGCAAATGATGTGAAGGCAATTAAAGCATCGTGGAAGGCAAGTGTTCCACTGAAGGTAATGGTGTCTGTAAATGAGGACATGGAACTGTGGAAAGCTTATGTAACCCAATTGGGGAATTTGAGGCCCGAAGTGCCTAAACCCCTGGTGTAGTCCTCATTTTGGAATGAAATAAGGCCTTAATGCCCTTGCACATGCTTTGAATCTCCTCCATCCCTTTTGTAAGCGGCTGAGATGACAGACGCCGAGCGACAGCTGACTATCACAGAACAGGAGATGAAAGATCAGAGCAACTACAGCATGAGAGATTGCCCCGAGATGCTTTGACACTAAAGGTTTCTCTCCAAGTGGCGAGGAGAGAGGTAAAGCGAGAGAAGATGAAGAGAAAGGCAAGTACAGAGTAGTACAGGAGGCCCATGAGATGGAACTCTGAGAGGAAGAACGTCCAGACACGTCACTTGCTCTGCAGATCGGAGGGGAATTGGAGCTCGCAGCAGAGGAGCTCTTGGAGCTGGTAGCATCTCCATCAGCAAAGCAGAGGGCAGCTCAACCAGCGACCTCGACTTCAAGAGCTTCGCGGCCATCAGGGTCGCGAGAGAAGCAGGAGGATGACGAAAAGCACCGCCAGAACAGATGGAAAGGCATGGCACAGCAAAGCGATTGCTGCATCACGAGACTATAGAAGGCCTCCGAGGGACTTCTTACCTTTGGAGAGAGAAGAGACGTAACGAGGAGGGTGACGAGGATTAGTTAATGGCTTGTACACCCACTTCTTCCTCATGACGGGCACAAACCCTTATATAGATGTGTGAATGAAATGGCTTGGTTTGAACGCAGCTTGCTTGCCCGTTCGTTCCTTCTGCTCTACAGGTCTTTTCTACCACATGGGTTCCTGCGAGACATGCTCGACGAGATGTCGCCTTAAAACACGGAGTGGTGACTCACCATAGCCATGATTTTCAAAGGGAGTCTGCCATCAGACTTCAACAATATCAGCCCGTGGTGCTCTTTTCCACGTGAATGTCCCTCGTTTCCCTGTTTGCGCTAAAAGTAGTCGCAATAGGACAAGGGACATGGGGAATCTTTGGACCGAATAGGGTGGCGGGTCAACAATCACAGCTCTGCTCCATTCACTTCACATGGCGAAGTGACACGCGAGTGTACCGTGGCCATGATTTTTCAAAGGATCTACCACCAATTTCAAAAACGTCGGCCCTTGGTCCTATTTTCCCGCATAAATGTCCCCGATTTGCTTGTTTGCTCTAAAAGTAGATGCAACAGGACAATAAACGCGGAGAATCTTTGGACCGAATAAGGACGACAAGTCAACAAATCACGCCCCCAAATCGATCACTCCCCATGGTAGAGTGGCCGCAACAGTAAGGGGGGTGACTTGTCGCAAAGGCTGTTGCTAGGGGTGATGGTGATAGATCTAGATCACCTTCCTTCCAATCCTATAAATACCTCCTCTTTCACTCGACTTGAGAGCACCCGAGTCGTGAGAGCTGATCCGAAGAGTGAAAGTTTACAAGAAGGGGAGGTAGTGAGAGTTGCTCAATTTTCAGGATGGAGGGTGAATATAGCTTCAGAGCATAAGGTGAGTCTTCCCGCTCTTCAAAGAGGAGCAGATCTGGCAGCAGTTCCAGGAGACTTTCAGAAGTCAAGGGGCAACTCAGCGAGAGGACACAATCACAACTCGTAAGTTGGACCTTCTCGTCCCTTCCTTCATTCTTTCTTCCTTTTTCTTCCTTGGCAAAGCTCCCCTTTGCTCAGTTCTTGTGTATGTGCAAAGCATGATGAGATCGCACATTTCCTGGGAGCTAGTGGTTGCCGCATATCGTGGTCTTCCAGACTTCCAGAAGGCCAGGCTAGATGTGATGGGATTTGGGGCCTTTCTGCGGATCGAGCCAATCAAGCTCGACCTCGTCCTCATCCAAGCATTGCGCGAAAGATGGGACCCAGTGAGTCGGGCATTCTTGATGCCCTGGGGGCACATGGTACCCAGTCTGGAAGATGTGGTCCGAATCACGAGCCTCAGAGTGGATGGGGAGGCAGTGACCGGAGTCACTTACGCGGACTACCGAGAAGGTGCCCAGAAGCTGTTAGGACTGGAACTTGACAGTCGGAAGAACCGATCAGTAGCCAAGGCATCCATCATGGAGGCATTGGGACTTGCTGATACTCGTCCCCGGGATGATGAGTCCTTGGAAGAATTCATGGAAATGACAGAAAGAGGGTGCCGTGCTGTGTACTGTATAGATTTTGACAATTGGGAAAGGTCCAACATGGATTTGAGGAGATTTCTCCTCTTCTTACTGGGAAGATTGCTACTGAGCTCGAAGGGAGGCAGCATCGACTGTCGCTTCCAAGAGCTGCTAGTAGATCTCGAGAGAGTAGGGCAGTATGCTTGGGGAGCTGCCATGCTGGCACATCTGTTTACAGGCCTATCCCAAGAGGCAGACCGTGAGGTGACTATCAGTGGCTTTACACCATTTATCCAGGTAATTTTTGTTTCATTTTTTTGTGTGTTTTCCCAATAGTTCACTTAAGGCACTAATGACACATGATGATGCAGCTATGGAGCTACTACTACCTCCCAATGGGGAGAGCTCGGCATTGGCGACCAGTGACGGTGCCATTAGCCAGACGGTGGCAACCCATTATGAGTACAGCACCTCTATCCTACCAACTGATGGTGTTAAGACGTGAGCTGCAAGAGTTCCCTGCAGGGATGGTAGGATTTTTTTACTTTTTTAATTTTTTTTTAGTTTTTTTTTTACTTCTACATTTGACTAGCTAAAAGAATATGTACAATCTAATCTAGGTGAACTGGAGACCCTACTCAAGTATGGTCGATGCTGACCAACCGTGGGTTTTGATGAGCCGCGCCCGGTTTGGACGAGAGCTTTGGATGCACTGCCTGAATGAAATCGAGCCGCTTCGGCTACGATTGGTTATGAGGACCCTGGGGCTAGCCCAGGAGTGGGTGGATACGACTGCGCCACCTCACGTAGGAAGAAAGACACGCGGACCGGCAACCTGTATTGATTGGCGTGTGCGGTTCCCCGAACAGTATGAAGACTGGCAACGGGGTGGCACAATTGTGGAATCGCAGGCACAAGATAGTGAAGACTATCTGCGTCTGTATAGGGCAATGTATGCAGAGCGACTCCAACCTGGGGGACTTGTGGAGGTAGGCCTCCCTTTTTTGGTCTTTTCTTCTTTTTGTTGTTTTTGTTCTTATCTATTTTTTTGTGAAAATGCTGACTCCTATAACATGGCTGTAGGATGTCCGTGATACCATGATAGCGAACTTGCGAGCTCGCTTGGCAGACACGGAGCGACAATTGGGTGACACGCGTGGTGCCTTAAGTGCCTCGGTAAGTGTATATGTAATGCATACTCCTAATTATGACCATAGATTCATGGTGCTTAGCCACTAATTATCACCTCATGTGGTTATAGCGCGTCCAGATCGACGCATCCTCATCAGCGATGGGAGCAGATGGCGTCTCCTCCAGCTTATGGATCCCTACCTCAGAGCTGGATTTGCTTCACGAGCAACTCACTCATGCCACGCAACGTGCCGCAGAGGCAGAAGGCATGCTCTCTATACAGGTAAAAGTTTCATTGTTGAATCTTCCTCATTCATGCCTTGTCGCATATCTGAGACGGCATATCTAGTAGGAAAAAGAGACGCAAGAGGCACTTGCCCAAGCTGCGCAGAGGGAGGCTAGAATAGCGGAGCTGGAAGATGAACTGCGGCGTCGTTTCAGATGATGACTCTTCTAGGGACGCCGTGGAGCTAAGGATCACCCTTCAACTGGAGAGGGAAGACCGAGAAAGAGAACGGGCAGAAAAAGAAAGGGATAGAGAAAGAGAAAGAGCCGATAGGTTGGCTGAGAGGGAGGAGCGAAGGGCCATAGAGGCCCAATTATTTGAACTCCGAACCAGCCTTGGCCTTGCTGAACAATGGCTGAGAGATGGTGAGGAGCGCTACCGAAGAGCACGAGAGCGTGGCTTTCGTGTTAGTAGCTTCTTTGGTGCCCCCGCAGATCAACGCCGGGGTGTAGAGATGGGAAGAGGAGTGCAGAGCAGTAGAAGTACCGCTTTTCGTAGTTGGGTTGCACCCTCTAGAGCGTCTTGCCCGGAGAGCGGAGGGACGAGTAATGTAGAGAGAGAAGGTGGGACTTAATGTACAATTTCTAGGAATGAAATAAAAGGTTTGATTTTTTTTGTTTTTGGTTTCATTTCTTTCTTGCTATCTCGAATCCCTACATACATCACTAAAAACAAACAAGTCAGAATCTCTGCTCTGACTTGGCCCCTTGCTCAATAAGCAGATTTATGTTTTGACTGTCCTTGATAATGGGTCAAGGGGCCAAGTCTTTATTAATAAAGGCAAGATAAAGATATGATGGTGAATGCGGCATACAAGCACACGGATGCAAGCGAAAATTAAAAGTGGAATGCTGCATACAAATGCAATCATAGGAAATGCGATTTTTTGTTGTTTTTATTTTTTCTTGCATTTTTGTTGTTTTATTTTTTTTCATCATTTTTTTTTGCATATCTACATTTTTCTCTTTTTCTCTTTTTTTGTTATTTTTATCATCATCATTTTTTTTTGTTGCTAATGCCTGGTAAGCACCCATATGGCACCTAACCTGCATGAGAATAGAGATTTCTTACTAACCTCCCAGGTATCCTAAGTGCACATCTAAACTGATTTGGGTCTCTAGACTCCTCGAATGATAATCCCGCCGGTTAAGACTTATCCTGATGACAATACCGTCATGCCATGCTTAGGCTCCCAGTCGCTTCCGACCGCAGGGATTCACCCAAAAAGTGTTCAAGGTAAATGATTTGCCTGACCCGGGTCTATTTCCTCACAACTCTGGATGGTATATAATGGAACACCCTGGAACCCAAACGACCAACCGCGCGACGCTGACCCGGAATCAGACGCCGTCGCACCCGTAGGTGACGCGCTTGCATTGGTCTAAGCTTGAGGTTAGATAAGAAGGCATTAAGGTGGTAGGTAAGGGTCTTGACCGGCCAGAAACACGGAGACTCCTTCACGACAACGGCTTCTACTTTTCAAAATGGACAACCATATGTTTGTGTTAAAAGGATGTTGCAGGCTTTGGCGAGTTTCACCCTTTAGGAACTCCATTGAGCTTTGATCTCTAGGGGAAGAAGGAAGAATATAGGGGGCAAACCTCCTGAGAGGACCGACAAAACCGTTAACCCGGCGAGCCAGTAGGGGCGCACTTAACTTCCCCTTTCGGATAACTTCAGACCAAATCTCGAGCATTTACATGTCATGACCCCTTTTGTGTAGAATTTAAGTTTTAGTCAAAGGAGTTTATCTGGTAGAATCAGGCACGGTTACGACCAGGCCTTTTCTTTTGACTTTGATTTTTTTGCTTCTTTTCTGATTTTTTTTTCTTGACAGATTTTTGCGAGGGACATAGTATTTTGACATTATGGAATCCCTCTTGGATGCCTGCGGGGACACTGCCCTCTTCTCGTGCTCTGACCCATGCTCGAGGAATTGGGCCCTACTCTCACCCTAGGGGTTGTGTTCGTGTTTCCCATGCTCAGCGTTTTAAGGGCGCCGGCTGTCTCATTCGGTCGAGAAGAAGAGAATAAAGATTTAAGCTTTCTTGGAGACCTTTTGAGTGATGCCCTACCATAAGCGATGCTATCAATTTTTTTATAACACAGATGTGTATACATGTTGTCTTCTTTTGAGGGGACATAGGACGAACTGGCCGGACAGGGGTCTCCACGGTTCTGGCAAACCAAGACCTGAGACCTACCAAGCCTTAATGGGCCCTATCTTGACATGGAGATAAGATACAATGACTTGATTCCATGGTGGTCTCCAAACATTAGCATTTTGAATTTTCTATTTTTTTTTGGGTCTTTCCTTTTTGTTTTATATACATATCTTTATTGTTTTCATTATTTTCATATTTTTTTGTTGTTTTTGTTTTTAATTTTTTTTTTATCTTTGACAGTATGTACACCTATCTAAGGGTAATACTTTTTAAGGTAGAGCCCATTCCAAGGGTGGGATAACTCAACTCCTTCAGCATTGACTAGCCTGTAGGCGTTGCCAGGATGTACAGCCTGAACCACGTATGGTCCTTCCCAATTGGGTTGGAGCTTAGAACGCGGCCCGCCAGATTTTACAAAAATTCTTTTCACTACCATTTCACCAACTTTGAACTTTCTCTCAATAACCTTCTTCTGGTAAAAACGTGCGAGTCTATTTTGGTAGACGCGAGCATGCTCGGCAGCAACCAGACGTTTCTCGTCTAAGAGTTCCAACTGGGCAAGGAGAGAATCGCGACGTTCGTCGAGGGGAAGGTCCTTGTCCAATTATACTCTCAGAGAGGGAATCAGAATCTCATATGGAACTACCGCCTCCATCCCGTAAGTGAGGGCGAACGGAGTTTGCCCAGTAGGAGTTCGGATTGAAGTGCGATAGGCCCATAGAGCTTCGATAAGCTTCTCTGGCCAATCCGAGAATCTGCTAGACTCACAAGTTTTCTTTATGATTTTGATCAGTGTTTTATTCGTGGCCTCTGCTTGGCCATTGCCTTGTGGATAATATGGTGATGAATGATGCAATGCAATCTTATACCTTTTGCAGAGGTCCTGAAGGTCCTGAGAAATGAATTGTGGTCCATTGTCGGTGACGATGGTTCTTGGAATGTCGAATCTGGCGATGACATTCTTCATAATGAACTTGCAAACTGTTGATGCCTTGATTTCTGCATAGGCTTCAGCTTCGGCCCATTTGGTGAAGTACTCCGTTGCAGTGAGGATGAAGGATTTTTGTTTAGTAAGGAGTTAGGATCACCGAGAGGACCAATGATGTCGAATGCCCACATGGAGAAAGGCCATGGGGAGGATACTGGATGAGAGAGGAAGATGGGGAATGAATCTTATCGGCGTGAAGTTGACACTTGACACACCTACGGACATAGACAGCACAATCTTCTCCATGGTGGGCCAGTAAAAGCTTGCCGAATGATCTTCTTAGCAAGCATTTGGCTATTTACATGGCCACCACACACACCTGAGTGTGCTTCCTCTACACACTTCCAGGACTCATCATCATCAAGACACCTCAGAAGAACACCAGTGAGGCTTCTTTTATACAGCAACCCTCCAACTAGTGTGTTTATTTTGAAGGAGTGATAACAAGACCAGGATGAGGTGGAAGATGCCTAGAAGAATTTACAGGGTGAGAAGAAATCAAAGAAAAGAGTGAGGACTAAAGCCTCGAAAACAGTGTGAGAATGGGAAGATGCCCGAGGCAGTTGATGTGGCAAGAATCGAGGCAGACTCAGGATCGGGATCGGGAGGAATTAGAAATCGATGAATTGAGAGAGACGGATCCGGAGGGTCCGGATGTAAAGGAAGAGAATTAGAGGAGAATGGATCCGGAGGTTCCGGAGGAACATAATGAGGGATGCGATACCCTGGGAAGAGGTATGCAAAAAGGTAATTTAAAGGGATGAAAAGGACGAAGGACGAAGGACACAATGCCACGGAAAAACAAAAGGATAAATCGGAAGAAGGAAAAGTCCGAAAACTTCAGATGGATATGAAAAGGTAGGGCACGATGCCCTAGGAGGGATGGATAACAAGATGAGAAATCCGGAGGTTCCGGAGGGATATAAAAAGGAAGGGTGCGATGCCCTGAGAGAGATGGAGAATGATATGAGAAATCCAGAGGATCTGGAGGGAGATGAGAGACAGATAAAGATAAGAAATTAAACATGGAGGGGTCCGGAGGTTCCGGACGGGGTGGAATGTGAGGGTAGAATAAAGACAAGGAACTAAACAGAGCGGGGTCCGGAGGTTCCGGACGGGGACGATGATGCGGGATGGATAAAAAGATAGAATTAAATAGGGAAGGGTCCGGAGGTCCCGGACAGGGATGAATATAGGGATCCGGAGATTCCGGACAAGGTGGAAGGTAAGGGTCCGGAGGCTCCGGAGGGGGATGAGAGATGGATAAAGACAGAGGATTAAACATGGAGGGGTCCGGGGGCTCCGGACGAGGATAGAAGGTGGATAAAGACGTGGAATTAAACAGGGAGGGGTCCGGAGGTTCCGGACGAAGATGAATATAGGGGTCCGGAGATTCCGGACGAGGTGGAAGGTAAGGATCCGGAGGCTCCGGAGGGGGTTGAATGTGAGGGTCCAAAGACCCTAGAACAGAGGAGGTGCTTGATTGCGTAGATCTAGATGATGAAAAGTGTCCCCTTAGCCAATAGATTACCCATAAAAAGAAGCTGAATAACAGCATAAGCAGTGATGGAATGGGATATGAAGTAGATGGGCTACAGAATGGCTCCTCGACATGGGATTTCTCGCCCTTAAGCTTCACTTTATGCTCTCCCTTTTTCCTGGTGGATACTCTCTCACAGGGCGACCTCTCAACCTTCAATATAACTTGTTGACCTCTTGGCCTTGCAAGCCGCTCCCGATTATGCACCCCAAAAGACGGCCTGGTCCTTCTCTGACCAACTGGATCGATTGGTGCAGTCAGGGCCCACAAACTCTCATTTGATGTAACAAGATCCCTTGGACGTTCAAAAATGAACGGTAACTCTCTTGGCAAATAATCATAGCAAAAGTTTGAGAGTCCTGCTTGTGTAGTAGGGATCTTAACATGGAATGACTCTTTTGGAAATAACTCCCTTGATAAATGGATGGTATCTATCATTGGGAGTTTGACCTTTGGCATAAGGAGCTTCTTATTTGATGCATTGCTCAAGGACATTGGAATATCGTGTGTGAATATGCTTGGTAACATAGGTGTTCGCTCCTTGCATGGAAGTTGGTAGGGAGTAGACAAAACGTCAAAAACTTCCAACAAAGAGGGGCCTGACTCACCCCTGAGCATAGAGTTCATCATCTCCTCAGCAGTAGAATGTGTCATTACTATGCATGAGGAGAACCCCTTCTTTTGATTGGCCATTTGAACTATGACCGAGCAAGGGGTAATGAGAGCCTTGAAATAATGTTGGCCCATGAGTAATGTGACCACTATGGTCTTGTCTCTGATTTGTTCAGCACCAATTCTTGAGAGTTATTCTTGACGAACATTGGTGCAAATAGAGGTTCGGCCTTTTCAAAGGTGACCGGCACAAGAACCCGAATCGACATTCGGCAAATGAAATCTTGGATTTTGAATGGCATTGCCATGGCCAAATTCTTCTTGTCCGATTCTTGATCATCATCTTTGGCACATGTATTTATAAGAATACACCCACTCCGAGAGGTGATAGAAAGTGGTGAGTCGGAAACAACATGATCGGACAATGGAGGTTCAATGGAATGAGTTATAGAAAGGGTAGGTGGAAGTTGAAACACGACGAGCTTCTCCTCTTGCTCGGGAGCAGATAAGGTTGACTCGGGTGCAAAAATGGATGGGCCCTGCTCAAGGTTAGCCATGGATTTGGGTGAAGAGTCAAGTGGAAGAGTAAGAGGGGTTGGGTTTGAAGTTATAGGGATGGTGGAGGCCTTAAGTGATGGAGGCGAGATGGAGACAACAGGCTCAGCGGGTAATAGAGGTTCAATGGAAAGGGTTATGGAAAGAGTAAGTGAGGGTTGAGACACGACGAGCTTCTCCTTGTACTCGGGAGGAGACGAGGTTGGCTCGGGTGTAAAAATCAATGGGCCCTGCTCAGGGTTAATCACGGGTTTAGGTAAGGGGAGTGGAGGAATAGGGATGGTTGGATTCGGGGTTATAGGGATGATGGAGGTTTTAAGCGGAGGTAATGGAGGGTTACTAGGTTGGGGACAAGGACTAATGGGAGGTTCAATGGAGGCTGATGGTGTGGAGATTACTTGTGTAGTTGGAGGGGTAACAGTAAGAGACTTGGTGCGTAGGAAGCGTCGGGTTTTAGTGGTACATGAAGGGTTCAAAATAGGGGGCGATTCATGGTGTATTGATGCGGGTTGTTGGGATACAGACCCGTCATCATAACACCATGTGGTTTCACAGGTAAGGGTAGAATCAGTAGGAGACTCATGGTACGTTGACGTAGGTTGCTGGAGCATCGACCCATCGTCATAATACCATGATGTCTCATAAGTGGGGGTAGAATCAGTAGGAGACTCATGGTACGTTGACGTAGGTTGCTGGAGCATTGACCCATCGTCATAATGCCATGATGTCTCATAGGTAGGGGTAGAATTAGTAGAAGACTCATGGTACGTTGACGTGGGTTGCTGGAGCATGGACCCATCGTCATAATACCATGATGTCTCATAGGTAGGGGTCGAGTCAGTGACTTCGTCCTGAGCAGGGGAGTCTTCTGGTGGTGGTGGAAGAGGGAAGGAACGAAGAAACCTCGGAGTGGGCATATCTTCAAAATTTTCGCAAATGTGATCAGGTACCATTTGCAATTGCTCATAATCATTAGGTTCAAATGGATGCTGTGACGGAGGCGTATTGATAAGATGAGGTGACGTATATTGGTACGGAGGATTTTGCGTATATAGATATGAGTGTGGAGATGGAGGGTCATATGAATTAGTGTGGTGAATGGGTGATGGATAGACGGCATCCATTTGATCGTAACGACTTGAAAGAAGCTCTTGCTCATACTCATCTCTTGCCTTCTTCCACTCCTTATCTATTTCAGCAATTTTAGCGTGAAGGGGTTGACTTGAGGAGGAGAAGGAGGAAGAGATTTCTTCCTAAAATCATCTTTATAGCTTCAAATTCAGAGCGTAGAGAGTCCATCTGAGAAGCCATGAAGGCATATGAAATACTAGTGGAGGAGGAGGCCCCACTAGTGAACGGACCCGTTTGAGGTACCGTATGAAGGATGGCTGGGATTTGAGATTGTGGAGAGGGAAATTGATAAGAGGCGGGATGTTGACTCGCCTGTCCTTGAAATGAGGAAGAAGGAACGTCATGTACATATGACGGAAAAGTGGTAGCCTGGAGCGGCTGTTGGTGGGATGTGGGAGCCGGGGTTGACTCCTGAAGAGGGGGAGAAACAGATTTCCCCTTTAAAATGGCCTGAAAGACCAGAAGTTGCTCAGGGCTGAGCTGTGCAGTGGCGAGACACCCAACAGGGAGGAGATGTCCTGGGGGGGGACATTTCTCGTGGAACAGTGGGGACCTCCTTTGAGGTCTCACGGAAAGGGCCTGAGTCTATTGCATGGACGCGTGGTTCAACTGATTGACCACGACCTGATTGGTTCTCTTCGAAAGAATTGTGAGCCATTTTTATTTTTCCAGAACGTAAGCGCACACACCAACAAACAAATATCAGAGATTACCAAACAAGTGGATGATCTTACGCCGCTTTTTTTTTTGATTTTTTTGTTTTAACTCTCTTTTTTTTACCTTTTTAACAAATATAAGAATTCACACAAAATTTTCAAAAAAACCTAGTTGCACCTTTGTTTTACCGCCGTGTGAACTAGGGACACTCGTCTCACCACGGATAGGTAACTAACTTCGGGGTACTTCAGTGGTACAACCTGCCCAGTGAACGAAGAGGGAATCCTTCGATGTCGGGGACTTACGGAGGTCCCGATGGAGGAGATCCTAGTCCGTCGAGAGGAATTCCCGACGGAGAGTCCTTCCTTCACCGAGAAAGGTTAATCCTTAGAAAAATAAAATAAAAGGGTAGATGCATGAAATGCAATACTGAATGAAAGATATACAAAACAGATATAACAAGAATAAACACACAAATATAACAGGGATAACAGTGATATAACAAGGATATAACAACAATGAACAGATAGAGTAAGATATAGCCGTTCTTCTTTCCGAGACACGTAGACCACTTGGAAAAATAGAAAAAGACTATGAGAGTGCACGTGGTGCACGAGGGGGATGACGTGGCGCACGCGGGGCAATAAGGAAGGGCACACGCGGGTGCCGAGTAGAGGAGAGCACACGTGGGTGCTAAATGGAGGGGCACACGTGGGTGCCGAGCAGAGGAGAGCACACGTGGGTGCTAAATGGAGGGGGCACACGCGGGTGTCGAGTAGAGGAGAGCACACGTGGGTGCTAAATGGAGAGGCACATGTGGGTGCCGAATGGAGGGGAGTGCACGTGGTGCACGAGACAACGTTAACCTCTCAAATAACCACAAAGGACCGGGGGAGTGCACGAGGTGCACGAGGGGAGTGAGCGCACGTGGGCGCAATAGGGAAGGGCACACGTGGGTGCCGAGAGAAGGGACATGCGTGGGTGTCAAAAGTAGGGGAACACGTGGGTGCTGAAAGTTTGTGGGTAACCAAAAAAGTAAAAAGCAGGTCCCACCGTGATCGCCAGAGATGTGAACGCGTCACGTGGTGGACTGAGAGAGAGAGATGGGATTTCTCCCTCTCTGAGTGAAAGAGTAAAAAAATGATGAAAATGAAAACGCGTGCGTAAAAGGATGATGTAGAAAAAAGACGGCAGAGAGTATAACCTGAAAGGTCACTCTGTACGGGGACGTGGAGCCTAGACTTACCGGACCCTCAGTACAGGGCGGAGAACGGGATCCGAAGACCCTCTCACGCAAACTGAACCCCTTCCCGGTAGGCGTGACCTACCATTCCGAGGACAGCTTTCTATATACCGAGTGCGAACCTAAGACTCTATGTAATAGAAGTTGGCGGACACAAAGACATACGTGGACTCGGAATTTGGAACGGCATATCACTCCTCACATAATAATAATAACATGAAT
This sequence comes from Amorphophallus konjac, assembly GCA_022559845.1. Taxonomy (NCBI): domain Eukaryota; kingdom Viridiplantae; phylum Streptophyta; class Magnoliopsida; order Alismatales; family Araceae; genus Amorphophallus; species Amorphophallus konjac. The sequence continues at coordinate 339,922,163 of CM040125.1, read as the reverse complement.
ATGAACAGTAAACAGACCACCGCAGGATATTGATCCGTGCGGGGTTTTAACAACAATATAATAAAGTACAGAAAGAAAAATGCCGAAAGTAAATGACCACGGCAAAATGACTCACCGCGGCCGATTATAGTACAAACAGACCCGGGATTTAGCTATCCGCGGGTATTATAGACATAAAATAAAATTTACTACAAGTACGCGTTTGGTGGTGTGATCGCCAGGGACCGAGGGTCCCGAACTGGTTGATCACTTTTGCCTTTGACGCGGGATTGCGTGGGTTCCTTCTTCCTCTTCGTTCGACTGGTCAAAGAAGGGGGCCTTTAGTTGGTTACCCTGCAAAATGAACAAACACAGAATAAAATTAAGTCAGAAAACTGATATAATAGATATTCATAACATGATAATAACATAAATAACAAATTAAAATGCTAAAAAAATAAAAGGGGTTGAGGGGAGCTTATTTAGAAGCCAATGATGACTTAGAGCGGTGCTCCGTGGGCATTGATTGGGCCGAAGGCCCACTTTTCTTTATGCACTTTCAAAAGAAAATATTACCAAACATATAACACTCGGTCATGTACATGTCATATATAAACATATATATATATATAGGTACAAAACGAATATACTATATATATATATATCTATATGTGTGAGTATATAATATATATCTACAGAGATGTGAACACCAGCTCAATTTGTTATTTAAGGTTAATCACTTGTCTCATAGGCACTATTCTCAATATGTGTATAAGCTAATATATGTAAGTATATAGCTAAACATAAGAATTAGATGAGGTTATAAAGCGGAATAAAAACAGTTGTATGTGCTGTGTGACTAATGCAAACTATGTGCATGTGCACTGTGTACAGATATGGACGTTAAGGAAACAAGGATGCAGTGCATATGTTTGTGTTGTGCGAACATGGGGAGGGGGAGAAAAGCAACGTGGGTGAGAGAGTGATAGAGAGAGAGGAGGGAGAGGAGAGAGTGATGATGAGGGGGGAGAAAAAATAAAAAAAGGGCGAAAGAAGGGAGAGAGAGATGAGAAGGGAGAGAGAAGGTGAGAAAGAGATGAAGAAAGAGGGTGAGAGAGAGACGATGGGGGGAGAGAGAAAAGAAGAGAGAGGGAGACTAAAATAAAAAAGAAAAAAAAGAATGAGGGGGAGAGAGATCAAGAGAGGGAGAGAGGAGACGAGAGAGAGGGGGGGCGAGAGAGAGAGACAGACGAGAGGGGGGGCGAGAGTGAGAGAGAGAGACGCAGAGAAAGAGAGGGAGAGAGAGGAAAAATAAAATAAAAAAGAAAAGAAAGTGAGAGGGAGAGAGAGAGGATTCGCTGGAAGAGGGGGAAGAGAAGACAGAGACAAGGGAGAGAGAAGAGAGAGGGTGAGAGAAAGATTAGAAGAGAGAAAGAGAGAGAGAGAGAGATAGTAAGAGAGAGGGAGGAAGAGAACCGCGGGAGGGGGGAGGGGGATGAGAGAGAGAGGAGGCTGGCTTCACGGCAGTGGCGGCCGGCGGTTAGGGAGTGGACGTGGGCGGCCGCGGCTAGGTGAAGGAGCTGCTCCGGCAGCCGGGGAGAACGACAGCGGCGGTGGTGGGCTTCCCGGCGGGCTTCACGGCGAGGGGGGAGGTGTCCGGCGGTGCAGTGGGGAGCGGACGTGGCCTGGCCGGTGACGACGAGGACAACGGCAACGAGGGGCAGCGGCCGGTGGAGGGACGACGGTGCATGCAGCGGCTGTTGGAGGGTGCTCCGGTGTGCAGGGGTGGTTGGAGTTGGCTTCACAGTGAGAAGAGATGGAGGGCGACGTTCATCGCTAGCTGGCGAGGTGCGGTGGACGGGATGTAGGGCCGCCGTGGGGGGGTTCGGTGGCGTCGCGGTGCAACAGAGCGGAGTACACGGCGTAGTGAGGGCTTCACGGCGGTGTTGATGGGTGTGCAGCAGGGGCAGTTGAAGGGAGGGCGACGTGCTTGTCGTTGACGGCTGTCCTGGCAGGGCGTCCGGCTGAGGATGCAGTGGAGACAGCGGTGGCCGGACGGGTTAGTAGCGGCAGTCGGAAGATGGCCGGAGGTGGAGTGGATGCGATCGGCGTAGACGACGCGGTGCAGGCAGTGCAGACGAACGGGAACGGCGGTGCAGTGCAGGCGGAGGAGCTGACAAGGGCGGCCGGAAGTGGCTGGATGAGGCCCGGTGGTGATGGCTCACGGTGCCAGCGGGCTCACGGCAGTCGGGGAAGTGGTCGAGGGTGCTCCGAAGGAGGTGGCCGGTGGTCGTACGGTGGTGAGGGTGGCTTCACCGGCGGCGAGGTACAAGATGGGGCGGCGATGGCGTGCTCGCCGAGGTGGCGGTGTGAAGTCGACGACGGCAGCGACGGTGGCGTGGGGATCCTTGGACGGGGTAGGGGTGCTCACGGGCATGCAAGGGATAGAGAGGCAAAGAGAGGGGGGCATGGGTTTCGATGGGTGAAGGTTAGAAAGAGGGAGGTGGGAGAGGGTGGCTTGCGGCTGTGTTGTGAAATGGAAAAGATGATGAGAGGAAGAGGTGGAGGTGTGGCAGTAGAGATAGGCTTTGATGGGGTTGACAGTGAAGTGGAGAGGGACGTGAGGGGGAGAGATTCCCCGTGTCCGGCTGCTAGGTGTACAAGACAGAGAGTGATAATGAGAGAAAGGACAGTGAGAGATAGGTGTGTGGTGGTGATTGGAGGAAGTGGATACCAAGAGGGAGATAAGAGAGGAAACGTGAGAGAGACACGAGGATTGAGATCGGGGGATTTAGGGGGTGAGATAAGTGATTAGGATAGTAATTGCGATTAAGTTGATTAAGAAAATTTTTTTTTTTGTTTAAGCTATTAAAAATAAAACTAAGTATACATACACATCTACGTATATATTTACAACCATATATATAATATATATATATATATATATATATTATACATATATATACATCATTCTCTCTATATATAAAACATATATATTCAAGGTTTATATATTTTTTAACCTTTTCTTAATTTTGTTTGATTTTTTAATAACCTTTTTGAATTTTTTTGTATTTTCTTATAACCCTTCTTTTGATTTTTTTTAACCTTTTTTTTGTATTTTCTTTAAACCTTTTTAATAAGTTTTTTGTATTTTTTGTATGCTTTTCTCAATATATATATATTTATTTTTTGTATTTTTTTCTAACCTTTTTTGATTTTTTTATATTTTTTTATGTAAAACTTTAAAAATGATTAATCACGCACGTAAATCAAATGCATAAGCCACTTTGGGGCATCACGGTGTAATATGAGATTTACTCGCGAAAAATGTGAAAATAGCGTGTCTACAGTCATCTCTTTGCGACATGACATGGTCGACCGCCCTAATGGCCTACGCGTATCCTCCCCCCGACCAAGGAACAAAGAGGTGGGGATTCGAACCCTAACTAATAGTTTGGTGGTTCATTCCTCCCCTTTGCATGGGAAAGATTGTGGGTTCAAATCTTGCAAGCGGTAGTGGGAGCTAGAGATTTTCTCATCTCTGCTCTTAAATTACCTATCAAAAATAAGGTTTTTTGCATGAAAATCATTATTAGACACGAATTTGCAAAAAAAGTCATCCATAAAAATGCATTAGTAGGGATATCATTGCGTAAATTCTAATTGTGCAAAAATGCCATCATAGTTAACTTCCGTCGATGAAAGAGCGAATATTCAAAAAATATGCCAATATTTTCATTACTTGAGTTTTAAATGACCAATATACCCTCGATTCTCTCTTCTCTCTCTCTTTGTGTGTGTGTGGGGGGGGGGGGAGAGAGAGAGAGAGAGGTTCACGACTGTCATGGTAGAGGGGGAGGGGTGGTTTAAAGGCCATGGTAGAGGGGGAGGGGGTCCGGTGGCCGTAGTGGAGGGATAGGGGACTTCGACACACCTATGCCGTTGAAACCCTCGTCGAAGCCGCCGCTGTCACCGCCATCGAAGTTGCCTGCCGTTGAAACCCCTGCCACCCCCGCCTCTGCCAGACGAGTAATCTAGCGGCCCTCCTGCACCACTGCTATCGCCACCGCAGTACGGGTGGTGCAAGCCACCACCGTTGAAGCCGCCGCCGCCACTGCTGCCCCCGCCCTACGATGAATAGCCGTGGTTCGTCGACGGCCACCACTATCGAAGCTACATCTGCCACTGTCACCCCCGCCTGTCAGACCACTGAGAGGGACCCCTATGCCTCTCCCTGCCACCGCGTCCCCCTCCCTATGCCGGTCCATGACTGTTATCTCCCTTCTTCCTCTTCTATGTCACCCTCTATGCACTCACACAAATCCCATAAAGTCTCCCTTCTTCCTCTCCCATCACCCCTCCCTCTAAGTTGTCGTAACAAAGTGTCGGCCACTGCCGACTGTCGAGGGGAGGGGGCTCCGGCGGCATAGGTGAAGGGGGAGAGGGTCCGACGGCCACTGGGGAAGGGGAGGGGTTTTCTATTTTTTATTTATTTTATATATTTTTTAAATTGAGGATAATTTAATCTTTTCACATGTTCGGTTGAAATTAACCATAGTTAATTTTAACAATAGTTAATTTCACGGCTAATAACGTGCGGTTACAATGATATTGTTTTTACATAATTAAAATTTACATAATGATATACTTATTAATATATTTTTAAGAGTAATTTGTTCGTAAATTTAAGTCTAACAATAATTTTGATGCAAAAAAATCTTCAAAAATAAGGAGAAGAAGATTCCATCTAATCACGATGGAGCACCACCTGGAAAATATCAACAAAAAATTTGATATATCCACACTTCCTCTCGTTTTCTCCGCCGACTCCCCTTGGCGGTCCCAATGGAAGCGGGAAAAGATGGGTAACAAGCTTCTTGGCTCGCATGGAGTCGAAGGCGGGTTGTCTTAAATGTCGCAGGGGTACCGATATCAACTACTTGCGGATATCCGAATGTTCAACTGAGCTGTGGGGTGCGCTTTCTAATCAGCGCTCCCCTCTCTCTCTTTCTCTCTCTCTCCTGCTGGCGGCTGGAGCTGGTGTCGCAGAAGCACGGGGAGGGATGGCGGAGGTGGCGAAGAAGGGGTGGGAGAACTACATGTTGCAGCTCCAGCTCCATCCCCTGCGCACCAAGGTGCGAGTTCTCCTTTTCTATCTGCTAGATTTCAGCACTTCATCTCTTGTTCTTATCCTCCCGATCGACTAATTGTTTGATCTGATGGGTATGTCTGATGTCGTCTTTTGTTCAAACCTTTCGTTGGGGCAGGCCATCACCGCCGGCGTGCTCTCTGGGATCAGTGACTCCGTGGCGCAGAAGCTCTCCGGCATACAGAGGATCCAGTTGAGGCGGCTTCTCCTTAAAATGGTACACCATGATCCAGTTACTCGATTATTTTTTGTAATTACCTGAAGCCTCCCGCTTTCTCTGTTTTCGTTGCGTTGGGGGTGCGCTGGCATGATAGAATGATAGATTTTTGCGTCCTCCACGTATTGTCCTTTTTGTCTGTTTCAAATACGAAAAATCACAACCGGTGATCTTTTTGGCGCAATTATTATTATGGTGATTGGAAAAAGGTGGAACCCCGGCTAAATTATCGTCCTCTTAGAGGGTTCCTGTTAGGAATGTAAATGGATCGGGTAGACTAATATCGTACCATATTCGTGAAAATTTTATAAATATCATACCCAGACAGTACCCTATTATTTTCGCGGGTATGGACACGGGTATATCCGTCATTGGTATAGATATATCTGCGGATATCCGTATCCGTCTATAAATCATGAGTTCATGTCCACATCCAAGGGAATGTGAGATTTATGGGAAGTGAAAAAAAAGAAGTTTGGTCAATAATTTTCTTATTAAAGTAAATTTTATATTTTATAAAAGCGTCATTACAATTGTAGCAAGAAGGTCAAACTCACAAATCTAACAAGGAGAATAACGGGTTGAGTTTATGCCAAAATCATAGGCCTAACATGGACAAAGAGTTATTAAGAACGGGTTCGGATTGGGTGCGCTAAATCCATACCCTATCCGAATATGAAACGGTATATTAAGTATATCTGAACTCGAATCCATATCTGTTTATTCGGGTATTATCCGACTCATCACGAGGGGAACTCTAGTTGGCTGACAATACCTCTCACACTCCCTCCAAGACAGTAGGTAAATAGTGTATTGATATGTCACATTGGGCCGATAAAGGCTGGACATAGACATCATTTGTTAGGAATCATTTATCCTTCTCCAAAACCTAGGCATTGAGATAGGAGATTCTGGTGGGGACACTGGCGACCCTCCATACCCTGGCATTGACGTCGACCCTTCGAGACGGTTCCGGCAGTGCCTTGACTATTTCTTTCTTCTTATTATGATGTACTTTTCTTTTATTGAGTATGTAATCCTTATTGGGTCAATTAATAAGGCCCAAAAGGCCAATCTAGAAATAGCTCGGTTAATGGTCATAGGTAGCTTATAGTTACCCCTCAGGACATCAGGGTCATTTTCCTTTTGTAGAGGGTATTTTTAGTCTTTTGTAACCCCTGGCCTCTCCTATAAAAGGGGACCAAGGGGCTTATTTTTGGTTAATGAAGAATTGAGGAATTGAAAATTTGAGCTCCTTTTGAGAATCTCCTCCTCTCTCTTGCGCACCTCTCTCTTCCCTTCCCCCTCTCTCTCTAGTTCGTACTCCTCCCCCCTCTTCCTCCTCCCTTGGTCGCACCCAGCCCCCTCCTTCCCTTCCTTATCTCCCCTTGCCACCTCAGCTTCCAAGATCTCCTCCCTCTCCTCTTTCCTAAACCCCTCCTAGATTCCCTCCCCTCTCTCTTCTGCCTTCCCACCTTTCCCACTCAAACCAGCCCCCTTTCCTCCTAATCTCTTCCCACTCCCTATTTTCTCTCCCAAAATCCCTCCCCCTCCACCTCATCCCACACCTAATCGCAGGTCCCTCCCCTCCTTCCCACAACTCAATCAAAGATTCAAAAAGCCTTCCCTAGTCCCATCGCCCCCCACCACCCTAAACCCTAGCGCACCCAATCTCTCTCCCTCACGCCCCACCCTGTCCAGGCCACCTCCCACCCCCTCCACCATCTCTTCCACGTCCCCCATCCCCTTCCCCGTTCGCTCGCACCATCCATCTCCCAGTGCCCCGCCATCTTGCAACAACTTTAAGAAGCCGGGCGTGCAGTCTGCGCCCAGAGTAGAGTTCCTGCAACTGGGGGGACACCGGCGTCCCAGCAGTGTTCCAGGGTGAGCCCAAGAGTGAGAAGGTGCTACCCCGCGTCCCCTCCACTCTCAGCTCAAGTCGGTGGCCATCCTGACCCCGGAGGTGCACCAAATAGCCTCTTCCGTTGACCCGCGCAGTGACCGACGCCCAGTCTGCCAGCAAGCGAGTCAGGGGGTTGGTACGCCCTCCACAGTCGCCTTCTGTGCGTCCCCTCCACGAGGTGGGCTCCTCTCCACTTCCCCTACGCTTGCTCTAAGCCCCGACGGCTATCTCCTCCAGAGTCTGCACGGAACGACCACGACAACGACCCCCTGTTCTGCCTGCGCCTGTCTGCCTGTGCGGACAGATCTGGGATCCCGGCGACACCACCAGCACCCCGACCATCTCCTGGCCATCCCCTTCGACCGGCATGCTCTCAGGACGCCCCGGGCCACCTCCACCGAGTTCCAGCACCATCCGACGACGCTGCCACCCCGTCCACCTCGTTTGTTATAGGCTAGGAACTGCTGTTCTGTTCTGTTCTGTGCGACTGTCGGCGTCCCTGCTACTTATTCCGCCATCTTCATCCTTCTGCTCCGACGGGCCTGTACCTCCACTGGGGATAACGTCGGCGAGTCCTCTGCCACCCCTTCGAAGCAGAGCGCCAATCGGCCACCGGAGGACGTCGTCTCGTCCTCTCCTCCACGACTGCGCAACTCTGCACAGTCAGGAAGAGAACCAGCATCCGAGCACTGTCGAACCCGTCATGGCTTCCAGCGGCGTTGGCCTCTCTCTCGCTTTTCTGGAGCGTGCCTACACGTTCCCTTCTGCACCTGGGAACTGACAGAATCGTCATCGGACCACCGGTTTGGACGTAGCAGTGGGAACAACGAGGTTCTGTCCTGCAGGATAGATCGCCGGATTGCAAGACCCTCTCCCCTTCCCCGCGTCCCCCCTCCTACGTGAGGGTAGTTCTGTATTTTGTATACTCCATCCCCGAGTTCCCCCTCCCTACGTGGAGGTTTTCGGTTGGTTATACCACAGGTGTAATCAGAAGCTCCCCCGACGCAGCGTGACAGCCGGGTGCGCACGCTCCCCGGCTCGCCCTCGTCTCCGATCGGCGCCTTTCTTTTCAGACTCGACGAGGTAAGGAACTGGCCATCGCTCTTAGTTCACTGCTTTCCTAGTATCCGTTCTGCGCTCGAGCCGATAGTGAGAGGAGAGCTCTTTCCAAAATTTCCCGAACACCGAGTGCAGTCCGCTGCCGTGTGAGAGAGTGCAACCAGTCCCGCCCTCGGGCATCGGCTCTGCCCCGGCTGAGTCGAGCGGCCTTTAGACCTCAGGTATGTCCTCCCCCATACCTCCCTTCGCGGCTCCGACTGTGTGGGCTGCCCGTGGGTCGCCGTCCGTTCCCACCATTGCCGGGTCGCCCTGGAATTGAGTGACGCGTGTGGTCAGTCCGCTGCCGTTCGCATTCGTGGCTCGGTGATTGCTTGCTGTTTCATAGGTCCCAGGGCGCCCCCTAGGTTGTTTCGCGTCAAATTTGGTATCACAGCAAGTCATGCGATTTGTTCTATCCAAATCGGTATCCTAGGTATCTTATGTTCGCAATGTTCTTCAGCTTCAAAGTAGTCCTACCCCACAATAAGCTTACAACCGTGTTTCTCGATGAGAATCAACCGGGAAATTATATCTCCCAAGCTCTTGTGAATTCCTTATCACAAGAGGGAAAAATTGTTATCCATGGGGAATGGGTCTTGTGGAGTTCTACCTACCTTGTGTATGCCACATTCCATCCAAGTCCGTTACATGGGTTAATGGAGCGTGGTGTAAAATTCGGTTCCTTGGATCATATATTAGCTTGGGGTAAGAATGGATGGAAGAGCAACACGCGATCATAGATCCCGAAGGAAAAGGGTGTCATTTGCAATCTCCGGAAGACAAGAAAATGTTCCACTTCCCAAACTCTTATTATCAAACACTCTCCAAATTTGAGCAAGCCGTACAAAAACATCTAGTTGAGGCGGAAGGTGAGCCTCAAATCTCCACTACACAAAACAACCTTGACCTCCAACGAGAGCAACTCATCCCACCCACTGGTGAGCTAATCATAGCAGAGCCCCTAGCTAAATGGCTCAAAAAGGGCCCCATCCTGCACACTTCAACCCCATGCCGCCCTCTCATGGAGCAACAACTCCAGCTCGTGCCCCTCCATTCCCCCCCCACCACTTACCAAACCTTTTGCTTTGTGGAGACTCTAGAAGACCTTGTTAGGAGTTTGGGTGTGCAAGTGAAGTTGACTAGCATGCTGGCCATGGAGTCTAATAAACCTAAGTACATCAACTTTGCCTACTCCTCAGTTGGCTCCATTACATCTGTGTGCACTATACGCCAATGCACTTGTGAGCTCTTAATATTCCTGCCGATCCCTGAAGAACTTGACCCAATGAGCCCCATGGAAGATAGCTCTCCATTCCTAAAGGTCACACTGCCTAGTGAGTCCATAGTCTCATTGATGTCCCCTGCCGATGAAGGTTTAACACACACTGGGGAACTTCCTACTTCGACAAACCTATCCAAAGACGTAGAGGAGATACACATCCCTAAGGGCCTCAATTTCTATGATCCCTTTGACCCATCCTACTTGGAATCACCGTCTTTCCAAACTTTCCACCACTGTCTCCCTTCCAAGGGCAGCCCAATAGGTTCCGATTGGACCTCACCATACTGTTCCCTCACAAATTTAGATAAGGAACACATCTCTTGGGTACGACTACATCCGTCTTTATGTCCAGCATCATTTAGGGAGGTTGAAAAGTTCAAGTACCTAGGGCCACCCCTGCATGATAGATTGTCTAGGTATAACTATATCCCACACTTGTGGATCAACAAGCAAATTCACTGGAGCAGTGAGCCATACCGATGGCAGTGGGATGTCCATCGGCGACACCAAAGGTTCCAACCTAATGATCTTGTGATGGTGAGGATGGCGAGTACCCGTGGAATAGGGCCATTTCGAGTCGCGAAAAGGTTAGGCCAAGATGCCTACAAAGAGGACCGACTTAAAGGTCACGGAGTGAGCCCCTTGCTCAACGTGGCAGATCCAGTGCCAAATGAGGGCAAGGCAGCGGTTCCTAGCGAGTCTTTTGAGCCCCCACCCTCCTTCATGAGCGAGCTACATCCGGTGCGACCACCAGCCAAAAAGAGTGACCAGCATGAGCGAATAGGGCAGATACTGGGCGAGCAGGTCAACATCAACTGGAGCAGGTCAGTTCACCATTATCTCGTCAGATGGAAGCGACGGCCTCGACCGGACAACGTATGGGATAGCTGGAAAGAGATGCAGCGCCTCGATCCACGCCATCGGAACCCACCGGATCGCCACTCAATGGAGTCGAGTTTTCCACACCCCGGGGGAATTGGTGGGGACACCGACGACCCTCCATACCCCGGCATTGACGTCGACCCTTCGAGACGGTTCCGACAGTGCCTTGATTATTTTGATTATTTCTTCTTATTATGATGTACTTTTCTTTTATTGAGTATGTAGTCCTTATTGGGTCAATTAATAAGGCCCAAAAGGCCAATCTAGAAATAGCTCGGTTAATGGTCATAGGTAGCTTATAGTTACCCCTCAGGATAGCGGGGTCATTTTCCTTTTGTAGAGGGTATTTTTAGTCTTTTGTAACCCCTGGCCTCTCCTATAAAAGGGGACCAAGGGGCCTCATTTTTGGTTACTGAAGAATTGAGGAATTGAAAATTTGAGCTCCTTTTGAGAATCTCCTCCCTTCTCTCTCTTGCGCACCTCTCTCTTCCCTTCCCCCTCTCTCTCTAGTTCGCACTCCTCCCCCCCTCTTCCTCCTCCCTTGGTCGCACCCAGCCCCCTCCTTCCCTTCCTTATCTCCCTTGCCACCTCAGCTCCCAAGATCTCCTCCCTCTCCTCTTTCCTAAACCCCTCCTAGATTCCCTCCCCTCTCTCTTCTACCTTCCCACCTTTCCCACTCAAACCAGCGCCCTTTCCTCCTAATCTCCTCCCACTCCCTATTTTTCTCTCCCAAAATCCCTCCCCCTCCCCCTCATCCCACACCTAATCGCAGGTCCCTCCCCTCCTTCCCACAGCTCAATCAAAGATTCTAAAAAGCCTTCCCTAGTCCCATCGCCCCCCACCACCCTAAACCCTAGTGCACCCAATCTCTCTCCCTTACGCCCCACCCTGTCGAGGCCGCCTCCCACCCCCTCCACCATCTCTTCCACGTCCCCCATCCCCTTCCCCATTCGCTCGCACCATCCATCTCCCAGTGCCCCGCCATCTTGCAGCAACCTGAGAAGCCGGGTGTGCAGATCTGCGCCTAGAGTAGAGTTCCTGCAACTGGGGGGACACCGGTGTCCCAACAGCGTTCCAGGGCGAACCCAGGAGTGAGAATGTGCTACCCTGCGTCCCCTCCACCCTCAGCTCAAGTCGGTGGCCATCCCGACCCCGGAGTTGCACCAAACAGCCTCTTCCGTTGACCCGCGCAGTGACCGACGCCCAGTCTGCCAGCAAGTGAGTCAGCGGCTTGATATCATAGTTGTCAAGGCACCCGCCTAGGCGCCGCTTAAGCGGCGCTTAGGTAGGAAGGTGGTTTCTTGAAGGCTAGGCAAGCCCACGCCTTGTTGGACTTGAAAAAGGCGGGCCAAGGTGTCGCCTGGGCGGCCGAGGCGCCCAAAGCGACGCCTAGGCGGCTCCCTTCTATCTTCGTCTCTCTCTCCCTTTTCTTCCCTGTTATAAATAGAAATTTTCTTCCGGGGGCTCCGCCCCCGGAAACCCCCGCGACCTGACTGTGCAGGTCAATCCGCGTGCGAGGGCGCACGATGGCGAGTTCGGACTCCGCACTCTAACACTCTCTCTCTATTTCTCTCTCACACTCATAGTGAGACCCATCCTCTCTCTCTCTCCTGCCCCCTCTCTCTGTCTGTCTATCTCTTCTCTCCCCTTGCCCCCTTCTCTCTCTTTCCCCCACCCTTCCTCCTCTCTCTCTCTCTCACACACACACAGTTCGCAACTATCTCTCTTAGTCCCTCTCTCTCTATCCTGCCTTCTCCCCTTTTCAATTAATAATGGGGTTAATTTGTTAATAAAGTATTTTAAATTTTAATTTGAATTTTGTATGTCTTATTTTTTTTTACAGTGGTCATTTATGGTACTTCCCTAGTTATGTGTTTGTTTACTTTATTATTGATTGTATGTGATAATGAGAGATGTCTTTTTCTTTTCATATCTGCTTTATATTATATGTATGTTGTTTCGAGTATGATTTGCATATTTTTGGAAGAAATTGCCAAACATTAGGTTAGTATTTTATTTATTCTGAAAGTCTAATTTTTATTGTTAATTTTATCTCAAAATAAAATTTGATATTTTATTGCAATGTCATTTCTATTAATTTTTATTTCTATGTTCATACTAGTGTTGTTTCCCATATTTGTAATAATCATGATTAATTTATATATAAAAAAACACGTATATATTAATGATGATATTTTGTATGAACTTGATGCCTAAGCGCCGCTTAGGCAGGCGCCTAAGTTCTTAGGCACTCGAGGACCCCAAGCTTGCCTTGGTCGCCTGGTCGCCTTGACAACTATGCTTGGTACGCCCTTCACAGCCGCCTTCTGTGCGTCCCCTCCACGGTGGGCTCCCCTCCACTTTCCCTACGCTTGCTACAAGCCCCGACGGCTATCTCCTCCAGAGTCTGCACGGAACGACCCCGACAACGACTCCATGTTCTGCCTGCGCCTGTCTGCCTGCGCTGACAGATCTGGGATCCCGACGACACCACCAGCACCCTGGCCATCTTCTGGCCATCCCCTTCGACCGGCGTGCTCTCAGGACGCCCCGGGCCACCTCCACCGAGTTCCAGCGCCATCCGACGACGCTGCGACCCCCGTCCACCTCGTTTGTTACAGGTCAAGAACTGTTGTTCTGTTCTGTGCGACTGTCGATGTCCCTGCTACTTCTTCCGCCATCTTCATCCTTCTGCTCCGATGGGCCTGTACCTCCTCTGGGGACAACGTTGGCGAGTCCTCTGCCACCCCTCCGAAGCGGAGCGCCAATCGGCCACCGGTGGACGTCGTCCTGTTCTCTCCTCCACGACTGCGCAGCTCTGCACAGTCAGGAACAGAACCAGCAGCCGAGCACTGTCGGACCCGTCACGGCTTCCAGCGGCGTTGGCCTCTCTCTCGCTTTTCTGGAGTGTGCCTACACGTTCCCTTCTGCACCTGGGAGCTGACGGAATCGTCATCGGACCATTGATTTGGACGTAGCAGCGGGAACAACGAGGTTCTGTCCTGCAGGACAGATCGCCGGACTGCAAGACCCTCTCCCCTTCCCCGTGTCTCCCCCTCCTGCATGAGGGTAGTTCTGTATTTTGTATACCCCATCCTCGAGTTCCCCCTCCTTGCGTGGAGGTTTTCGGTTGGTTATACCACAGGTGTGATCAGAAGCTCCCCCGACGCAGCGTCACAACCGGGTGCGCACGCTCCCCGGCTCGCCCTCGTCTCCGATCGGCGCCGGTCTTTTCAGACTCGGCGAGGCAAGGAACTAGCCATCGCTCTTAGTTCACTGCTTTCCTAGTATCCGTTTTGCGCTTGAGCCGATAGTGAGAGGAGAGCTCATTCCAAAATTTCCCGAACACCGAGTGCAGTCCGCTGCCATGTGAGAGAGTGCAACCAGTCCCGCCCTCGGGCACCGGCTCTGCCCCGGCTGAGCTGAGCGACCTTCAGACCTCAGGTCTGTCCTCCCCCATACCTCCCTTTGCAGCTCCGACTGTGTGGGCTGCCCGTGGGTCGCCGTCTGTCCCCACCATTGCCGGGTCACCCCGGAATTGAGTGACGCGTGTGGTCAGTCCGCTGTCGTTTGGGTCCGTGGCTCGATGATTGCTTGCTGTTTCATAGGTCCCAGGGCGCCCCCTAGATTGTCCCCCGTCAGATTCTTTTTCTTATAAGTCGATCCAACTCTTTGTAGAATCCAATGTGAGACTAAAGTTACAGGCAACTCTAGGTGGCTGAGGGACTCACACTCCCTCCGGGCACTCACACCACCCACCCGTAACACACTCTTTGTTTTTTTTTCTTTGACGGACTTGAAGGAGCATTTCCTTGTGGTTTATTCTTCTTTTGGTAATTTCTGCTTGTTGAGGAGAAGATATCATGTCGATGTCAGATTATGTTTGATCGCAACCAAATGAGAATGTTCCCTTAAATATGCCGCCATCTTTATGATGTGTTGCTTGTGGTAACATGGGTGCATTTTCACATGCTTGACCAAGTTTCTTGATGGCTGAGCATCTTCCAAGACTGATCAAGACGGTAAAGCCATTCTATTTTTCTTATTCTGGAAATTGCTTTACAAGTGGGAGAACATCGATAAAATTCAAGCATACCACTCATTCATCATGACAAACAGGTCATCATTCTCATGTGAATTTAAAATGGAAGCAATCTGATCATTGCGGTGTGCCTAGCAATCTAAGAATGAATCTGTTTGCAAGATGGAACCTTAAGACAGCTTCCTCCCCCCTCCTCCCCCCCTCACCCTTTTTTTAGGTTGTCTGAAATCTCCAATCTCCATACTATTGTTTTTTTGGTGATATGTTTAATTTCAGTTCACCTGAACTTTATGAAAATCCAGCTCTTTGGATTTGCATATGGAGGACCAGTTGGACACTTCTTTCATAAATTGATGGATTTCATTTTCAAAGGGAAGAAAGATAACAAGACTGTAGCGAAGAAGGTATAACAAGTTTCTAGCCACCCTCTTTCATCTTCTCTTATTAATATGGGCAATGGTTTCCAGATATGCCTGCCCGTGAAATTATTCTTAACACATTGGATTAACATTTTCTTAGGTGTTGTTGGAGCAGCTGATATCATCTCCTTGTACCCATTTACTTTTCCTGCTATACTATGGTTTGGTTGTTGAGGGTAAGCCGTTCTCACAGTACATATGGTGTGCTTTAACGTTTGAGACAAAGTTTGACATGGACTTCTATTAATACTATACCAAGGAGCATTAATTTTATTAGATGTTAAGTGGGTTCAGGCAACTTCCTATTCTGCAGGGTCATGACCTCTGGTAATTTTACTGATTTTTAGGAAAGAAAAGTTATTCTTAACTACTTTTTGGTTGATTATCAAATGTACTGGAATCATCTGACTACATGGATGTAGTTGCCCTAAAATATTGATTGCAATGGCACTCGTCGTTGCTTGCCCTGCTAGTCACATTTTTTGAGGTTTTCTGCTTGTAAAATTATAGATAAGAGTCATAAGATTTAGTCCAATTGCTTTCTTTATTAACTTGACTGTAAAAATTTCATCCACAGTGGATGAGGAATGTATGGTGCTGAAGTCTTTGTAGCAATGAATTAAAATGCATATTGAGAATCTATCTTTATGTTGCAAAATACGATGCATGAGATCATTACTTTGATGAATCTATCTTCATATGAAAAGCTGGTCACAATTTTTTGTGTTGTCCGCCTTGCTCGGTTCGTGAATCCTCTGGGAAGGTGTGAGTTGTGACATTAGGTTGACAGCATTCACTGTTTGTAATATCCTTTTCACGATGTTAACCCAAGCTGAATCCTGATTGTTGTCTTACGGCTTATGATTGACTCATAGATTCGAAAGATCTCATGCTTTATAGTCTGAGTCTTTTCAATCTCATTACAACAGATACTACAACAACATTCATTTGAGCTGGTCACTATTTTTGTGTCCCCATGTCAAGGGTCAAATATTTTGCTTAACTTCCAAGCAGGAAAAGTATCTGGTGAATCTTTACGATGGAGACACCAAATGTAGCCTTATACCTAGACATAAACTTTTTTTCTTTGGGACAAAAAAGTCTAATCTTTATTGTGTTTTCATTTTAATTTACTGATGAATATATGTAGTATGACTCTCTGGATGAATGCCTTAATATGCATCAAGATGGATCGTGCCGTAAAGATATATTATTCCTCTCTCCTTAATGCCACATTTTGTAAAGTACCTACTTCATGTTTTGTTAATTCCTATCCACTTACTGCCACATGCACAATGTAGGAAGACCATGGTCTCAGGTTAGGAACAAAGTGAAGAAGGAGTATCCTTCAGTGCAATTGACTGCATGGATGGTTTGCATATTACTTTTCTTTTCTTTTTGTCTTTGCCCACTGCAATGCCAAAAATCATATTCTGGATAGATGATGTTCTGTAAATGATTTTTCAGTTTTGGCCAGTGGTGGGTTGGATAAATTATAGATACATGCCACTACAGGTCCGCGTTGTGTTCCACAGCTTTGTAGCATGTTGCTGGTATGTATCCCTTTATCAACCTTGTCCTTTGCCATGTCTGCGTTTTGTTGGTTATTGTTGATGGGCATAGCTTTCACTGTCTTCCTATGGTTGTTTCAGGGGAATATTTTTGAACCTTCGTGCAAGAACATTTGCCTTGACCAATTGACATGTCAGTTAACTGAGTGATGAGTCCATCCAGAACTGAAAAAAAGATTTTATTTTGGAGAAGATAGGTGATCCACACTGCCCTTTTGTCTTGTTTATATATTCAAGAATGCCTTGTTTTTGCTCGTCTTTCGTGCAACTTCAGAATTAACAGGCCTTTCTTTAATGTGAAAATCAGGGATCATGTGGCCTGTTACTCTTGTTGTCACTGTTCTTTTGCTTGTTGCAATCCAAAAGAAATTATCGCCCTATGTAAATTTATTTGACTGAACTGCATTCTTCTCAGATTTGATTTTTTTTTCAGTTTATGCTTTCTTGTGGTTCCTGCCTCTTTTATAAATTGTAAGCCGGTCCTTATATCTAAATGCTTGTTCCATGATATGATATCTTGGTTGGAAGGATATAATTTGAGTGTATTGGCTGCCACAGATTCGAAAAGCCCTTTACAGACATACTTCTTGGATGCCTTTTTCTGTTCATGACTGCACGGTGGTTTGATACCTTCTGAAAGTTTCGTGGCCATGTAGGCTTTTCCATCAATGCTGCATAGGCCCAAATTAATGTATAGCTGGTACTGAAGCAAACTGCCAACATCCCCCCTCCCATCGTGTGTTTCCCTGCACTGTAAGGAAAAGTATTATTCTACAGGCCTTCTAAACAGGCTTTTGAAGCTTACATGTTAGCATCTACCAGTGAATTTTGTTAAGTTGAATTTCATATAGTGGAACCTACCTCAACTTGATGTCAATTAGGTTTGTTTGTGTTCTCTAACATGAGATTAACTGGAACCGTGTTTGTTCCATCGCGATGGTTGTATCTCTGCAACGAGTTCACATTCTTGTTGACGCAGAAATGAGAGCATTAGAACAAAGCGGTAAGTGGGGGAAGGTGTGTGAAATATTACTCTTTGGAGCCAACATACTGGGTTAGAGCCAAAACTTTAGGTCCATCTAGGAAATGGCCTTGGCTTTGGCTTGCTGTTTTAGTCTACTGGGCCCAGTATACATTGAAACAAACAATTAATAACAATTACGTGAATGATGGAGAGTTTAGTTACCTTAATTTTATTTATGTGAGAGGTTAGGGGATCTAGTGTAGCGGAGTAGCATTTGTTGTATGTTTCTGTTAAGAATTTTGATATTTTGAAATGGTCAGGGCGTGAATAGGCTTTGGATAACAGCTTTCTCTGTAAGTTCAAAGATCAAGCCCAGGCAGAACCTGACCCAGCATTGGAAGTTGCGGGCCAGACTGGGCTTTTGTCAGCCCGTTCCAATTTTAGTTCTTCTTGCTCTTCCTGATAATAGGAGATGAGTACGACTTGCCGCAGCTTGCTGCACAGCACCCCAGTACAGCTTTTTTTTTCTTTTTTCAATTTTTAGGTCGATCCAAATTTGACCTACATGTCTATTAGTTTGGTCAATGATTGGACGATTGAAACAAATTCAAAAAAAAAAATGAAAACTGGACACCCTGATTTCTCTGAGATGATGTACCGACTGTTTTTGACTTATTTAAGGTGTTTAATCTTTATTATTATTATTATTATTGTTATTATTATTTTCTATCATTTGATCATTGATCGGACTGTACGGACATGTACCATAGATTTGGGTTGATCTAAATTTTTTTTTGTAAACAACAGTGCAAGCGATAAAACTCATAAAAAGGTTGGACAAGAAGCGTCCCCGGGATAGTGTAAGGAGGAAAAACGAACGATTACCGTGAACAAGGAATTAAATGTTGACATCGGAAAAGGTCCTTGAAGTTACAACCATTTATACGTATATAAGAAGAGTCTTCCGAGCGGTGAATTATTCTTTACAAATGCTTCTTCGACTGATTCTAATCACCATGCAGAGGTATTTCAGGACAATTGCAAATACACTTCTATCCTCCAACAACAACAGAGTCTGCCCCGAGGTAGAGATAGAAGACGAAGGGCGGGTTATCGTCTCTACAATCAAGTAATACTAGTAGATTGTATGAAGTGTGCTTAGATGTCTAATTTTCCAAAATGTCCAATCTACTCTCATTTTCCAACCAAAAAAAGAGGATTTGTGTTAATTAATCTAAAATCGACTACATTCGTGTGAACAACTTCAATAAGGTTCATTGCATCGATTTTCAACATACAAACGTCCAGAAGGTTGTTCTTTTTTTTTCCTTAAAATCTGCTGCTTAATTACTGAAAAAAAAAACTTGAATAAGGG
The DNA here is from genome assembly GCA_022559845.1 of Amorphophallus konjac. Lineage (NCBI taxonomy): Eukaryota > Viridiplantae > Streptophyta > Magnoliopsida > Alismatales > Araceae > Amorphophallus > Amorphophallus konjac. Next base: position 339,903,282 of record CM040125.1, on the reverse strand, counting down.
AAGGGAACTCGGAATGTGCAAACTTATGAAGAAGATTAATGCAATGCCATGCCTAGTTGGATAAGTTATTTGTAATTTGATGCTTGCAATATGGTATCCTGAACACAATCATAAAGTAAAAAAAAAAAAAAATTCTTCGCAAGGCATAAACGATAAAACGACTGCAATCTTATGTATGGTGAACTTCGGAATCCGTATACTCTAGGGGTCACTTTGGTAATCGGTTAAGGTGGGTTAGGGTGGGTTAGGGTGGGTTAACTGGGGTAGGGTGACTTATTCTCTGTTTGATACTTTTTTCCTAACTCGGGTCGGATAGGGTTAAAGTGGATTAACGCATTCCACTTAAATAGATGGAATGAGTTACTTCACCCGGATTAGGGTCACTTTGGTAACGGGTTGAGTTAGGAGTGGGGTGGGCTAACCCGGGCAGGTCACCCCGCCCCTAACCTAATCAGTTACCAAAGTGAGGTTCTTTAACAGCCGCGTGACTTTGATTATAATAGCTATTTTTTATAATCTGCCCATGTCTAGAAAAAAAAGGCAGAGATAACTAATTTGTTACGATTTCCCCCCTCTTCCTTATCTCTTTGAGCGTGTTCTTGGTAAACGGCACTCGTTCTTGTGCGGGTCAACGAGGATGAAGTGCATTCGGGTCGATGGAGAACTCACGTCACCCCCCCCCAACGGCCATTAGAAAATATCAACAATTGTGCACTCGTATTTGTAATCAGTTACATGACCTTTTTTATGAGTTTCTTTTACATATATACCCCTATATATACCCCTATATATATATTAGTTATATCAAATATATCTCTCATTTGAATATATTATCAAAAATATCTTCTATTTAACTTTAAATATTACAGTTATATCACTATGATTTAATGTCATCGATGGAAGATAAATATTCAATAGAATATATCATCTACTACGTTTAAATATAGTGAAATACTTAAAATATTATTACTAGGAGAGAGAGAGAGAGAGAGAGAGACCTCTCTCCCCCACCCACTCCTCCTTCGACCGTCGGCCATCCCCCCCTCTCCCTTATGCTCTTGCTCCCCACCCCCACCCCCTGCCAGCCATGCACCCCCCTCACCCTTCTGCTCTGTACCCCCCTCTCCCTCCTCCTCCACCCCCGCCCCCTCTGCCCCCCTCGTCCCCTCCGGCCAGCCTCCCACCTATAACAAGCCTCCCTACTCTCCCTATTGTTCTTGCGAGCCCCCCACCTCAGGTTAGCCCCTCCCCCCTCTCCCTGCTACTCTGCCCACCCACCTCCCACCTCCAGCCAATTCCTCCACCCTCTCACCACTGGTGACTGATAAGTGCATATTTTTATATATTTATTTATATCACATAGATTACTTTTAGACTTTAATGTAAATAATTGTGCAATATCTATAGTTAATATCAGTCTCTCATAAAATTAAGATTTTTTGTAATTAATTAAAATTTTAAACATAATTTAATCAATGAGATTTGAGACATGTGTAAGAAGAATAGAAATTACATGATCAATATTATTATACTTAAGGGGCTTAGTTATAATTTTTTATATTCCCACGACTTAACCAAAGTCCCCATTTTTTTGAACAGTGATCTCCCTTCTCTGCAAGGCGAGTCCGACGGAGGAAGAGGAGAGCACGGCGGCTGGGCTGGCCGGGAGAAGAGAGTGAGCTCCAGTCGTGCACGGCAGCGGCGGTGGATGGACGTGGTCGGTCGGCTGGGAGAAGAGAAAGAAGAAGAGAGACGTAGGGAGAAAGGAGAGAAGAGAAGAAAGGTGCCATGGCGGGAACAGGGCCGTCGGACAAGAGAGAGAAAGCTTAGAGAGCGAGGGTGCAGGTGTGGCCGTTCGCGAAGCTCGCATGCAGGAGATGCTCGCATGCATGAAGATTCTGGGCGCGGGGGTTTGCTGGTGCGCATGGGCGTGTGCGTGCATGGGTGCTGGCCGTTAGCGCTTGGGAGCAAGCTACCGTGCAGGGAGAAGTTGGCCATTCGTGCATGGGTTTCAAGGAGTGTGAGTGGCTTAAGGCGTGCGACACCGGACAATGCGTGGGCAGACTTGGGCATTCGCATTCTCCACTTTGCCAGCAGGCGCGTTGGCTTGAGAACATGGCACTGAGCGCGATCGACGGAGGCTTCATATGGTGAATGGGAGCAATGGTTTGACGGCAGACATGGAAGGAGGGTCACGTGCATGGCATCAAATGGGAACATGAGAAGAGATGTTGGGATATGGCTGAACAAAGCCCAGATATCCCGGAGGGTATAGAGTTCAAATCAGTGGCGGAGCTAGAAATATTTGAAAGGGGGGGCAAAATATAACTAATATAATAAAAATTATTTATTTTCATTCAAGTAGAAGATATTTTACAAGTGAGTTGTCCACGGTGGGTCTTCATATTCTGAAAGCGTTATATTATTGCCTCATTGTCAATACTCTCGAATGCTTCCTTCTCAATATATGTCAAAAAATTATCATTCATCCATCGATCACCATAAAAATTACTTCAACTTTAAAATCAGGTGCAATGTTTTCGACGAGTGGGAGCTGACTTTGTATTATATAATCGAGATAATGAATAACAAACATGAACAACTGAGGGGGAGAACCAGGTTAAGCTACTGAGGCATGTAAAATTCCCGTGATTGAAAATACACGAAACAAGACTTAAAAAGAAAGACAAAATCAAAGTCCTGAATGAAATGTCTTCCCCAGGTAAAACCCCATGGTAAAGCCCTACGATTCCAGCAAAAGGCATCAAATAGATAACAAGAGAACTGAGCAAGGGGAAAAACTCACCGTATTGACAGAGAAGCTCCTCAGAGTGGAGTAAGGTGTGGGGGGCCGGACGTGCGGATCGGAGAGACCTGCTATAAGCCTACAAATCAACCCTGTGCACAGTCTAATAACCTTTTTTTATTTATACTCAACCAACAAAAAATAACTCTACATAGTTACAGATAAAGTTTCTCAACCGACAGTCGCAATACCTTTTTACGGTTCTACTGTGTTGCTTTTATCCTCTTTTACCTATTTTAGGTTTCTATCTTACAAAAGAAAATCTTCATCGTCGATTTACGGTTAAACAATCAACCAATGAATGTGGGTGATAAATATCCACCATCAGTAGACATTTTAACTTAATCGTAAAACTTAGATATCCACCATCGTAGACATCTAATGGGCCCAAAAAGCCCAACAGGGGTGGGGGGCAAATGTAAAGAGAGAGAGGGATTTACCCAAGTCAAGGGGGGGCAATTGCCCTCCCTTGCCCCCTAGCTCCGCCACTGGTTCAAATGGTTTGAACTCGTAAAAGGCTATCCCTAATTAACGGAGAGAATATCTCCAGGCTCGCAGCGACAGACTTGCAGCGAGGCAGTGATGGTCGCCGGCAAAGAGAAGGTGCAGCAGCGGTGGCGGGCGAGCAGGCGCGACGAGCAAGATGGGGTTGCGATGTGCGATGACGCAACGGGAGCTCGTCAGGCAGTAGAGCGGTGAGCGGCTCGGCGGCGCATAGAGCGCGACAGGTGACGACAGATCGAACGATGCTCTGATACCAGTGAAGAGAAAAAAGGTAGGGGAGGAATGTTTTTGGATCTCCGATGGCAAGCTCTTTTGTCGTGACTGTTAATCTAAAACTATATTACTGAACTTTTGTACTGATAACATATATACCAGCCACAACGATATTTGGGTTCAAATAATATTAATCTCATTCATAGGGCTATCATGTAAGTTCACGTATCTTCTTTAAACAATATGTACTTCTATATCCGTGTTTAGTTAACATATTCATTTTTGTTATACCATGTATAAATAAATAAATAAAAAGGGTCATCACATAATATTGTCATGTTAGTTTGATTAAATAAATTCATGTTCACTGTCGTAGGTCATTTCATATAAATAGTTGATTATTTAAATATTGTTTAACTTTGTTTAAATTTAGCAAGATACAACCTTATTTGCTGTATGTACATTAAAAAAAATTTATAACAATTGACATTAAATTTATTTCCAAAGAAATTTAATTTCTATTTCACTGAAACATAGTTCAATTTCAATATCTAGCTCTAAAATTTTAATGGCTAGTAAACTCATCGCTTCCGAACTGGCTAAGTTGGACAAGTTGAACGGTATTAATTATGATATGTGACATAGGAAGATTAAGTTTGGCCTGATCTATGACAATATAGAATATGTCATTGATAGCATTGTCCCAGAACTTAGTGAGAATCCCTCAGAAGGGGATAGAAGAAAAAGGGAGCAATGGCTATCTGATGATAGAAAAGCTAAGAGCCTAATGTTAATGTTCATGGAGGACAATCTCATCAAGTTTTTTGAGACTTATGAGACTGCCCAAAAGTTATGGAATGCTATCAAGGAGAAGTATGACACCACTACAGAGGTGAATACTCAACTCCTGTTGCACCGATATAACTCTTGTCGCATGCAAGAGGGAGATAGCGTGATTGAACATGTGAGCAAAATGATAGTCATGGCCAAAGACCTAGCTAGTACCAGATCTGAAATTCTCGAAAGGATGCAAGTTGCTACTATTTTAAATAATTTGCCACCTTCTCTAGATATGGCTGCCATAACTCTTAGATTAAGTAGTACCGTTCTCCGTGTCACTGATTTGCCAGCTAGATTAGTGATAGAGCATGATATTCTAGCTAGAATGAAAGAATTAGAGCTGAATTTGCAGGAAGCAAATGCCATCCACCAGAAGCCCAAATATGAAGCCCACAAATTCCAGAATCGAACTGTTGGACCGAATAGGGCACAGTTCAAGAACAAGACACAACACAAAGGCAAAAAGTTTCCTCCAGTTTCTTGTCACACTTGTGGCAATTTTTGTCATTTCAAGGCTAATTGCACACAAAGGAAGTATGGACATAAGGGTAAAAGCTCACAACAAGGAGGAACAAGCAAAAAAGAATTCGTCGGCGTGACCGAGTGCAATGTTGTGTTGGTAGACACTAATGAATGGTGGGTTGATTCTGGAGCAACTCGTCATATTACAAAAATAAAGAAAGGGCTCGTGTCGCTGAACAAGCTGAAACCCGGAGAAAAAAGGATCTATATGGGCAATAACACCTACCTGGACGTGGAAGGTGTTGGCACTTATCGGTTGGATGTTGGGGACAACATTATGGTCCTCAAAGATGTGTTTTATGCACCAGGCATTAGGCGCAATTTGATATCTGTTCCTGTATTGATGAAGAATGGTCTTGAAGTTCACTTTTATAATAAGCGTGTGTCCATTGGAAAGGATAAGAAAGTCCTTGTAATGGGAAAATTTGTACCCGAACATGATCTTTTCTGTATTCCTGTCATGGACAATGAAATGAATAACAGTAAGATTATTTTGGATTATTCCTTGTCTTACATATCTGAACGTGATCTATGGCATTTTAGATTAGGTCATCCTAGTAAATCTAAAATGGAACAAATGATAAAACTGAAATTACTGCCCATTTCAAAGATAGAAATGTCACCTTGTGAACATTGTTTAGTTAGAAAAATGACTAAGAAATCTTTTGCAATAGGACATAGATCAAAAGAAATATTAGAGTTGGCCCACTCAGATATTTGTGGCCCTCTAAGTGTGAAAACATATGATAACAAGGAATATTTTATAATGTTCATAGATGATTTTTCTAGATTTGCCTTTGTATATCTTATTTCTGCTAAATCAGAAGCACTTAGTTGCTTTAAGAAATATAGAGCAGAAGTAGAAAGGCAACTGGGTAGAAACATTAAGGTGTTAAGAACTGATAGAGGTGGAGAATACAATTCAAGAGAATTTGAGTTATATTGCCAAGAGCATGAAATTAAGAGGCATGTTACTATGCCTTATACGCCATAACAGAATGGTGTGGCAGAAAGAAAGAATAGAATATTGATGAATGTTGTTAGATGTATGCTATCACATTCATGTCTCCCTAAGAGATTTTGGGGAGAGACATTGCTCACGGTAAATTATACTCTGAATAGAATGCCCACAAAGTCTATAGAATGTACACCTTATGAATTATAGAATGGGAGAAAACCTGATTTTAGTCATCTCAAGAAGTGGAGATTAATTGCCCACGTTCTCATTCCTAGCCAACTTAGAGATAAATTAGATTTTAAGACATTAAAATGCATATTCATGGGTTATTGTGAAAAATCATCTGGATATAAATTTTTTCATAAAGAAAAAGGGATCATTGAGTATAGGGATGCAACATTTCTAGAAAATCTAGAGGAAGGGGAATCTCATGAACATGAGAAGGAACCTCTGCATGTCATAGATGATGACTATTACGATGATATCCCTAGAAATGATCCGGAAATTAAGAAAGAACCTCAGAATATAGAAAATGAATTAGTACCTATGAATGAAATTCCAAATGTACAACTTGCAATTGGCAACAAGAGACTTAGAACTCCACCAGCATGGATGGATGATTATCACTTGTACTCATGTGAGCCATCGTGTCTAACAGTAGACATAAATGAGGAAAATTACATAGATCCCATGAGTTATACTGATGCAATGAGATCTCAAGAATCTATTTTATGGCTAGAAGTCATGAAAGATGAAATTGATTCCATTAAAAGGAACAATGTGTGGGAACTACGTGAATTACCTAAAAATAGGAAGGCTATAGGATGCAAGTGGGTGTTTAAGAAAAAACTTTGTATTGATGAGTCTATTGATAAATATAAGGCCCGGTTAGTTGCCAAAGGATATAATCAGAAGGTAGGTATAGACTTTCAAGAAACTTATTCGTCTGTAGCTAAGTTTGCATCTATAAGGATGATTTTAGCGATTGTTGCATATTTTGATTTAGAACATTTTCAAATGGATGTCAAGACTGCATTCCTCAACGGAGAGTTGGAGGAAGATATATATATGATACAACCTGAGAGATTTCAGGTAGATGGACAAGAGAATAAAGTTTGTAAACTAAGGAAATCATTGTATGATTTAAAACAGTCTTCTAGACAATGGTATCTCAAATTTCATGATGTGATTATTCAACTCGGATTTGTTCCAAATCAGTTGGACAATTGTGTTTATGTCATGAAAAGTGGGAGCAAATACATAATATTATCCTTGTATATGGATGATATATTGCTCGCCAGAAATGACATGGAAATGTTGAATAAAATCAAAGCTGAGCTCAGTGGGAAATTTGAGATGAAGGACATGGGTGAGGCATCATGTCATTGGTGTACAAATCCTGAGGGATAGAAAATCTAGAATGTTGAGTATAAATCAGGAAAAATATTTACACTCAGTACTCAGAAGATTTGGGATGTAAAATTGCAATCCAGCACCTACACCGTTAGTCCATGGCAAACGATTGTGCAAAGAACAATGTCTTTGAGAAGGACAAAGCGCACTTGATGCACCATATGCACAAGCAGTAGGAAGGTTGATGTATGCTATGCTATGTAATAGGCCTGACATAGCATATTCAGTAAGCTTAGTCAGTAGATATAAAAGTAATCCTGGTCCAGCACATTGGGAAGCTGTCAAAAAGATTATGAAATATTTAAAAGGAACTTTGCACCACAAGTTAGTTTATCAAGCTGATACGCTTGAGGTACTTGGTTACTCCGATGCTGATTTCGGAGGTGATAAAGATGACGGAAAGTCCACTTCGAGACACTTGTTCATCTTTGGTGGTGCTACTGTTTCTTGGGGTAGCAAGAAACAAGGATGTGTTACAAGATACACATAAGAAGCTGAGTATATTGCTGTCAGTATGGCTACTACTCATGCAGTCTGGATAAGACGGTTCCTAAAAGATATAGATCTCAATTTGGTAGATGAACCAATTGAGATGTATTGTGATAATCAGGCAACAATAAGTCTGATCAACAGTGGAGGGAATAGCTCTAGAGAAAAACATATAGAAATACAATATCATTACATCAGTGATATCGTACAAAAAGGGAAAATAAGAGTAACTTATATTCCCACAAGTGATATGATTGCCGATCCTTTGACAAAAAGTATTCCGACAGAGAACTTCATCAAACATGTTGGTTTGATGGGACTTAGAAACATATAAGTCAAAGGAAAACTTTCATGAATAATGAAAGTGATGATACATCTTACGGATAGTGGGAGTGTATCAGAATAATTAAAGAGAATATTATGTATCTCATGAATAGTGGGAGTACATGAGGATAATCTCACAGATAGTTGAAATTGTTTCATAATTCATTTGGTCTTTATTGGTCAAGTGGGAGATGTTGAGATATGGCCGAACAAAGCCCAAATATCCCGGAGGGTATAGAGTTCAAATGGTTTGAACTCGTCAAAGGCTATCCCTAACTAACGGAGAGAATATCTTCATGATTCCAAAGGAGGCGGTTCCTATGGGGCGGAGGTGGCTGGCGGTGAGCCTCTATAAATAGAATGTTCATTTGAGAAGAATTATACACGAGAAAAGAGCTTGCCATCGGATCCCCAAAAACATTCCTCCCCTACCTTTTTTCTCTTCAAGAGAGACAACGGCTGTGCACGGTAGAAGATGAAGCGGTCTTCGCGTTTGCTGGTGCAAATGGCATAAAAAAATGGAACCGAGAGACAGAGTGGTTGACAGCCGCATGGGCTGCGTGGGTTGCAAGTCTAAAAATAGCAGGGGTGATAGGGTTGGCACCGAAATGAAGAAAAATAGATGGTGGTCTTGGATTTTCAAAGAAAACAGGAAGAAAAGGAGAAGGAAGAAAAAGAAGACAGAGTTCACATGGGAAGATGAAGGAAAGGGCTTGGCTTTGGCCCTATAAAAGGGCATAAGAAGGGCTCCTCTCGGGTCTTTTCCTGTAGGTTCTCTACTCCCCCTAAAAACTTATGTACCTTCTACTCTCTCTCTCTCTCTCTCTCTCTCTCTCTCTCTTTCTCTTGTAGTTCTCCTCCGTAATAGATAGTTTAAGCTTCTCCTTTCCCTGCCCTTGTTATTTTTTCACCCTAGGCTTATTGTAATTTGTTTTGATATTTTTGTTATAATTTTTATGGACAATTAAGTTTACTTTAATTTAAGTTTTCTTATGGTCTTTGTTGAGTCTCTCCAGATGATTTTGATGATAACAAAACCCCGGCATTACAAATAGGTTGATAACTTGCTTAAAACCCTCTCAAAGTCATCTTCCATCAAAGCAAATACCTAATTCTATCGTGTCTCAAAAATGCCCAGGATAAGTCAAACCAACTCATATTGTTTGGAACAAGAAGTGGTCTTAAAGTAATTTGCTTACAGGCTATGATTCATTGGCTAACATTGTTAAAAGTGGTCTCAAAGTAATTTGTTTACAGGCTATGATTCATTGGCTAACATTGTCAAAATGCAGGTTTTCCAGACGAGCGGTCGACTGCCGGACAGGGCCCGGTCGATCGGTTTTCCCAGCGTTGAAAGGTTCAATTTCTGTAAAATTTCGGTCGACCGCCCACCTATTCACGGTCGACCGCCAGCTTCGAAGTCTCCATTGTTGACTTATTTTCTCCACGAGGCTGAAGCATCTATCAATGTTATTTTAATCCCTAAAGTCTCCAGACATCTCTGGAATTGTGGATCTGTGTCTTGGTCTATCATTGACCATCCTAGTTGTATAAAAACAACTCTTGGGGCAAAGAAACCCTAGTTACCAAAGAGAGATTAAGGAAGCTATCAAGGGGAGAAAAGGCTGCTACTGTAGCTCTGTGAATAGTACTTTGTGCAAGGAGTTCTTCATCCATCTACAAGCTTTTCAAGTGGAATCTGAGGCCAATCAACCCCAAATCAAGTGGAGATCCAACCTTCATCCATAATCTTCATCACCTACTCAGGGGGAGCAAAAATCAGAGTTTTCTTTTGGTGTTTCTACTTTAATATTCTTCAAGCTTCAAGTGTGTGTTCTTGAAATCTCTAAACAGTTGTTTGTGTGTGGATCTTCTTAGATCCTTGTGTGTGTGTTTGTATTTTGTCAGATTCATGTGTGTTTAGGTGTATTTACACCTTCGGAGGAGTTATCATCTCCATACGAGTGTGTGTGTGTTCAGATCTTGTAATTCCTTAAAAGATAGTGTGTGAATCCTCACAGTTTGTGAGGGGTGGACGTAGGTTTCCGTCATTACATCCGAATCACTTAAAAATCTCTGTCTCTTATGTGGTTTGTTCCTTATCTTCTACCCCCATTCTGTTCTAGCAATTTCTTAAATCATCTCTACTGATTTCTCTGCTTAGATCTAGCTCAATTGATCACTCTTACATTAGATCTTTGGTATATTAAAAGGTGAGTTCGGATCGACAAGGTAAGCATTGTCAGGAAGATAACACTTTGTGTGAGTAGAATCTTCGGATTCACACCGCCGCCACGGTACCAAGGATCCGTTGTGTGTGATAGATTTCATTAGATCCAATATTTTCTATATAGATCCGAACTTCTTTGTGGCTGTTCTTCACACTTGTTTAAATCGGATAAAGTTTTCTTAAAACTTGTTATCACCCAATTCACCCCCCCTCTTGGGTGTCATTGATCGCGGGACTTCAATTGGTACCAGTGCTAAGGCTCTATGTTTTTCAGATCTAACGATCTAAAGAAAGATCCAGATCAATGGCCAATAAGGGGATGATGCCTGAGGGTCACTCAATCCACCGTCCTCCATACTTCGACAGCTCGAATTACTCCTATTGGAAAAATAGGATGCATATTTTTCTGAGAGCCTAAGAGTACGAGATTTGGAGGGTGATGGACAAGGGTCTATATGAGCTCTCTAAAAATGAAGACGAATGGAACCCTGAGGATATTAAGAAATCCACGGTGAACTTTAATGCTATGAACATTATGCAATGTGCTATTCATCCTAATGAATACTCTCGTGTTTCTATGTGTAGCTCAGCCAAGGAAATATGGGACAAGCTGCGGCTTATTTATGAAGGAACCTCAGAGGTCAAGGAAACCAAAGCCAATATGCTGGTCAAAGATTATGAGTTGTTTAAAATGAAGTCGGAGGAGACAATCTCAGAAATGTTTGCAAGGTTGACAGAAATTACCAATGGTCTCAAGGTCCTTGGGAAGGAGTATACTAACTCCGAACTTGTGAGGAAGGTATTGAGATCCCTTCTACCTGCGTGGCACACAAAAGCCATGGTTCTTGAAGATTCAAAGAATCTGTCAACACTGTCCTTGGACGAGCTCATAGGGTCACTGATGACCTATGAAATAAACATGAAGAGAACAGCTGAGGAAGAATCTAAAAAGAAGAAAACCGTGGGCTTGAAAGCCAACCAGTCTTATGACGACTCCCAAGAAGAGGAGTCCAACGAGGAGAGTAATGAAGAAGAAGACTTGGCTATGCTGACCCACCAAGTGAAGACATTTCTGAGAAGAAAGAAGAATTTCCAAGGAAATTTTAGAAAAGGGCAAAGGAAGCCCTTTCAAACCAAGGGTGAGTCGAGCAAGTCCAACAATGTTATTTACTATGAGTGCAAGAAGCCCGAGCACACGATGTTGAGTATATCCGAGTGATTTTGATGATAACAAAACTTAGGACATTTATCTCCCACGTGCCATGTATTAGAACGGAGATTTTTATGCTATAAAGGTCTAATTCCATCTCATTTCATTTAAAGTGTTCATAATACTCCCATTGTGTTAAAAAGGGCCTAAGTGGACTTGTAATCAACCATAACACAAGCTCAATTCAAGCATCGAACTTATGGACAGATTTCACTAGGCTAACACTTGGATTTTGCAGGACTGGGGATTTTCGGTCGACCTCTACACCATTGGCGGTCGACCTGAAATAACAGAACTGAACGAAGCCCACCTGTAAAAATAGCGGTCGACCGCCAGACCCATAGCGGTCGACCAGATTTTCCAGCAACCCAATATCTACAGGAATTCTCAGAACGGTCGACCGCCAGCCTCCACCGGTCGACCGCCAGTCCCGATAGCCTTCATTGTTGACTTTTTATTTTAGCTCGTGGGGAGATTCTCTTGGGGCATTTGTTTAAGCCCACTGCCCCCAATCAAGGCAGAGATTGTGGATCTGGTCCAAGGCTTGTCTCTTGACCACCCTGGGTCTATAAAACATCTCATTGAGGGATCAAAAACCCTAATCACTTGTGGAGATCAAGAAGGCTATTGAAAGGGTGAGAAGGCTACTGTAGCTGCGTGAATAGTGCTCCGTCCAAAGGATTTTTCATCCAAGATTCAGGCTCTCAAGCAAATCTACAACCTGTTCAAGTGAAGATCAAGTCGAGGGATCAAGCTGCATCCAAAGCATTCGTCATCCACTAAGGGGGAGCAAATCAAGATTCTTCTCTTGTGTTATACTTTCATATTTTTCTTGAGCTTCATTTGTGATTCTTGTAATCTTCAAACACTTCCGTGTGTGTGGATCTTCCTAGATCTGTGTGTGTGTGTGTGTGTGTGTGTGTTTAATCCGTTGTGGATTTGTGTGTGTGTTAAGGTGTTCTTACACCTTCGTGGGAGCTCTCTTTTCCCAACGTATCTGTGTGTGTGTCTCATCTTGTAACACCTTACAAGATAGTGTGTGAATCCTCACCATTGGTGAGGGGTGGACGCAGGTTACCATCGTTGCATCCGAACCACCTAAAAATCACTGTCCCTTATGTTATTGCTCCTTATCTCCTTTCTTTATTCTGCATTTGTATGTTAGCATTTCATATCTACTTATTTCATCGCATAGATTTACATCATTAAGTGTTTTCTCATCAAACTAATTTTAAATCATTCAAAGATAAACTAAAATTTGCCATCTCCCAATTCACCCCCTCTCTTGGGTGTCATTGATCGCGGGACTTCAATTGGTATCAGAGTTAAGGCTCTATCTTTTGAGATCTAACGATCTAGAGTGCGATCCAGATCAATGGTAAACAAGGGAATGATGCCTGAGGGTCATTCGATTCATCGTCCTCCTTACTTCGATGGCTCGAATTATTCCTATTGGAAAAATAGGATGCATGTTTTCCTAAGAGCCCAGGAGTATGAAATCTGGAGAGTTGTGGACAAGGGTCCATACAAACTCGGGGATGATGAAGAGAAATGGACACCCGAGGAAATCAAGAAATGCACTATAAATTTCAATGCCATGAATATTATGCAATGTGCCATTCACCCTAATGAGTTCTCTCGTGTTTCTATGTGCAGCTCAGCCAAAGAAATGTGGGACAAGCTGCGACTCATATACGAGGGAACTTCAGAGGTCAAGGAGACCAAGGTAAATCTCCTAGTCAGAGACTACGAGCTGTTCAAGATGAAGCCTGAAGAAACCATTTCTGAGATGTTTGCAAGGCTAACAGAGATCACAAATGGTCTCAAAAGTCTCGGGAAGGAATACACAAATTCCGACCTTGTAAGGAAAGTTTTGAGGTCACTACCGTCGGCATGGCACACAAAGGCCACGGTAATTGAAGATTCAAAAGATCTGTCCACTCTCACCCTGGACGAACTCATAGGGTCACTCATGACCTATGAGATAAATATGAAGAGGACAGCTGATGAAGACATCAAGAAGAAGAAGGTGATTGGATTGAGAGCTCATCACTCCGATGACGACTCTCAAGAAGATGAATCTAGTGACGAAGCAATGAAGAGGAAGAATTGACGATGATAACTCGCCAAGTGAAGAGATTTTTGAGAAAGAAGAGAAATTTTCAGGGAAACTTCAGAAAGGGGCAAAGAAAGTCCACTCAAACCAAAGGCGAATCGAGCAAGCCAAGTAGCATCATATGCTACGAATGCAAGAAGTCTGGGCACATGAGAGGAGAGTGCCCAGATCTGAAGAAAAAATTCAAGAAGGATAATTTCAAGAAACCCAAAGCCATGGTCACCACATGGAGCGATGAAGAAGATGAACCATCTGATGAAGAGATCCAAGAGCTCGTGGAAAGCTTGTGCCTCATGGCACATGAAGATGAATCTCCTGAGGTAACTTCTGATCCTGATTTTATTTCGAATGAACAATGAGAGTCTGAATATGAAAAACTGTATGTGAAGTACAAGAAAATTAGGTCTGAAAATGAAGACCTCAAGAAAAAGATTGATGAGTTAACACATGAAGATATCTTTGTTAAATTTGAGAAACTGGAACAAGATTGGTTCGAATCAACTGAAGAAAAAGAAACCTTACTGCAAACCATTTCAGACATTGAGAAAACTAAAGAAGAAATGTCTTGTAAAATGTCTAAAATGGAACGTGTGTGTGAAAGATTGAAAAATGATGAGGAAGCTCTGAAATCCACAATTTCAGAACTTGAAAAGAGAAATGTGAGTTTGGGTGAAGAGGTGGATGAGCTACAATCTACCCTATCTAGGTTTGTTAAAGGGAAACAAAACCTAGACAATTTGCTGGGGGTTAAGGCTAATTTCCAAAAGGAAGGATTAGGGTACAGCCCACAAAATAAAAAATCTTTTGAGCATAAGATCACTACATCCTATGTTCATGAAAAAGAAAATAACCGTGCCTCATGTTCTAACCTTAAATCAAAACACATCCAACCTAAACCACGCCAACTCCAAAGGAAGTTTGCACATGTAAATTATTTTCATTGTGGTAGATTCGGACACATGATTGCCAACTGCTGGTTCAAACAAAACAATGCAAGAAATCATGCATTTTGGACCAAGAATAGACATGCACAGAATTGGACTAACTCCTACGGACCCAAACTAGCTTGGGTACCAAAAATAATTGCATGAGAACTTTCTTTCTTGCAGATATGTCTTGAAGCCAGGGGGAGCAAATAGTACTTGGACATCGGCTATTCAAGGCATATGACAGGGGACAAGAAGGTGTTCTCTACACTGCAAGACAAGGATGGAGGTTCAGTTGTCTTTGGAGGCCAAGACAAAGGTAAAATCATTGGAATTGGCAATATAGGTAAGAATTCTGAAATTCTTATTGAAGATGTACTTTTGGTGAAAGGTTTAAATCACAATCTGTTGAGTATAAGTCAATTGTGCGATAATGATTTTAAAACTATTTTTGATGAAAGCCATTGCATTGTCTTGAACAAGAACATAAATGAGGTTAAATTTATTGGAAAAAGGAATAACAATGTCTATACTGTTGGTATTGATAATGTTTCTTGTGATGATTTTTACTTGGTAGCAAACAATCATGAAAATGTATGGTTATGGCACCGAAGATTAGGTCATGTTAGTTTTGGAGTAATCTCCAAGTTGTCTAGACATGATTTGGTGAATGGATTGCCAAAATTAAAATTTGAAAGTGATAAAATCTGTGAAGCTTGCACAAAAGGCAAGCAAACATGAATTTCTTTCAAAAATAAAAATATTGTTTCTACCGCTAGGCCTTTGGAATTGTTGCACCTTAATCTCTTTGGTCCAACTAGGACTTCCAGCCTAGGAGGAAAATCTTATGGTTTTGTGATTGTTTATGACTATTCCAGATTTACTTGGGTGCTCTTTTTAGCCAATAAAAATGATGCCGTGACAGAATTTCAAGTCTTTTGCAGGAAAGTTCAGAATGATAGAGGTTATCTCATCACTACCATTCAAAGTGATCACGGTGAAGAATTTGAGAATCATGATTTCAGCAAGTTCTGTGAAGAGCAAGGATACACGCACAATTTTTCATCACCAAGGATGCCTCAACAAAATGGAGTGGTGGAGAGGAAAAACAGAACACTGATAGACATGGCACGAACCATATTAAGTGAGAACTCCCTACCCAAATACTTTTGGACTGAGGCGGTAAGTACATCATGCTACATCATCAACAGGGCAATGGTAAGGCCCATCTTAAAGAAAACTCCTTATGAGCTGTACAAGGGTAAGAAACCAAACATTTCTCACCTTAAACCCATTGGATGCTCATGTTTCATCCTGAACAATGGTAAGACCAATCTAGGAAAGTTTGATGAGAAAAGTGACAAAGGATATTTTCTAGGTTATGCACTTAACTCTAGAGCCTACCGATTGTTCAATAAGAGGACTTTGGTCATTGAAGAAAGTCCTCATGTGATTTTTGATGAATCTGAGTTAAAACTAACAAACCAATATGTTCAAATTATGGATGCAGATGAGAATTTCAAAAGTCCGAATGATGTCAAGGCCAAGAATGAGCCAACTGAAGATGGAGCCAGCAAAATTGAAGAAGATGTGGATCCCTCAATTGAAACACTTCAAGAACAGCAAATGCAACACCTGGATTTGCCAAGATCATCCACTCTTCTGAAAGATCACCTCGCTGAAAACATCATTGGTAATCCTGAAGATGGGGTAAGAACTAGATCCTCTCTAAGACAGGTAGAAGAGGAGGATTTGATTGCTTTAATTTCACAAGAGGAGCATGAGGACATTCATGATGCCTTGCAAAATGAATCCTGGATCCAGGTTATGCATGAAGAGTTGCACAAGTTTGAAAGAAACGAAGTGTGGACTCTTGTGCCACGTCCTAGAAATCAACCCGTAATAGGAACCCGATGGGTTTTTAGAAACAAGCTGAATGATACGGGTTTGGTTGTTAGGAACAAGGCCCGACTTGTAGCCAAAGGGTACAGCCAGGAGATGGGTATTGATTTTGATGAGTCCTTTGCATCGGTTGCTAGGCTAGAAGCAGTCCGGATTTTATTGTCATATGCTTGTTCTTCTAATTTCAAATTATTTCAAATGGATGTTAAATCTGCATGTCTGAATGGGTATATCAAAGAGGATGTCTTTGTAGAACAACCTCCAGATTTTGAAGACCCCAAACATCCACGGCATGTGTACAAGCTGCAGAAGGTGTTGTACGGACTAAAGTAAGCACCAAGGGCATGGTATGAAAGGCTCACATCCTTCCTGATTCAGAATGGCTTCAAAAGAGGTAAAGTTGATCAAACACTGTTCACGAGGAAATCATGTAAAGATATTTTGGTAGTTCAAGTATATGTTGATGACATAATCTTTGGAGCTACTACCAATACCTTGTGTGATGAATTTGCAGAAATAATGTAAGGAGAGTTTGAGATGAGCTTAATGGGGGAGCTGACTTTCTTCCTTGGATTGCAGGTCAAACAAACTTCAGAAGGAATCTTCATCGATCAAGCCAAATACACTATGGAACTGCTGAAGAAATACGGGATGGCAGAAGTAAAACCCATATCAACTCCCATGGCCACCACCACAAAGCTGGATAAAGATGAAAATGGTAAAACAGTAGATCCTACACTGTTTCGAGGTATGGTCAGATCACTACTATACTTAACAGCATGCCGCCCTGATATCCAGTTTAGTGTATGTTTATGTGCTCGCTTTCAATCATGTCCAAAAGAATCTCATCTAATGACTGTTAAACGCATTTTTAGATATTTAACTGGGACAATTGATTTTGGCTTGTGGTTTCCCATCGGCAGCTCCTTTGACTTAATTGCTTACACCGATGCGGATTATGTCGGTTGTATTGTAGATCGTAAAAGTATAAGTGGGTACTGTCAGTTTCTCGGTGGGTGTCTAGTCTCATGGGCCTCCAAGAAACAACATTCAATAGCTCTCTCAACGGCCGAGGCTGAATATGTAGCCGCCAGAAGTTGTGGAGCCCAAGTACTTTGGGTCAAAAATCAATTGCTTGATTTAAATGTTGAAGTGAAATGTGTGCCTATTTTGTGTGACAATACAAGTGCAATTAATCTATCAAAAAATCATGTTCAACACTCCAGAACCAAACACATTGACATTCGGCATCATTTTCTGAGAGATCATGTAGGCAAAGGGGACTTTGAGTTCAAATTTATTGATACACACAACCAACTGGCTGGCATCTTCACAAAATCTCTAAATCAGGTTCAATTCAATAAAATCAGAAGAGAACTTGGCATGTGCAAGAGTGAGGGCATACGTGCTTAGGTCTGCACTAGGATGAGCATTTTTTTTTGGGTAGACTATGTGAGATGCATGCATTGTGTGTATCTTCTTTTTCTTGTGTATGACAATACCTAGCATGTGTGCTTGCACTTATATATATATACACACACTTCTTCCTTGACATATTCCTAAGGCTGAACATTCCTTGATAAATAAATGTGGACTAGTGATCTAGGAGTTCTAAGCAGTCACCAAAGGGGGATTCCGTAGTCGACTCATGCTAGATATCATCCTTGGTTCAACAAAAAAAAAGAGAGATAAAAAAAGGGAAGAAAAGGTGGTTATGAACAAATGGGGGAGTCCACAAGGCCATGGAGCTCACTTTTATCACTGGAGGTCGTTGGAGAGTCACACTCATCTTCTGGGTCAAAAAGGGGGTCTTGCCCCATAGCGGTCGACCGACCGCGGCGAACCGGGCCGGTTCAACCACGTCCAAACCCCAACTTAAGGGGGTTTTCACCCTCTCCCCCTCATTTCTGTGCAGCCACTCTCACTCCCTTCCTCCCTCCTAACCCTGGCACACCTCACCCTCATCTCCTAAGCCCTCAAAACCCCACATCTCCTCCCTCCACACACGATCTTGGCCGATTGTTCTCCGTTTTGGAACGATACCTTGCCGGCGTTCGTGTGCTCGTGTCACCTTTCCCTGAGCTCCAGAGCGTGGAGACGGTGCTTGTAGTCCTTCAAGTGTCTCTCTCCATCCCAAGGTAGAGGCTTTCCCTTTCAAGGGGATCATCTCCGGGTTTCCTAGTCTAAAATGCAACCTAGAAGGAGCTCTCGACGTCTTGTCCAAGGGGAACCTAGTACTCGGAGATGTGAAGCTCCGGCCGCTCCACCACCGTAGGCTCCGGCACCCAGGTTACCTCCAAGAACTATCATCGAACCTCGTCTTGTCGATTTTGATGAGCTGAATGAAATCCTGCCCGACATTTATACAGTATTCTCAGTGCAACCGGGATGGATTGACTTTGTCACTAGATACAACCGTTACTATCCATATCTAGTGCAACAGTTCTATGGTAATTTGGTTGACAGAAATGGGAGGTTGTACACCATGGTTCAGGGCATTGAGATCCGTATTACTCCAGAATTGTTTAACCGTGTCCTAGGTGTTTCTACCCATGGTGCAGATATGAGTTTTGGGCATGGTGAGGTTGAGGCCAGTTTCATTACCATGACGAGCTATGAGTATGTGCGTGGTGTGAGTGACCTAATTGAGCTCAATGCCAACAACTTTCCTCCACTGCAACGGGTCCTCCATCACATGTTTACGACACTCCATTATCCAAAAAGTGGCAGCCGAGATGAAGTGACTGAGGTGCACCGATTCCTGTTCTATCATGTTATGAATGGAAACTTAGTTAATATGGGATGGCTTATGACTCAACTGATAGGACGATGCCGTACACATTTACGGAGGTCCCTACCCTATGCTTCTCAACTCACTTGAGTCTTCACCTATGTTAGGGTCCCATTGGAGGGTGAGCAGTTTATTCTGGTCTGACAAGATGACATTTACAATGAGCACAAGATTTTCTCCGATATGGGATATTACGGTGCTGCAAATGGTGAGCTTCGTCGTGCTGTCCCAGTTTATGGGGAGGAGGATGACAGTGAAGAAGAGCAAGAATAGGAACCACAGCAAGATCACCAAGATGCACTTGCACCAGTATAGCCCGCGGATGTGCCTCCACCAGCGGATCTTCCTCCACCACCGCAGTACTTTCATGGGGAGTCTTCCACTCAGGGTGCTGGGCATCCTACTTGGGGGGACTATGAGACTCTAGATAGGCATATCTTAGGCATGGAAACCTGGATCGACTCCACCCTTGGGCGGTGGGACACTTTTATGGATACCATGACTGGACGAATGGACTCCTTCTCCCACGCTCTGGATGACCTTTCTACCCACATGGCCACTCTCTATGCCAGCCACGAAGATACCCGTGAAGCCTTCCGGTTGAACAATTGTGCCCTTCTTAGCCTCCGTCGAATGCTTCTTCATCATGATGAAATTCTGCATAGAATTGAGGATCGTCTCCCTCCTCCTCCAGCTCTCGCTCCTGCTCCTGCTCCTGCTGGCTCCGCCCATGATGGTGATGCTTCGGATGGTGATGAGGGCGAGGAGGCTGCAGATCACCCTGCTGTGTAGCTGCTCTTAGGTAACCCGTGTCACTTTTGTCCACTATTTTGTATCCCTCCCCTCTCCTTTTTGCTGATGTCAAAGGGGGAGAAGTAGGTTATTAGGCTTATATATCTATGCTGTGTATGTGTTGCATGACTGCATGTGTGTCTATTCTGCATTGTAGTTTGAGCATGTTAGCATTGCATTAGTGTTTGCATTTCTTTGTGTGTTGAGTCTTGGTCACATAGTAGATGTCCTGCATTTAGTGTACCCTGTATTGAACTAATGAGAATGAATGAAAGAATGCACTCTGTGTTGAATTTACAAGATTGGCTCTCTCCTCTCTCACTTCTTTTCAATTTGGCAAACAAGTGTTGAATGACTGGAATTGATGTGTTGAATGGTTTGTGTTGGAAGTGATGTGTTTGTGCTGAAATTGACGTGTTGAATGCATCTCAAACATTGAGTTCAACGTTTCAAAATTAATGGCTCTCAACTGAATTTCAAAATGTGATTGACCTCGATTTGAAAACTTGCTTAAAGGCACAATGGTTTGAACACGATGGATATAAATGCCTAGAGTTTTGTCATCATCAAAAAGGGGGAGATTGTTGAGTATATCCGAGTGATTTTGATGATAACAAAACCCAGGACATTTATCTCCCACATGCCATGTATTAGAACAAAGATTTTTATGCTATAAAGGTCCAATTCCATCTCATTTCATTTAAAGTGTTCATAATCCTCACATTGTGTTAAAAAGGGCCTAAGTGGACTTGTAATCAACCATAACACAAGCTCAATTCAAGCATCGAACTTATGGACAGATTTCACTGGGCTAACACTTGGATTTTACAGGACTGGGGATTTTCGGTCGACCTCTACACCATTGGCAGTCGACCTGAAATAACAGAACTGAACGAAGACCACCTGTAAAAATAGCAGTCGACCGCCAGACCCATAGCGGTCGATCGGATTTTCCAACAGCCCAACATCTACAGGAATTCTCAGAATGGTCGACCGCCAGTCCCGATAGCCTTCATTGTTGACTTTTTATTTTAGCTCGTGGGGAGATTCTCTTGGGGCATTTGTTTAAGCCCACTGCCTCCAATCAAGGCAGAGATTGTGGATCTGGTCCAGGGCTTGTCTCTTGACCACCCTGGGTCTATAAAACATCTCATTGAGGGATCAAAATCTCTAATCACTTGTGGAGATCAAGAAGGCTATTGAAGGGGTGAGAAGGCTACTGTAGCTACGTGAACAGTGCTCCGTCCAAAGGATTTTTCATCCAAGATTCAGGCTCTCAAGCAAATCTACAACCCATTCAAGTGAAGATCAAGCCGAGGGATTAAGCTGTATCCAAAGCATTCGTCATCCACTAAGGGGGAGCAAATCAGGATTCTTCTCTTATGTTCTACTTTCATATTTTTCTTGAGCTTCATTTGTGGTTCTTGTAATCTTCAAACACTTCCGTGTGTGTGGATCTTCCTAGATCCGTGTGTGTGTGTGTTTAATCCGTTGTGGATTTGTGTGTGTGTTAAAGTGTTCTTACACCTTCGTGGGAGCTCTCTTTTCCCAACGTATCTATGTGTGTGTCTCATCTTGTAACACCTTACAAGATAGTGTGTGAATCCTCACCGTCGGTGAGGGGTAGACGTAGGTTGCCGTCCTTGCATCCGAACCACCTAAAAATCACTGTCCCTTGTGTGATTGCTCCTTATCTCCTTCCTCTATTCTGCGTTTGTATGTTAGCATTTCACATCTACTTATTTCATCGCATAGATTTACATCATTAAGTGTTTTCTCATCAAACTAATTTTAAATCATTCAAAGATAAACAAAAATTTGCCATCTCACAATTCACCCCCCTCTTGGGTGTCATTGATCACGGGACTTCACATGAGAGGAGAGTGCCCAGAATTGAAGAGTTTAAGAAGGACAAATTCAAGAAACCTATGTTGTGCCCCTTAGGCACAAGCATGTGCTATGTTGCTTTGATGATAGTAATGCTATTTGATCTTGATGATAGCAAGACAGTGAGTGCATTTGAGTGCATTTGATATTATATTTTGATGATAGCAATGCTATTGTGTTTTGATGATTGCAATAAACAAAGTGCATTTCTGTGCATTCTTATCCTTGAGCATTCTGCATATGATAGCAACATGAATGATGATGTTTAGCATTGATGGCATTTGTTCTTTATATATCTGAATTGCATTTTGTCAGATATCATGTCTCTGCATGTATCTGCATAGTCTGAATGTCTCTGCATGTATCTGCATAGTCTGAATAGCAGTAAGTGCTAGTCTCTACATTGGAAGTGTGCATCATTTGCATTCAAGCCTTGAAGTCTGTACATCATGTTCATTCAGTTCACTTCAAGTCTGTCAGCCGTGTGCATTGGATTCAAAGTCTATACTGCCTCTGCGTGTTCTTTGCATTCCATTCACATTCCATTCACTGCTATTTACATTTCTCATATGTCATGGGTCGACACATCCTCTGATGGGTTGACTCCTTCAGCAGTCATGCTTAAGAACTAAAGTCCATACACTGGAAACTCTTCAATTGATTGAGTCTATACATTGTCCTAGGCTAAGTGTGTACAGCGTCTCATTCATGCTTTGATTAATGAAGTCTGTACATCAGTCTTCACATTCTAAGTCTGTACAGCCGTTGGGTTTGGACTCAGAGTCTGTACACTCGATTCGCCTTTGAATTGGTCAAGTGTGTACACTCCTTCACTGTAGCTTTCACGTATCCAAAGTCTACACATCGTGAAAGTCTATACATTCTTCACTGACTTTCGTTCAAGGCAAAGTCTATACATTGGGGTCTTTCCCTACGTTTCATAAGTGAAGTATGTACATCCGTTTCTGAAGCCTGAAGTCTATACACTCCAGCCTATTCCTACGATCAAGGCTTCAGCTACACTTTAAGTCTGTACATTGGCTTCGCTTCATCAAGTCTGTACACTGACTCGCTTCATGCCAAGTCTGTACATCACTGTAGCTGCATCGTCTTGGTCATCGTTGTTGTGCCCCCTAGGCACAAGCATGTGCTATGCTGATTTGATGATAGCAATGCTGTTTTATTTTGATGATAGCAACACAATGAGTGTTTTGATGACATTGTGCTTCGATGATAGCTTCATGATTGTGATTTGTATATCATCTGGAGAATGCACGTGTATGACTGATATATTGTTTGTGTTAGACTTCTGGTATGTGCATAGTCTATACATTGCATCGTGGGGTTTATGCTCTAAGTCTATACACTGCATAGCAAGCTCAAAGTCGATACATTGAGCGTCTCATGCATCATTCGTCTAAGTCCATACATTGGACTGTAGTATGCATTTGGCGAAGGCATCGCAAGTCTAGACACTGGACAGCTTCTCGTGCATATAGCAAGTCTAGACATTGCACTGTAGCATGCATTTATTTAAAGTCTATACATCGAACTGGTCTGCATAGGCTAAGTGTATACATCGTCCAGTACAATCATGCACTGTTCATGAAGTTTGTACAGCCTTTTGCATTGGACTTAAAGTCTATACATTGCACTGTTCCTTTCGTCTTCGTGTCATTCCCTTTATTGTGTCTTTGTGTCACTTATTGTTGTTCCTCGTGTCGTTTCTTTCTGGTCCCACTGCTTCATCACGTGTCGTGATAGCCGTGGCATCTTCTGTCTTCGTGTTGTTTTCACTTCGTGCAGTCTTCTCCTAGTGTTGTCCTAACTTCGAGTCGTTTCTTTGTATTCTATCTTCGTGTTGGTTTCTCGCTTTAGACTTCGTGTCTTTCTCGCTTTGACCACACTCCGTGTCGATTTCAGTTTTCGTCTTCGTGTTGTTTTCAACTCGTGTCGGTTACTGTTTCGTCTCCGTGTTGTTTCATGTCTTCGTGTCGTGTTTCCTACACCTCGTGTCTTTGTCGCTTTGTGACTTCACCTCGTGTCGTTTTCATCGTCTTCGTGTCATTTTTATTCTATTGTGTAAAGGACATCGCAGCACCTCGTGTTGCTTTCTGTGCCACTTCGTGTCGTTCTCTGTGTAGTGTGTGTTTCTGTCACTACTGCACTTCGTGTCGTTCTTGTTTCACTTCGTGTCGTTTCCGTATTATGTCTTCGTGTTGTTCTTCTTTTTACCTCGTGTTGTTTTATAACCTCACTTCGTGTCGTTCTCTTCGTTGTGTCTGTTCTGTCACAGTGTATCTCGTGTCATTCTTTCCTTACTTCGTGCTGTAGTCACCCTGTGTATCTCGTGTCATTCTCAGTGCATCTAGTATTACTATTACATACCTCATGTAGCTTTAGTTCCTGTGGCCCTCAGTTTTAATGGGTTGTATCTCCTTGCAGGTCCGAGGAAGAACATTTCCACGTGACTGGGCAGCACGTGATCCGAGGCTGAAGGACTGATAGAATGCTGACACGTGGCCAAAGTTCTGGGTGGGAAATGCGGAGGACACACACGCCCAGTGCTACCCTCCTGCTGGCTGCTGCTATATAAATGAGCCTCCTTCCACAGATGAGAGTGATCGAGTTGGCGAGAAGAAAAGCTCATACAGAGAGCCACGATCCAGATAGAAAAAGAAAAGAGAAAGAAGAAGAGCAGAAGGAGAAGAAGAGAGGCAGAGAGCTCGAGAAGAGTGTGAAGAGAAGAAGAAGAGAGAGAGAGAGAAGGAGTTCGTTCCTCATATCTTTGGTTCAAAACCAGATCTGAAGTTGCTCATTGTTGAGCTATATTTTGTGCTTTATTGCTTCAGCTTTCCGTTGCTATCTTGTTCTATTTTATTTTCCTCTATACATTTCTTCAAGCTGTTTGTCAGCGGTTTGCAGAGGTGCTGCCTCTGGACAGCAAGCTGTGTAGCTCAGCGGGCAGTGGAGGTTTCCACTGGACAGGTAAAGTTGTAATCCTCAGCTGGCGAGACTTGGTCTCGGACGGGTTAAGCTGTATTCCCCAGCGGGTTCAAGCTGTGAGTCAGCGATGGCTAAGCTGTATTGCCCAGCGGAAGCAAGCTGTGATGCTCAGCGGTTGGCAAGCTGTGAGGCCCAGCTGATTGTTGGCAAGCTGTGTTGCCCAGCGGTTAGTGAAGCCACACTCGGGTTGAGTGTGGGGTGGATGTAGGTCTGGAGGACCGAACCACCTAAAAACCCTTGTGCATTGTGGTTTGGTTTATCTGCTTTTGCTTCCGCTAGATGATTGCATAGGGGCGCTCTAAGTGTTTGACTTCTGGTTGAGCAGAAGAGTGGATTAGTTTTCTTAGAATAGTTTAATCTGTCAAGAGAGCGAAATTCTAGTTGAGCGACTCCTTGTCTAATTCAGCCTAGTTAGCATCCTAGTGATCTCACTGTATGCTTGTTTTTGTTCTGCAACTGATTATTAGCTTTTAAGCTTGTCTAGTTTGCGAACTAGTAATTCTAGTGAGCATCATATTTTAACTGGGCGAAAGGTTTTTTAAACGGGTTATATTCATTCACCCCCCCTCTGAATACTGCACCGAACCCAACAATTGGTATCAGAGCGGGTCTCTGATCTATCAGATCTGACAATCTGCAGCGGATCCTGCTGATTTGTTTGGTGCTTTTCAGAGTGTGCTTTCAGTGCTCGATATTTTGTTTTATCGACTTGTGCATTGCTTTGCTCATCTGGTTCTGCTGCATTCCCTGTCATCTGGTCTACTGCGCTGTATCTGGTTGCCTCTTACTTAAATGGGTCGACCTCCAGTTTATGACGGTTCTAACTTTGATAGTTGGCTAGGAGGCCTATGTGTGTATGTAGATTCCATAGATCCCAAACTATGGAGCCTACTATCTAAAGGCCCACACAAACTACCTCATGATGAGACCAAGTGATCTAAAGAGGACAGTATAAAGAACCGTGACAATGTCATAATCCTTAACATCTTAAGAGCTGCAATCAATATTGATATGTACCCTTTTGCTCTCAGGTGCACATCTGGAAAGGAGATATATGACGGAGTCATTTCTGCGCATAATCAACAAGGTGATAGCTGCTTGATGGCCAACCGGGATGATGAAGATGAGATCTCATCTCAGGTAAGCTCTGAATCAGATGGATACTCCTTTGATGAATTGATAGTGATGTATGAAGATTTGTTCAAAGTGTCCAAGAAATTAAAATCTGAAAATAAAAAATTGAGAAAAGACATTAATCTTGAAGTCACTCGTTTGAAGGCAGAAAATGAAAACTTGAAATCTGAAAATGAGAATCTCAGAAATAAGCACATTAGAGAATATGATTCTTGCAATGCATGTGCTATTTTAGAAGACATGATAAATGAGTTTGATCATGATGATAATTTGTAAAAAGAATCAATCAAATCCCTGAAAGAGGAAAATAAATTATTGTTAGAAAAGAAAATTGAAGCTGAAGAAATTGAAAGTAAGATGCTTGAAGAAAATGCTCATCTGAAGAAACAAAATAAAAAGTTAATGGTTCTTAACACTGTTTTCTCTGAAAGATGGATGACAATTGAAAAAGATAAATCAGTATTGAAAGAGTGTATCAATTGCAGTGATGAAGAAATTGCTAGTTTTTTAATACACACTGTTGATTTGGAAAATGAAATTGTGTTATTAAAAGAAAAACTGGCCAGTTGTGAAAAGGAGAAAATTGATTCAGGAACTCTTATAATCTCATTGGAAAGTAAAATTACTGAGATGAATTGTACTTCATCTAAGATTGCTAAGGATAAAGGCAAAATGAAAATATCCTCTGAAGATGAAGTAAGTGATCAATGTGAAGAGATTGATAACATTTCTGAAATTAAGCAAGCTAAGAAGAACCAGCTGTACACCACTTCTATTCGTAGTTCTGGTTTAGCTAGCACTTCAACTTCTTCTTCATATGTGCATGCTGTTCAGGAAATTCAAAAACGAAATAAACATCAGAAAACCCCAAAAACTCAAAGGAACTATCTGCATGCTAAAAACTCATCTAATAAGTGCCATGTCTTAAAGAAATTTAATTGTTCTTGTTCGTGTCATTATTGTGGTAAGCATGGACACTTTATGAGTGAGTGTTTTGTGATGAAACAAGATGATAGAAAGTATGCTAGAAAAGTTCTGTCTGATCAGAAAAAGGGTAACCTGAATGTTAAAGAATTTCATGCTAGAAATCATGATTCTAGGAGAAAGAATCTGAATTGTTTTTGTTGTGAGAAGTTTGGCCACATTGCTGCTCAATGTTGGCAGAATCCGAGAAAGAGATTCAATTCTGAATTTGTTAATTTCCATGTTAACAAAAATACTTTTGATAGAAATAACCTTGGCTCCAGAGACAAGCATCCAAGGTGCTTCGAATGTGGAAGGCATGGCCACACAGTCAAAGACTGCTGGCATGCTCAGGGAAGTAGATTTAATTCTAAATCTGTAAAACTTCCTGCTCCCAATGCTGATGATAAGAAGAAAATTGAATTCATGAAAAAGATTTGTTACTGCTTTAATTGTGGAAAACCTGGCCACAAAGCCTCTGACTGCTGGATGGCAGGTTATGGAAAACAATATGTTCATGCCGACAATAGAAAATGTCATGTTAATGCACAAACACATCATGCAAATAACTGTGTGCATAACAAGAAATCAAAGCATGTTGCTTCCTGTTATTATTGTGGGCTATTTGGACATTCTATGGTTGATTGTTTTCTGATGGAATATGATGATAATTCTCCTAAGAAACTGTTCAGAACACCTGTCAGGGTAAATGCAGGACCCAAAGCTGGTTGGGTCCCTGCAGGATCAAAATGATCATAATGTTGCAGGTGTGCCTTAGGTCAAAGAATAAACAGGGGTTAACAAACCAAGGCACTCAAAAGAAAACCCCATGATTCAAATTCAGGTCAGTTCTGAAATCTATTTTAAATTCCATTATCTGAAATTGTGAGCATGAAAATTGTGAGTTTCATGTTGATTTGCTTGGTTGATTTTTTAATGAACTCTTCATGTCTAGCTGATCAGTCTGCATTCCAGACTCAGCTATTGAATTCAATTCTGCATATCTGATGCTCTTCTCTTGCTACATGTTGAACTGAATTTGAATGCTTCTTTAGTGTATACAGTTGATGCACTATATAGACTCTGTGTCCATGCATGTGTTTTGTGTTAATGCATTGCATGCTTGTTATTGAATGCATACTTGGACTGATTGTGTATAGACTGATTGTCATTGCATGTGTCAATGATGCTGTTCAATGCATGAAGGACTGCTTTATGTTGCATTGTCCTTGTTAACCCTGGTATATCAAATGGTATGTTACTAAAAGGCAGGGAAATCTGCCCGGAGGTTCCTACCATGTGTGAGATGGTCTTTGAGACAAGGTCCTCCGCCTAGTACCATGGGTCTAGTTTTCATGTAGAACAGTGTACTGCATCATATGTTGAAAAAATCTGAAAATTTAAAATGAAGATGATGCATTTGATAAATTCTCTCTCTGATTGAACAAAGCATGAATTCTTCTTGAGCATATTCTAAAATTATGAGCAGTTCATTAATTCTATTTCATGCACTTTATCAGGGGGAGTTTGACTAATGTTGCATAGTCTGCATGTAGAACAGTCTAATGCATAGCATATTTTTGCATCTTGGTGTCAGGGGGAGCTGAGAGTTCTATTCAATTCATTGAATCCTTGGTACTTCTCATTGTCCCCTTTCAACTCATTCATATTCACTGTCATCAGATGCTATGGATCATAATGCTTATTGCTATCCTTTCCCCATTTTTTTTTACTAAACAACAGCTTTGCATATGGTTTAGTACATTTTTTGGTGATTATTGCAACTGTTCACTTATAAGAATCACATTTACAAATTGAAAGGAACTAAAGGTTTAACCTTTATAAACTGGAGAGCTAAGTGTCTGCACTTCAGAATTTGAGATAAAAGGAAAACTTTTATAGCTCTTAATCTTTGTCTCATAGCTAAAATAGAAAAAGTTTTTTGTAATGCCTAAATGTGTTGAACTAGATATGTCTAGAAAAGGTGAATAAGAGTGTGTACTATTTTTCAAACAATCACTCTAAAAGAATTAAGGGCAACAGTAAATAAGTTCATTAATGTTAAGAACTGAACATAGTGACAGAGCAATGGCTGATTGCACTGAGAAACTGTGAACTCCTCCAAAGAAGTAGGAAAATTCACATGTCATGAAGTGCTTTAGACTATCTCTGTTCATAGGGTCAAATCTATAGGGGGAGTCCTCACCAAGTAACTGAGGGTACTGGCCTCTAATCAAGGTATACCCTTAATGTCAAAAGTGAAGACTATTCTTTGTGGGTTTTGATCTGAAATAGGTCTAGTAGTTTATGCCTAGTAACTAGGGGTACTTGCCTCTGATCAAGGTGTACACCTAATGTCAACAGCATAAATGCCACAGGTCTATTCACTTAGTTCAGGTTCTGAAAATTAAAAAGTGAAAATCAA
The DNA here is from genome assembly GCA_022559845.1 of Amorphophallus konjac. NCBI lineage: Eukaryota > Viridiplantae > Streptophyta > Magnoliopsida > Alismatales > Araceae > Amorphophallus > Amorphophallus konjac. The sequence continues at coordinate 339,873,831 of CM040125.1, read as the reverse complement.
ACTGCTGTAACCCTTCGAAAATCAAAAGTCATTGAGTGAAAATTATTTTTCTCAATACATATTCAAGTTGTCTTTCTTGAACTTCCATGTTTAGACACAAAAGGGTATTATTTCAGACTTATCTATTAATACCTTGTGCCCTAGATTCATTGCTATAAATGGAGTCTAAAACTCTTTTTCAGGGGTCAGGTTCTTTACTCTAGATTTATCACTGTTAAACCTGAATTTTTGAAAATTGTATGTTGATGATTCTTATACTTTAACTATTGTTTATAATCAGGCTTATTCTCTGAACCTATGATTCAGCTGTTGTCAAGTGACCCTCCTACCTCTCTACCTTGTTTATCTGTTCATATCCTTCTCAAAGGGGGAGCATTTATTTAGGGGGAGAAATAATTCAGGGGAGTCTTACATTCAGGGGGAGAATGTTCTAGAGGAATTTGCATGCATATTGCACTTTGCACTCATATTTTTTACTGTTTTTCTCTTTTTGATCATGTCAAAGGGGGAGAAAAATTTGTGTGTGACTCACTGTCACAGTGTGTTGCCATCATCAAAAAGGGGGAGAATGTTGTGCCCCTAGGCACAAGCATGTGCTATGCTGATTTGATGATAGCAATGCTGTTTTGTTTTGATGATAGCAACACCATGAGTGTTTTGATGACATTGTGCTTTGATGATAGCTTCATGATTGTGATTTGTATATCATCTGGAGAATGCACGTGTATGACTGATATATTGTTTGTGTTAGACTTCTGGTATGTGCATAGTCTATACATTGCATCGTGGGGTTTATGCTCTAAGTCTATACACTGCATAGCAAGCTCAAAGTCGATACATTGAGCGTCTCATGCATCATTCGTCTAAGTCCATACATTGGACTATAGTATGCATTTGGCGAAGGCATCGCAAGTCTAGACAGTGGACAGCGTCTCGTGCATATAGCAAGTCTAGACATTGCACTGTAGCATATATTTCTTTAAAGTCTATACATCAGACTGGTCTGCATAGGCTAAGTGTATACATCGTCCAGTACAATCATGCACTGTTCATGAAGTTTGTACAGCCTTTTGCATTGGACTTAAAGTCTATACATTGCACTGTTACACTCGTCTTCGTGTCATTCCCTTTATTGTGTCTTCGTGTCACTTACTGTTGTTCCTCGTGTCGTTTCTTTCTGGTCCCACTGCTTCATCACGTGTCGTGATAGCCGTGGCATCTTCTGTCTTCGTGTTGTTTTCACTTCGTGCAGTCTTCTCCTAGTGTTGTCCTAACTTCGAGTCGTTTCTTTGTATTCTATCTTCGTGTTGGTTTTTCGCTTTAGACTTCGTGTCTTTCTCGCTTTGACCACACTCCGTGTCGATTTTAGTTTTCATCTTCGTGTTGTTTTCAACTCGTGTCGGTTACTGTTTCATCTCCGTGTTGTTTCATGTCTTCGTGTCGTGTTTCCTACACCTCGTGTCTTTGTCGCTTTGTGACTTCACCTCGTGTCGTTTTCATCGTCTTCGTGTCATTTTTGTTCTATTGCGTGCAGGACATCGCAGCACCTCGTGTTGCTTTCTGTGCCACTTCATGTCGTTCTCTGTGTAGTGTGTGTTTCTGTCACTACTGCACTTCGTATCGTTCTTGTTTCACTTCGTGTCGTTTCCGTATTATGTCTTCGTGTTGTTCTTCTTTTTACCTCGTGTTGTTTTATAACCTCACTTCGTGTCATTCTCTTCGTTGTGTCTGTTCTGTCACAGTGCATCTCGTGTCATTCTTTCCTTACTTCGTGCTGTAGTCACCCTGTGTATCTCGTGTCGTTCTCAGTGCATCTAGTATTACTATTACATACCTCATGCAGCTTTAGTTCCTGTGGCCCTCAGTTTTAATGGGTTGTATCTCCTTGCAGGTCCGAGGAAGAACATTTCCACGTGACTGGGCAGCACGTGATCCGAGGCTGAAGGACTGACAGAATGCTGACACGTGGCCAAATATCTGGGCGGGAAATGCGGAGGACACACACGCCCAGTGCTGCCCTCCTGCTGGCTGTTGCTATATATATATGAGCATCCTTCCACAGAAGGAGGTTGATCGAGTTGGCGAGAAGAAAAGCTCATACAGAGAGCCACGATCCAGATAGAAAAAGAAAAGAGAAAGAAGAAGAGCAGAAGGAGAAGAAGAGAGGCAGAGAGCTCGAGAAGAGTGTGAAGAGAAGAAGAAGAGAGAGAGACAAGGAGTTCGTTCCTCAGATCTTTGGTTCAAAACCATATCTGAAGTTGCTCATTGTTGAGCTATATTTTGTGCTTTATTGCTTCAGCTTTCCGTTGCTGTCTTGTTCTATTTTCATTTTCCTCTATACATTTCTTCAAGCTGTTTGTCAGCGGTTTGCAGAGGTGCTGCCTCTGGACAGCAAGCTGTGTAGCTCAGCGGGCAGTGGAGGTTTCCACTGGACAGGTAAAGCTGTAATCCTCAGCTGGCGAGACTTGGTCTCGGACGGGTTAAGCTGTATTCCCCAGCGGTTTCAAGCTGTGAGTCAGCGATGGCTAAGCTGTATTGCCCAGCGGAAGCAAGCTGTGATGCTCAGCGGTTGGCAAGCTGTGAGGCCCAGCTGATTGTTGGCAAGCTGTGTTGCCCAGCGGTTAGTGAAGCCACACTCGGGTTGAGTGTGGGGTGGATGTAGGTCTGGAGGACCGAACCACCTAAAAACCCTTGTGCATTGTGGTTTGGTTTATCTGCTTTTGCTTCCGCTAGATGATTGCATAGGGGCGCTCTAAGCGTTTGACTTCTGGTTGAGCAGAAGAGTGGATTAGTTTTCTTAGAATAGTTTAATCTGTCAAGAGAGCGAAATTCTAGTTGAGCGACTCCTTGTCTAATTCAGCCTAGTTAGCATCCTAGTGATCTCACTGTATGCTTGTTTTTGTTCTGCAACTAATTATTAGCTTTTAAGCTTGTCTAGTTTGCGAACTAGTAATTCTAGTGAGCATCATATTTTAACTGGGCGAAAGGTTTTTTAAACGGGTTATATTCATTCACCCCCCCTCTGAATACTGCACCGAACCCAACAATCGTCTCACTCGAGTAAGTCTGTACATCATTGGCCAAGTCTGAACAGTGCATCCTGCGTCTTATTTAGCGTCTCTATTTGTGTCTTACTGTTGAAGTCTGTACATCGTTTCACTGTTAAAGTCTATACAGACTTCAGCGTCTCATGCAGCGTCTCTGTTGAAGTCAAAGTATAGCCCTTTCGCTTGGCAAGTCTATACATCGTGTTTGGACTAAGTCTGTACAGCCATTTACATAGTGAAGTCTACACATTCATTTGCATTGCATGAAGTCCATACAGTGGGTAAAGTCTGTACACTGCAGCTCACATCTCTGTGAAGTCTATACATTGCTGATCGAGCGTAAGTCCATACATTCCAACCTTTTCCTATGTTCGCTGCTTTAGCTTCACTCCAAGTCTATACATTGGACTGCCAGTCTTTACCTACATTCAGAGCCTCAAGTCTATACAGTGGTAAAGTCTGCACATTGTGCTTTAAAGCTCAAAGTCTGTACATCGGCTTCACTCATTCAAGTCTATACATCTACAGTGGATCTTCAAGTCTGTACATCCACAGTGGAACTTCGAAGTCTGTACATCGGCTTCACTCATTCAAGTCTATACATCCACAATGGATCTTCAAGTCTGTACATCCACAGTGGAACTTCGAAGTCTGTACACTGCTTGAGCCTCAAAAAGTCTGTACATCGCCTTAAGCGTTTCAAGTCTATTCATTGGCTCAAGCTTCCAAGTCTGTACACTGGTTCAAAGTCTACACAATGCCTCTTTGATTCTAAGTCTATACATTCGTTTTAAGGCAAAGTCTGTACATTACCTTTGTGCTTCAAAGTTTGTACACTGCTTGAGCCTCAACAAGTATGTACAGCGAGTCCCTTCTCATCTGAAGTCTGAACATTGCTTTACACTATTGCAACTCCATACACTGCTTCAGATCTGATTCACAACGTCTATACATTGGTTCTCAATGTACACACTTATTCCTTGTGCTGCTTCACGCATAAAGTCTATACACTGACTTTGATGCCAAGTCTATACGTCGACTGGCAGTCTTCAGCTAAGTGTATCCTTTGCTTCATAACATGAAGTCTCTACATTGCATACAAGCATCACAAAGTCTGTACAGTCCAATGTCTATACATTGCCTTTGGGATTTAAAGTCTATACAACCATTGTCTGCACTGCATTGCATTCATTAGTTGTAAAGTCTGCACTCAAGTCCAGTGTCTTCAGTAAAGTCTATACATTGGCATCGGGCTTCACTTTGCGTCTGTACAGCGGCTGCTAGGAAGTATGTACAGCCGTTGCCTCCTCATATGAAGTCTATACTTTGGGCAAGTCTGTACACTGGATTCCTTTTATGAAGCCTATACATTCACTAAGTCTGTACACTGCATTCCTTCTTATGAAGCCTTTATATTCATTAAGTCTATACACTGCGTTGTGCACACTTTACATTGCTTTCGCATTCACAGCAAAGTCTATACAATGCAATGCATATACTTAGAACTGATGACTTCGTTTCATCTGTCTGACAGGGACTGAAGAGGCTAATGAAGGGCACGTGATCCGAGGTGCCTGGCTCGTGATCCAAGGATGGACGAGATACCAGGATGCTGCCACGTGGTCCAAATTTTTAGAGCAGGAAATGTGGAAGCCACACGCGCCCAGTGTGCCTGCTGCTGCTGCTGCTATATATATACAAGCCTTCTTCCACAGAAGAAGCTGATCGACATAGAGGAGAGAAGCTGTCGATCCAGCACAAGAGAGGAAAGAAAACAGAGAGTGAGAGTTTAGCGAAAGAAGAAGAGAAGAAGAGCAAGAGAGAGATTGAGAGCTCGAGTTGAGAAAGAGAGGGAGTTTGAGGTTGTCTGGCTTTTGGATCGAATCCAAGCTAGAGCTGCTCCTTCGAGAGCTATATTTGTGCTTCATTGTTTCAGCTTTCTGTTGCTACTATTTCCTGTCCTTCATTTTATCTTTTACATCTTTCTTCAAGCTGTTAGTCAGCGGATTGCAGAGGTACTGCCTCTGGACGGCTAAGTTGTATTGCCCAGCGGTTTGCAGTGGAGGATTCCACTGGACAGCAAGCTGTGTTGCTCAGCAGGGCGAGGAGGATTCCTCGGACGGCAAGCTGTGTTGCCCAGCGGTTGTATGGCAAGCTGTGATGCCTAGCTGTTCAAGCTGTGAGTCAGCGGAATCCACACTCAGTTTGAGTGTGGGGTGGATGTAGGTCTGCTGGACCGAACCACCTAAAAACCCCTTGTGCATTGTGGTTTGTTTTGTTCTATTGTGCTTCCTCTAGATGAATGCATAGGGGCGCTCCATGTGTTTGGCTTCTGGTTGAGCAGAAGAGTAAATTAGTCTTCTTAGAGTATTTTAATTTGTCAAGAGAGCGAAATTCTAGTTGAGCTATACTTTGTCTAAATCTGTATTGTTAGCACTCTAGTGATCTTACTGTGTGTTTGTTTAGTTCAGCATCTGCCCATTAGCTCTTAAGCTTGTCTAGTTTGCGAACTAGTAACTTTAGTGAGCATCATATTTTAATTGAGTGAAAGATTTTTAAAGGGCTATATTCATTCACCCCCCCTCTGAATACTGCACCGAACCCAACACTTGGTATCAGAGCGGGTCTCTAACTGGACAGATCTAACAATCTGCAGAGGATCCTGCTAATTGTTGGTGCATTTCAGAGTGGGTCTCTTGAAATCGTGTTTTGCTTCATTGACTTGTGCTTTATTTTGATTATCTGGTTTCAGTGCATTTCGTGTCATTTATTTTACTTCGCTGAATCTGTCTGCCACTTGTTCAAATGGGTCGTCCTCCGGTTTATGATGGTTCTAACTTTGAAAGTTGGCTAGGAGGCCTAGCTGTGTACATAGACTCAATTGGTCCACATTTGTGGAGTCTTATATCTAAAGGCCCACACCGTTTACCTAAAGATCAGACCAATTGGTCTAGTGAGGCAGCTCTAAGAATCGCGATAATACCATAGTTCTTAATATCTTGAGAGCTGTAGTTAATACTGATATGTATTCTTTTGTTCTCAGGTGCAATTCTGGAAAAGAGATATATGACAAAGTTATCTCTGCGCATAATCAACAGAATGATAGCTGTTTGATGTCCAACCAGGAAAATGAAGATTCTTCATCCGAGGTAAGCTCTGAATCTGGAGAACTTTCAATTGATGATCTATGGAATATAAATGAAGAGCTTACTGAAAGATGTGAAAAATTGAAATCCGAAAACAAAAAGTTGAAAAAGAAATGTGATAAAGTAAATTTGAAAGCTTCCTGTGAAAACTGTCCAAATTTGAAACAATCTTATGATGCATGTACACTAGACGTTCAGAATCTTAAGAAACAAAATGATTCTCTAGAAATTGAAAAACAAACATGCTTAGACAAAATGTCAGAAATTGAGAATCAGCTGAATGATAAGAAAAATGAGCATCTAAAAAGCATACAAGAACTTACTGAAGTCAAATCTGAATTGGACAAATTGAAACTGGAGAATGAAGATCTTCAAAAGAAAAATAAAACTCTTATGGTCAGAATGAATGAAATCAATGAGGAGGTTTCACAGTCCTCTTCTGCTAAATCAAACTGTAAAATATGCTCAGCTTTAAGAGAACGTAATGAAGATCTCTTTAGTGAGAATGAATGGCTAAATAAAAAAATTGCCTCACTTAAAGATGATCACAAAAACCTGCTCGCTGAGAAAATTAAAGCAAAAGAAAGAGAAGATGAACTAATTGAAATATTGGAGCAAATGTCTGGAAGAGAGAGATGTGCTAATAATGAAATTCAGGATAAAAATCTTGAGGAAGAAAACACTGAATTAAAAGCTGAAGTTGAAAAATTGAAATTGTTAAATACTGGCTTATCTGAAAGACTTCTCACCATAGAAAAAGGAAAAGGTGTCCATGATGAAGAATCACCAACTTTGATCAATCTGGAACAAGAAGTTGAGAAGTATAAAATTACAAATAAAGTCTTAAGTGAATGTGTAAATTGCAGTGAACAGGAGATAGCCAGTTATGAGCTTCATATAGCATCCTTGGAAAATAAAATTCATGACCTGGAAAACTCAGCATCCAAGTTTGCAAAAATTGAAAGAAAAATAAAAACTGTTGTGAAAAGTGAGGATAAGGATTTAAAGGGGGGAACAAATTGCACTTCTGATGTCAAGAACATCACTAAAAGTCAGCTATACAACACCTTTGTTCAAGGTTCAGATGTAGCTAGTACTTCAATGCAATCCCCAAAACAAAATGAAAATCTGAAATCATCTTCATCTGTATTTCAGTTCAAAGCCCAGAAAAATGAAAAGCAAACAAAAATTGTGAAAGGGGGCAATAAATTGAAAAAGAATGGTCAATTGAATAAAGTCAAAATTATCCCTGCATGTGATGTGAATTCTGCTAGCAGTGTGGAGTCTGATAAACTGACACATGTCACTCACAATTCATCCACTCACTCATATGCATCAGAGAAGAAATTATCATGCTATTATTGTGGCAAGAAAGGGCATATCATGGATGATTGCAGAATACTGAAAGAAGATGAGCATGCTAGTAAAACATTGCATTCAAGGAAATCTTTTGATAGAAACCATGCCACTAATAAATCTGTTGCATATTGTTACTACTGTGGTAGGCGTGGTCATCTAATGAATGCATGCTTTAAAATGAAAGAAGACAATAATGTGAACTCTAGATTTTTCACACATGCTCATGGCCCATATAGATATGAATCTACTTCAGGTCAGCATATCATATGTTTCAATTGCAACAAGCCTGGACACAAGGCAAATGAGTGCTGAACAAGAAATTCTTGGGGTAACAAGAACTCAAGAGGCAAGCATCTTGGGTGTCTTGAATGTGGTAAGCATGGGCATGCAGTCAAGGACTGCTGGTATGCTCAGGGAAAATATTTTAATTCCAAATTTGTTAAATTCCTTGCAAATAGAAGTTTTCCTGGTAGAAATAAAACTAATCTTAAAGAAAAGAATTCTGTATGTTTTGAATGTGGGAGGCATGGCCATACAGTCAAGGACTGTTGGCATGCCCAAGTAAGTCATGTTAATAACAAAGCTTTTAAATTCTTTACAAAACGACCTGTGAACTTCTCATGTTTTAATTGTGGTAAATCAGGTCACAAATCTGCTGAATGCTGGATAAAGAAGAATAAGAAACAGAATGTCTATGTAAACAACAGAACAACTCATGCTCAATCTCATAGGTCTCATGCTACTTTTGATAAGCATCATAGGACCAGAAAATCTGTTGGTTCATGTCATTATTGTGGAAATTTTGGACATTCTATGTCTGATTGCTCTCTAATGGAATTTGATGACAATATTGCTAAGAAATTATTTAGAACACCTGGTAGGGGTAATTCAGGACCCAAGACCTCTTGGGTTCCTGCAGGATCAACTTGATTTTATCTTGCAGGTGTGCCTTGGTGGGAGAAATAAAAGGGGTTAACCAAGGCACTCAACAGAAAACCCCAGGATTCTACATTTCAGGTTAGTTCTGAACTTTGCTTTAAATTCATTAACTGAAATTGTTGAACTGTCTGCTTGATTTATGATGATCTCTTCACGTCTAGCCGATCAGTCTGCATCCAGACTCAGCTATTGAATTCAATTCTGAATATCTGATGCTCTTCTCTTGCTATATGTTGAACTGAATTTGAATGCTTCTTTAGTGTATTCAGTTGATGCACTATATAGACTTTGTGTCAATGCATGTGTTTTGTGTTAATGCATTGCATGCTTGTTGTTAAATGCATAACTTGCTGATTGTGAATGATTCACTTAGTGTACACAGTCAATGCATGTGCCTTATGTCTGCATACATCATTTGCATGATTGTCAATGATGCTGTTCAATGCATGTAGGATTGCTTTATGTTGCATTGTCTTGCATAACCTTGGTATATCAAATGGTATGTTACTAAAAGGCAGGGAAATATACCTGAAGGTTCTTACCATGTGTGAGATGGTCTTTGAGACCAGGCTCTCCACCTAGTACCATGGGTCTAGTCTGCATGTAGAACAGTGTGTTGCATAGCATAATCCTTGCATCATGGTGTCAGGGGGAGCTATGAGTTTAGTTAAATTCTTGAATCCTATTTACTCCTCATTGTCCCCATTCAATTGATTCATATCTTTTGACGTCAGATGCCATTGGACCATATTGCCAATTGCAATCTTTTCCCTATCATTTTCACTGAACAACAGTTCTGTATCTGGTTTAGTACATTAAGTTGTGATTATTTCAATTGTTCTTCTATAAGAATCACTCTTACAAATTGAAAAGAACTAAAGGTTTAACCTTTATAAATTGGAGAGTTAAGTGTCTGCACTTCAGAATTTGAGATAAAAGAAAACTTTTATAGCTCTTAATCTTTGTCTCATGGCTAAAATAGAAAAAGTTTTTTGTAATGCCTAAATGTGTTGAACTGGAAATGTCTAGAACAGGTGAATAAGAGTATGTAATGATTTTTTAAACAATCACTCTAAAAGAATTAAGGGCAGCAGTAAATAAGATCATTAATGTTAAGAACTGAACACAGTGACAGAGCAATGGCTGATTGCACTGAGAAACTGTGAACTCGTCCAAAGAAGCAGGAGAATTCACATGTCATGAGGTGATTCAGAATATCTCTGTTCATAGGGTAAAATCTATAGGGGGAGTCCTCACCAAGTAACTGAGGGTACTGGCCTCTAATCAAGGTGTACCCTTAATGTCAAAAGTGAAGACTATCCTTTGTGGGTTCTGATCTGAAATAGGTCTAGTAGTTTATGCCTAGTAACTGGGGGTACCTGCCTCTGATCAAGGTGTACACCTAATGTCAACAGCATAAATGCCACTGATCTATTTACTTAGTTCAGGTTATGAAAAATTCAAAAGTGAAAATAAAACTGCTGTAACCCTTCGAAAAATCAAAAGTCAATGAGTGAAAATTATTTTCAATACATATTCAAACTGCCATTCTTGATCTTCCATGTTTAATCACAAAAGGGTATTATTTCTGACTTATCTATTAATACCATGTGCCCTAGATTCATTGCTATAAATGGAATCTATAAACTCTTTTTCAGGGGTCAGATGTTTTACTCTAGATTTATCACTGTTAAACCTGAATTTTTGTCAAAATTGTATGTTGCTGATTCTTATACTTTAACAGTTGTTTATAATCATGCTTCCTTTCTGAACCTATGATTCAGCTGTTGTCAAGTGACCCTCCTACCTTCTCTACCTTTGTTTATCTGTTCATATTCCTTCTCAAAGGGGGAGCATTTATTTAGGGAGAGAAATAATTCAGGGGGAGTCATACCTTCAGGGGGAGTTTATTGCTCGAGAAGTCACTTGCATGCATACTGCCATGTTGCACACATGTTTTTTTATTGTTCTTCCCTTTTCGATTATGTCAAAGGGGGAGAAAATTTTGTGTGTGACTCACTGTCACTGTTTATTGCCATCATCAAAAAGGGGGAGAATGTTGTGCCCCTTAGGCACAAGCATGTGCTATGTTGCTTTGATGATAGCAATGCTATTTGGTCTTGATGATAGCAAGACAGTGAGTGCATTTGAGTGCATTTGATATTGTATTTTGATGATAGCAATGCTATTGTGTTTTGATGATTGCAATAAACAAAGTGTATTTCTGTGCATTCTTATCCTTGAGCATTCTGCATATGATAGCAACATGAATGATGATGTTTAGCATTGATGGCATTTATTCTTTATATATCTGAATTACATTTTGTCAGATATCATGTCTCTGCATGTATCTGCATAGTCTGAATGTCTCTGCATGTATCTGCATAGTCTGAATAGCAGTAAGTGCTAGTCTCTACATTGGAAGTGTGTATCATTTGCATTCAAGCCTTGAAGTCTGTACATCATGTTCATTCAGTTCACTTCAAGTCTATCAGCCGTGTGCATTGGATTCAAAGTCTATACTGCCTCTGCATGTTCTTTGCATTCCATTCACATTCCATTCACTGCTGTTTACATTTCTCATATGTCATGGGTCGACACATCCTCTGATGGGTCGACTCCTTCAGCAGTCATGCTTAAGAACTCAAGTCCATACACTGGAAACTCTTCAATTGATTGAGTCTATACATTGTCCTAGGCTAAGTGTGTACATCGTCTCATTCATGCTTTGATTAATGAAGTCTGTACATCAGTCTTCACATTCTAAGTCTGTACAGCCGTTGGGTTTGGACTCAGAGTCTGTACACTCGATTCGCCTTTGAATTGGTCAAGTGTGTACACTCCTTCACTGTAGCTTTCACGTATCCAAAGTCTACACATCGTGAAAGTCTATACATTCTTCACTGACTTTCGTTCAAGGCAAAGTCTATACATTGGGGTCTTTCCCTACGTTTCATAAGTGAAGTCTGTACATCCGTTTCTGAAGCCTGAAGTCTATACACTCCAGCCTATTCCTACGATCAAGGCTTCAGCTACACTTTAAGTCTGTACATTGGCTTCGCTTCATCAAGTCTATACACTGACTCGCTTCATGCCAAGTCTGTACATCACTGTAGCTGCATCATCTTGGTCATCGTCTCACTCGAGTAAGTCTGTACATCGTTGGCCAAGTCTGAACAGTGCATCCTGCGTCTTATTTAGCGTCTCTATTTGTGTCTTACTGTTGAAGTCTGTACATCGTTTCACTGTTAAAGTCTATACAGACTTCAGCGTCTCATGCAGCGTCTCTGTTGAAGTCAAAGTATGTATAGCCCTTTCTCTTGGCAAGTCTATACATCGTGTTTGGACTAAGTCTGTACAGCCATTTACATAGTGAAGTCTACACATTCGTTTGCATTGCATGAAGTCCATACAGTGGGTAAAGTCTGTACACTCCAGCTCACATCTCTGTGAAGTCTATACATTGCTGATCGAGCGTAAGTCCATACATTCCAACCTTTTCCTACGTTCGCTGCTTTAGCTTCACTCCAAGTCTATACATTGGATTGCCAGTCTTTACCTACGTTCAGAGCCTCAAGTCTATACAGTGGTAAAGTCTGCACATTGTGCTCTGAAACTCAAAGTCTGTACATCAGCTTCACTCATTCAAGTCTATACATCCACAGTGGATCTTCAAGTCTGTACATCCACAGTGGAACTTTGAAGTCTGTACATAGGCTTCACTCATTCAAGTCTATACATCCACAGTGGATCTTCAAGTCTGTACATCCACAGTGGAACTTCGAAGTCTGTACACTGCTTGAGCCTCAACAAGTCTGTACATCGCCTTAAGCGTTTCAAGTCTATTCATTGGCTCAAGCTTCCAAGTCTGTACACTGGTTCAAAGTCTACACAATGCCTCTTTGATTCTAAGTCTATACATTCATTTTAAGGCAAAGTCTGTACATTACCTTTGTGCTTCAAAGTTTGTACACTGCTTGAGCCTCAACAGGTATGTACAACGAGTCCCTTCTCATCTGAAGTCTGAACATTTCTTTACACTATAGTAACTCCATACACTGCTTCAGATCTGATTCATAGCGTCTATACATTGGTTCTCAATGTACACACTTATTCCTTGTGCTGCTTCACGCATAAAGTCTATACATTGGCTTTGATGCCAAGTCTATACGTCGACTGGTAGTCTTCAGCTAAGTGTATCCTTTGCTTCATAACATGAAGTCTCTACATTGCATACAAGCATCACAAAGTCTGTACAGTCCAATGTCTATACATTGCCTTTGGGATTTAAAGTCTATACAACCATTGTCTGCACTGCATTGCATTCATTAGTTGTAAAGTCTGCACTCGAGTCCAGTGTCTTCAGTAAAGTCTATACATTGGCATCGGGCTTCACTTTGAGTCTGTACAGCGGCTGCTAGGAAGTATGTACAGCCGTTGCCTCCTCATATGAAGTCTATACTTTGGGCAAGTCTGTACACTGGATTCCTTTTATGAAGCCTATACATTCACTAAGTCTGTACACTGCATTCCTTCTTATGAAGCCTTTATATTCATTAAGTCTATACACTGCGTTATGCACACTTTACATTGCTTTCGCCTTCACAGCAAAGTCTATACAATGCAATGCATATACTTAGAACTGATGACTTCGTTTCATCTGTCTGACAGGGACTGAAGAGGCTAATGAAGGGCACGTGATCCGAGGTGCCTGGCTCGTGATCCAAGGATGGACGAGATACCAGGATGCTGCCACGTGGTCCGAATTTTTAGGGCAGGAAATGTGGAAGCCACACGCGCCCAGTGTGCCTGCTGCTGCTGCTGCTGCTGCTATATATATACAAGCCTTCTTCCACAGAAGAAGCTGATCGACATAGAGGAGAGAAGCTGTCGATCCAGCACAAGAGAGGAAAGAAAATAGAGAGTGAGAGTTTAGCAAAAGAAGAAGAGAAGAAGAGCAAGAGAGAGATTGAGAGCTCGAGTTGAGAAAGAGAGGGAGTTTGAGGTTGTCTGGCTTTTGGATCGAATCCAAGCTAGAGCTGCTCCTTCGAGAGCTATATTTGTGCTTCATTGTTTCAGCTTTCTCTTGCTGCTATTTCCTGTCCTTTATTTTATCTTTTACATCTTTCTTCAAGCTGTTAGTCAGCGGATTGCAAAGGTACTGCCTCTGGACGGCTAAGCTGTATTGCCCAGCGGTTTGCAGTGGAGGATTCCACTGGACAGTAAGTTGTGTTGCTCAGCAGGGCGAGAAGGATTCCTCGGACGGCAAGCTGTGTTGCCCAGCGGTTGTATGGCAAGCTATGATGCCCAGCTGTTCAAGCTGTGAGTCAGCGGAATCCACACTCGGTTTGAGTGTGGGGTGGATGTAGGTCTGCTGGACCGAACCACCTAAAAACACCTAGTGCATTGTGGTTTGTTTTGTTCTATTGTGCTTCCGCTAGATGAATGCATAGGGGCGCTCCATGTGTTTGGCTTCTGGTTGAGCAGAAGAGTAAATTAGTCTTCTTAGAGTATTTTAATTTGTCAAGAAAGCGAAATTCTAGTTGAGCTATACTTTGTCTAAATCTGTCTTGTTAGCACTCTAGTGATCTTACTATGTGTTTGTTTAGTTCAGCATCTGCCCATTAGCTTTTAAGCTTGTCTAGTTTGCGAACTAGTAACTTTAGTGAGCATCATATTTTAATTGAGTGAAAGATTTTTAAAGGGCTATATTCATTCACCCCCCCTCGGAATACTGCACCGAACCCAACACTTAGTTTATAGGATCAACCCCCTACCGTTGCACTAAAAGCTCGAGCTGGTAGCGAAGGCTGAACCTTATTTCCTTATGGCAGCGCAGAACCCCACACTATCATGCTGTGGGTGGACATGAGGGACTTCGCACATGGACCCCATAATCCATGCGGCGGGTTGGGCTGTCAAGCGCCAATGCACCACGTGGGTCCCATACCCTACGTGGAGCAACAAATCACAAGGGAGACGCTGGAAAATCCAACAATCTCCCCCCCAGCGACACCCGGGGGATTTGAACCCGCGACCTCGCTCTGATACCAGTTTATAGGATCAAGCCCCTACCGTTGCGCTAAAAGCTCGAGCTGGTAGCGAAGGCGGAACCTTATTTCCTTATGGTAGCGCAGAACCCCACACTATCGTGCTGTGGGTGGACATGAGGGGCTTCGCACATGGACCCCATAATCCATGCGGTGGGTTGGGCTGTCAAGCGCCAATGCACCACGTGGGTCCCATACCCCACGTGGAGCAACAAATCACAAGGGAGAGGCTGGAAAATCCAACAACCTAAAGCCATGGTCGCTACATGGAGCGACGAAGAGGACGAACTGTCCAACGAGGAGGTGGTGGAGCTCGTGGAAAGCCTGTGCCTTATGGCACATGAGGATGACTCAGCCGAGGTAAATTCTGACCCTGATTTTATTTCAAATGAACAATAGAAGTCAGAATATGAAAAGTTGTATACAAATTATAGAAAAATCAGATTAGAAAATAAATCCCTCAAGAAAAAGGTAGAAGATCTTACACATGAGGATTCTTCAATTAAATTTGAAAAACTTGAGCAGGAATAGTTTGAACTAACTGAGGAAAAAGAAATATTGTTACAAACAATTTCAGATTTTGAAAAAGCCAAAGAAGAGCTATCATGTAAAATGTCTAAAATTGAAAAAGTTTGTGAAAAGCTCAAGAATGAAAAAGAAATTCTGACATCCTCAATTTCAGAAATTAAAAATAAAAATGTGAGCTTGAATAAAGAGGTGACTGACTTGCAGTTCACTCTCTCTAGGTTTGTTAAAGGGAAACAAAACCTAGACAATGTGTTAGGAGTTAAAGTTAACTTTCAGAAAGAAGGATTGTGGTACATACCCCAGAACAAAAAATCCTTTGAGCACAAGATTACTATATCTTACGTGTATGAAAAAGAAAATGATTGTGCTTCATGTTCTCACACCAAGCCCCAACATGTTCAATCTAATTCACATAAATATCAAACAAGATTCTCAAATGTCAACTGCTTTCATTGTGGTAGATTTGGTCATGTTATTTCTAATTGTTAGTTCAGACAAAGCACACAAAGAAATCATGTTCCTTGGATAAAGAAAAGATATGTGTAGAATTAGACTAACTCCTATGGACCCAAATTAGTTTGGGTACCAAAAGCAATTGCATGAGAATATTGTCTTTTGCAGATATGCCTTTAAGTCAGGGGGAGCAAATGGTACCTGGACAGCGGTTGCCCAAGGCATATGACAGGGGACAAGAAAGTGTTCTCTACTCTGCAAGATAAGGATGGGGGGCTGGTTGCCTTTGGTGGAAAGGACAAAGGTAAGATCATTGGAATTGACAACATAGATAAGAATTCTGAAATTCTTATCGAAAATATGCTCTTAGTGAAGGGTTTAAACCACGATCTTTTAAGCATAAGCCAACTATGTGACAAGGGTTTTAAAATTATTTTTGACGAAACTCATTGCCTTGTCATGAATAAAATCTCTAATTAAATCGGATTCATCAGCAAAAAGAATAACAATGTGCATACAGTTGATCTTGATGATGTTGCCGGAGATAATGTGTGCTTGGTAGCAAACAACCATGATAATGTATGGCTATGGCACCGAAGACTAGGTCATGCTAGTTTTGGAGTAATATCTAAATTGTCTAGACATGACTTGGTAAATGGGCTGCCTAAATTAAAATTGGAAAGTTATAAGATTTGTGAGGCTTGCACAAAAGGCAAGCAAACACGTATCTCTTTTAAAAATAAAAATATTGTTTCTACCGCTAGGCCTCTAGATCTGCTCCACCTTGATCTTTTCGATCTGACTAGGACATCCATCCTAGGAGAAAAATCTTATGGATTTGTAATTGTTGATGATTACTCCAGATTTACACGGGTGTTATTTTTAGCTAATAAAAGTGATGCCTTGATGGAGTTTCAAGTGTTTTACAGAAAAATTTAAAATGATAAAGGATACCTCATTACCACAATTCAGAGTGATCATGGTGGTGAATTTGAAAATCATGATTTCAACAGTTTTTGCCAGGAACAAGGATATATACACAACTTATCATCACCCAGGATGCCTCAACAAAATGGAGTAGTGGAGAGGAAAAATAGAACATTGATAGACATGGCTCAGACTATGTTAAGTGAGAACTCCCTACCCAAATACTTTTGGGCTAAGGCGGTAAGTACAACATGCTACATCATAAACAGGGCAATGGTAAGGCCGATCTTGAAGAAAACCCCATATGAGCTCTACAAGGGTAAGAAACCGAACATTTCCTATCTCAAACCATTTGGATGCCCTTGCTATATTTTGAACAATGGTAAGTCAAATCTAGGAAAGTTTAATGAAAAGAGTGACAAAGGAATCTTCCTAGGTTACACATTAAATTCTAGAGCTTACATGCTATTTAATAAAAGGACTTTAGTTGTTGAAGAAAGTCCTCATGCTATTTTTGATGAACCTGAATTAAAATTGACAAATCAAAATTCTTCTACCTTGGATGCAGATGAAGCTCCCAAACGCTCAGATGATTAAGGATGAATCAACTGAAGGGATCTCCAGCAAAAGTGAAAAGGATGAAAATCCAACAATTGATACACTTCAAGAACAGGGAGTGCAGCACCCCGACTTGCCAAGTTCCTCCACGTTCTTGAAAGATCACCCAACAGAAAATAGCATAGGTAATCCTGAAGATGGGGTAAGAACTAGATCTTCTCTAAGACAAGTTGAAGAAGAGGATTTGATGGCCCTTATCTCCCAAGAAGAGCCTAAGGATATTCATGAAGCTCTTCAAAATGAATCAAGGATCCATGCTATGCATGAAGAGTTGCACCAGTTCGAAAGAAATGAGGTATGGACTCTTGTGCCGCGTCCTAAGAATCAACCCGTAATAGGAACCCGTTGGGTTTTCAGAAACAAGTTGAGTGACACGGGATTGGTTGTTAGGAACAAGGCCCGGCTCGTAGCCAAAGGGTATAGCCCAGAAATGGGTATTGATTTTGATGAGTCTTTTACCCCGGTTGCTAGACTAGAAGTAGTCCGGATCCTTTTGTCCTATGCTTGCTCATCGAACTTCAAACTATTTCAAATGGATGTTGTTGTGCCCCGGATTGTTTTGACGGAGATCACGTATGAAATGTCATGAGCTCTCATTGTGGTTGATTCACATTGAAATACATATTTGATGAATGATGAGGTTGATGAATTTCAGTCTGTGTTTGATTGATTTGGCTATACCAAGCAAAATGCTCTATATCGCTAAAGTATGACTTGGACTAATTTGTTTGAATGAGTTGCTTTGGTTAAAGATTGAATGGATGGTTTGATTAATCTACATCATCTGGATTGATATGAGAATTTCATTGCTTGGATTGAGATTAAGTTTAATGGCAATCTGTGCTGTGCAGGTTCGATATGGATTTGTCTTGCAAATAATGATAAGAACATTTTTGAAGGTTGGTCACAAGGTAGATGAAAGAGCAATGGTTAAATCTGGAGTATACAGGTTTATTTGGTTTATTGTGAGACTTCACTCACAATTTGAAGGCCATTGGTGAGAATGTTTGTACTAATTGGATCTGAGTTTGAATGGACTGATCCGGGTGAAATTCATGATTATCAATGTTTACTTGAGTTGTATGAACTCTTTTGATCTACTTTGATTCATGTTTTTGATTCATGAAGGTTTCAATTCCATTTACTGAAGTTTTGCTGCTGTCAGTAAAAGTGTCGACCTCATGGGTCGAAACTTATTTGTGGAGTCTCTGCCTTCGTTGAAATATAGGACGCTAGAAGATTGTGTCGACCCCAGGGGTCGACACTTTCACCAGGTGTCTGCTATTTTGCTAAGGCAGAACTCTCGTGAAAAAGTGTCAACCCTGAAGGTCAACACTTTCAGGTAAGTATGTTCATTTTTGTGAAAATAGAATGTTCGTGAAAAAGTGTCGACCTCGTAAGTTGACACTTTTCATCATGAATGTTTTGTTCTATTCCAGGCCAGAACACTTCGTAAGAAGTGTCGACCCCATGGGTTGACACTCGTGTCGCGATTTTGCTTTTATATTTGTTCTGGCAGAATCTTCAGGAAAAAGAGTCGACCCCATGGGTCGACACTTTTTCTGAATGTTCGATCGGGTGTTCCGGATCTATTTCGAACCCTTTAATGGATGATCCATTTGGTATGGCTTTTGACCCTGATAGCCTTAGGGTGACCTTTACATCTAGTATGTGTTATGAAGGGGGTTTGGGAAGGGCTTTTAAGTCCCTTGGGGCTTCAATCCCCTTGGTTTATATAGCCGCCCCTCTCTTCCGATCGAACCAATCCTTTTGAGCTTCTAACGTTGGACTCTTTGCCTTGCAGGAGAAGAAGGTGCTCCCATCTGCTTAAGGTGAAGGAGAGCTATGCCAAGGTCATCTTCCATCGAGCCCGAGCCAAGATTTGGAGGTCGCGATCTGCATCCTCTTCATCTGGAGCCTTGGGCGACTACATCCTCTACACCGGCTTCATCCAACCTTCGGTTCATTTGTTCTAAGTGCTACCTTCTCTATTCCCCTAGTTTGTTTAAAGATTTGTGGGGTAGATCATCTCGTTTATCATTCTCTTAGCAGATTTGTGGGGTAGATCATCTTGTTTATCATTTTCATAGTGATTTGTGCTTAGAACGATACTCTCAGAACTGGGCTTGTAATTTTTCCATTCTATTTCACATATCTAAACGATTTCGGAGCTTGCTCTGAGTGTGTGTGAGGTGTCTCGTCGTCGTACGAGAACCCACGTGTGTGGGCCGTCGAGCCCGTGTGTGTGGTTGCTGCCGTCGAGCAGCGTTTATAGTGAAATCCTCTCGAGGTGAGAGGGGTGGACGTAGGATGGCACATGGTGCGTCCGAACCACCTAAAAATACTGTGCCGTGGTTTACTTGTCTGGTGGTTGTTGATATCTATTTTTTCGTTCGCTATACGAATGTGAGTCGGTGAGGCGTGAGTGCTCTCAACTGTCCGTCCAAATATTATTATCCGAATGAGTATATCTGTGTGCTGGAGAGTTGTGAGAGCTTGCTGTAGACACGCCAAAATTGACGTTATGTCGGTCAAATTTCATGTCATTATGTAAACGCCCCAAGCGGACTTCAATATTCCTATAACAGGAAGTTTTTCTATTTTTCTATGAATTTTATGCATTTTTCTGCATTTTTTTTCTGATTCACGACTTAACGAAGGGCGTTACTTCCGAAAGTAACGACCTGTCATAGGGCGTTTCAAAAGAAGGGACGACCATACCTGAGGGCGTCAATTCCTGGTATTATCCGTTAATTTCTGGAATTATCTTTTTTCAAAATAAAAGCATTTTCTAAGTAACGTCCTTCCTCAGGGCGTGTTTTTACTAAACGCCGTTATCTCAGGCGTGTTTCAAATAAAGGAAGTTTTTATTTCCAAAATTAAATCCAGGAAGAAACGGCCTTTCCTAGGTCGTGTTTTAAGAAACGCCCTGTCGCAGGTCGTCAATTTATAATGATACGCCCTGGCTTAAGGCGTGTTTCACTCCAGAGTCCTTCCTTTTTCCATCTTTCCCCCACAGTTCCCTACCATCCTTGGGACTCTTGCGCGATCTTGATCCTTCCGTGGATGCCTCATTACCCGTTCTTATCACTTCCTTGTTTGATCACATCCACTGGAGGCACTATAAATTGAAGTCTTAATCGAGCGTTCGAAGGTTAACAACTCAAAGGGTTAAGAGGTTGATCATTCAACAGGCTTTCTGCATCCTGTCTGCATCCTTCTGCTGCTGCCTTCCTGCATCCTTTCTGCGTCCGTTTAAGCGTCTCCATAGTTTCCCCTTTACTCTCGTCAGGGGGAGCAGGGCTCTATCTATTGTATTTTGCTCGTTCATCTCTTCTAGGATATCATCATCGTCATCTTGTCGTTAATTCTTATATTGCATTAAGCATCGTATTTCATATCCTTTCCCTAGTTCCCTGCTAGGGGTTTAAAAAAACAAAAAAAGAGGTGCGATGTTGATGCCTTTTTCATCATTTTGTGTTAGTTTGGATTGATACTATCTGCATCTTGGCTGATCCCCTCTCTTTTATTGTCTTTTTTTTACAAGGTAATCAACTGAAGAGAACCCACTTCATCGGCCGGCCGGTTGAAGTCGGAGGAGGAAATCCACATCATCCCGCATCTCAATTTTCACCAGGTATACGCGATCTCTTGTTCTTCTTATTGAGGTAACCCCTCTGGCGATCACACACTCCCCTTTGTGCACCTCGTGCATGTTTTATCTCCACTATTGTTCATTGTTTGCTTGTCTTTTATATTTTCTTTAAGTGGATCTTAAATAGAATCTACAAATTGGCGATCACGGTGGGACTTCCACTGTTTTCTTTATTGATTACCATCTCCATTGGCACCCTCGTGTGCCCTTTCCCTTTGACACCCTCGTGTGTCCTTTCCCCTTAGGCACCCTCGTGTGCCCTTTCCCCTCAGTACCCTCGGTACCCTCTCCCTTGTGCCCCTCGGGCACCCTCCACTGTGCACCCTGCACACTCCCGGATCAGTCAATTGCTGTTTAGTAACGCCTTCCATTACGGCGTCTTTTGATTTAACGCCCCTCACAGGGACGTGTTTTATTGATTAACGCCCCCTCTCAGGGCGTGGGTTTATTGCATCTGCTGGTGTGCTATTTGGTCATTATATCGTCTTCTGTTTAACGCCCCTCTCAGGGACGTGTTTTGTTGATTAACGCCCACTTCCAGGGCGTCTCTTTTAGCACACTGATATTGCCTGTTGATTAACGCCCTCCCCTGAGGCGTTTCATTCCTTATCAGCGCCTTTCATTAGGGCGTTTCTTTTCATCATACTGTTGTCGCTTGTTGCTTAACATTGTCTGTGGATTAACGCCTCTTTCAGAGGCGTTTCATTTCTCTATTAGCGCCTATACGCAGGGCGTTTCGCCTAGTTTTGACGCCCTCCAGTGGAGGCGTCCGTTCTGTATAAACGCCTCACTTCAAGGCGTGTTTTCCTACCGCCTGTGAGCCCTTCACAGAGTTTCACGGCAGCCACGCTGCCGTGTTTTCATCTTTGTCACGACCTACCGCAGGGCGTGTCTTTTCCTCCTGCTGTGAAAACGCCCTTTCCCAGGGCGTTTCTTTACTGTTCTTTTCACAGATACTGCTTCTCATGCTTGACATTTGTCTTGATATCACATTGCTGTTGAAATTATCTTGATTTGTTGGTTTGGTTGAGAGACCTCCTCTCTCTATCCTAGGATCCACACACCCTTCTTGGAATCGGGACTACCCTCCATTGAGCATTCCATCTCTTTGGACCGGAAATCCCTTTTCCAAGACCTCCATAAGTCCCCGCACCCGTGGATTCCCTCACGGACGCTGGGCTGGTTGTACCCTTGAAGTACCTGGAGTTTAGAGAACCTATGCGTTGTTAAAGAGAGGAAAAAAAAACTTAGTTGACCCGGAGGTTACACTTGGATCAAACTAGGTCTCATTTGGCAAAAGAGTGAACTTTCACAAATAATCCACTCTAATTCAAACATCAAACATTAAAATCTTGCGTTTCTTGCCAACCTTGCTTGCATAAACATAGTTGGGTGATTTGATTGATTGTTTGGATTAATTATTTTGTGATAGTTCCTTCATTAAACACTCTCTCTCTTAAGAATGAAACTCCATTCAGGTAAAATCCTCAACATGTCAGGCAACGGGTACTCTTATGATGATGAGAATGAGAACATGTTTGGTCAATATGAGGACCCTCTCTAGGATTCTGTTTATTATGAGGGGAATTACCTTCCTCCTCACCCCCATTACTCACAAGTTCACGTGGTTGATACCACTACTCATGAGGCGGACCCTCCGTCTCAAGTTCCATCTTCCAACACTTCGGGGAACCCTTCCCCATCCACTAATGTCACGGATTTGATCCAAGCTCTCTCCCAGTTGGATGACTCCCAGCGGCAAGCCATTCAAGCTGCTTTAAAAGGGAAGTCCGTCCCTTCTTCTTCTTCTAATCCCCCTCCGGCCGTAAGTGGCCATCAGATTGTTAATGACCAGGCGGTCTTGCATCTCCCCTCCTCTCGTCCACAAACGCCTACTGCGGCCATGCCGGCCCAGCAAGCGAGCTATTCAGCGGTTAGGCATCAATCTTACCAACCTCCTCGGATTCTCCGAACGCCTATACCGCCTTCTTTTGTTCAGAATCAGGCCCCGGTCTAGCCCGATACCAACACTCTCTTGCTTCAGAAGCTAGCCAGCATGGAGGAGCAGCTCAAGAAGGTTACGGCGACTAAGAGTGCTCCGGAAATTTCTCTTCCTACATTGCCAGTGTTCCATTTACCACCTTCTGAAATGCCGAATTTTCGGCGATATAATGGGACGGGCAACCCATTCATTCACTTAAAGGATTTCCGATATGAAACTTCCTTCTGGCAAGATAATAAGGCCTCCCTGGCCTACTTATTCAGGAGATCTCTTGAGGGGCCAGCCCTCGAATGGTTTTATTCTCTGGAGCCAGCCGATGCTGGTGATTTTGATGTCATTCAAAGAAAATTCTTGCAAAAGTACAGAGACCGGGTGGGACCTTCCCTTTCTATTACAGATTTAGTTGCCGAGAAAATGAAGCCCGAGGAGGACTTCATTGTATTTGCTGATAGGTGGCGGTCTCTGGCCGAGAAATTAAAAGACACATTGTCAGAGCAGGAGCAAGTGAAAATGGTCATTTCTAATACAACTCCTCAATTCCGGCACATTTTGGCCATGAATCGGCTGACAACTATGGAAGAGCTCTATGAAAGAGCTCGTTACATACAAACACAAATGAAGGACTCGCCCATCATGGGCATGTTTGAGCCGAAGCCTCGGCTATTTAAAAAGAATACAAATGTCAACAGCGGGCCCACGACTGAGGGCACTGTTACAAATGAGCAAGTTGGCGTAGTTGGCAACCCCCATCATCAAGCTAACCCACGTCCACCACCGCTTCCACGACAAAACCCTCACTTTAACCCTACTTCACCACCTCAATTCGCACCTCAACGCTCTTTCGCTCCACCACAAAATCAAGCCCCCCGCATAGACCCCCCAGCTCCACCCCAATACCATCAAGTGCCTCCGCCCGCCAACTACGGCCAACAACAACAACGGAGACCACCACTTGGCCCCAAAAGGGACCACTATCCTCCACTCCCTGAAAGTCTCCCCGATATTTTTAATGCCCTGATGGCCGCCAACTTGCTCGCCTTACCAAGGGAAAGAACTGTATGGCCCGCTAACGTTGACACATCCCGCTATTGTGCCTTTCATCGTGGCCCTGGTCACAACCTGGATCGTTGCTTCCATTTCAGAGATTACATCTACGATCTAAATGACCAGGGTGATATCAATTGGGATGAGATGAGACAATACATAGCCGCCATGAAAGAAAGAAGGGCTTCTCGGCAACAGCAAAATCAGCAACAACAGCAGCCAGCTCCGCAGCAAGTTCAGCCACAACCAGCTCCAGCACCCCAGCAGGATATGGGGATCGTCCGCAATCCATTGCCGGAGCACGCTCCTAATCAACACGTGAACCCTGTCATGTCTCTCTACGAAGTGGAGAGAGGGCAGGGATGGCATGAAGAAAACGCCTCTGTCGGGGCATTTCACCACGATCCAACTCAACATCAAACTCTGCGCCTTTTGCGCACCACTCCTTCTTCTTCTGTCAATCTTCAATCGGGACGTTCTCTTTTACGCCCCGTCCACCCATCTACCCCCATCAATTCCACGGCCTTGCCGGCTCACTCTCTCCTTAACCGCTTACCACCTCCACAACCTACCGCACCACCTTCCACCACCAATCCCACATCCGCGCCGTCCAGGCCACTCCTACTTCGCTCACCGCCAGCACCCGCTACACCCCCTACCATTCCTACACCGGCAAGGGTTCCCCCGCCATCAGTTCAACCACCTTTTGTACCACGATCTCTCCTTATTCCACCACCCGCCGCTGCTCCTCGCATTCGGATATCCCTTCTTTCCCCCATGCCTCCTACGGAAGCATCTCCATCTCCGTCAAATGTTCCTCCTACGCCTCCTACAAGGGCGCCCCTTTTATTGAATTCCCCTTCGATATCCCCTAGCAGGGTTTCTACTACCAACATTCCTTCTTCCTCTTCCAACCCTCCTCCTCTTGTTGCCCCGACAGAGGCGCGCCAAGGCGTTGCACCACTCCGCAGTGGACGGATATTCCACCGTATCTTCCCCCAGAGAGAGTTAGAGCCTGTGCAAGGGCCACAAGAGCAAGAGCAGGAACAAGATTCAGTGCCGGGAACCCAGTATGATTTGTTAAAGCACTTGGACCGCACTCCAGCCAGAATCTCCATTCTTGAATTGATCAAGAGGTCCACCACTCATCAGCTGGCCCTGAAAGAATATCTACAGAAGGTCATGGTCAATGAGGACCTTCCAGTTGAACAGATAATTACAGTCTTGACCCCTGCTAGCGGTCAGCCGGCAATCACATTTCATGAACATGAGTTAGCACCTATACCGGCAAGAAAATATGCCCTATGTATTACGGTTGATATCAACAAAGTGGCTGTCAAGCAGTGTTTGGTAGACACCGGTGCATCTATCAATGTGTTGCCGCCGAGCACTCTGAAGTTATGCGGTATCTCTGAAAGCCAGATTCGGCCATCTACCATTACTGTCACGGCATATGACAATACAAAGAAACCCCCTCTGGGTATGATTACTCTCAAAGTCAGGTTGGGTCTAGCCACCATTACAGCAGATTTTCATATTCTGGATATGGACCCGACCTTTAATGACATCCTGGGTCGCCCTTATATTCAGCAGCTTGACGCAGTGCCCTCTACAAACCATCAGTGCCTCAAGTTTCCGCACAAGGGCCGCATTATCAAGGTGACCAGCGTGCCGATCTTGCCAGAGGAAGACATTCATGCAGCTTCATCAGTTCCTTCCATATGGCCTGCCAACAAGCCGTTATTATCTGTGCTGGATGTTCCTCGTCCACAGCTGATGCTATCTGAGACTGTTACCACAGTCGCTATGACACCCCTGCCTTCTAAGGGGAAGAAGAAAAAGAAAAATATGATGAATATCCCTGGCTGGAACATTCTATTGAAAATGGGATATCAAGATGGCAAGGGCCTGGGCGCCAAACTCCAGGGCAGGATTAGGCCCATTAAGCCTCAAAAGATGATTGCACGAGGGGGCTTAGGCTACAAAGCACCAGGCAAGAATGAAGGAGAGCCGTGGGCTGTTATGACGTCCACCTTCAAACCAGACCGCCAGCCGCTCACCTGGACTTTAAAGACACATTTTGTCACCGGTGGCATTCAGAACAATGAGCAGACTACCGTCATTACTTCATTACTTGATTGTCAAGATGTGCACGCCAGACAGTTTGCTCGTCACATTGCCCCACTAGCTACTTACAAAGCCCTGGAGTCTTTGAGGCCAGATAAAAGAAGGAAAATGGGCAACCAGGAATGTGACTGGTACAGGTGGTTTGACATGAATGATATCACAATCTCCCTGAGCCGCTTGTTCATGCCGACAGATCCAGAGTGGCCGCCGCTGATTCAAGAACTGATTGAAATACCAGCAGCAATCACAGGTAAAAGGCAGATGTTAAGTGATTACACAGATACTGGGGAGCCAGATGTCCCTTTTGAAGAAGGTTTTTCCGTGGATAGGCTGTGGGCCGGCCTTTTCTCCCTCACTTCTGTGCATCCATCTGTGTTGGCTTCTCTCTATTCCCGTTGGTTTGGTCACGTGCCGCGACCACCACCGATTACCATCAACTTATCTCCCGATTCAATTCAGATTTCTCTCCCGATTGCTCCCTCGCTCCTCGAGCGATTTGCTAAAAACTCCATCTCGCCCCCGCGTGGGCCATCTTTGATTAAATCTTTCTCCAATCTTGCAATTTCTGCTCCTCCTGCTATTTCCCCTTCACATTGCTTCTTATTGGAAAAAGAAAATAAAAATAAAGGAAAATATGAAAATGAAAAAAAAACGCCAAATCTCCAACATTCCAATCCTCCATTTCTATTGAGGAGACCTCCTATTTTTCTCCCGAGTGCACCCCGACCCAGGGGCCGCTCTTCCAAGATTCCTTGTTAAGACTCTTCTCCCCCTCTGGTGAGGGGTCCTCCTCTGTATCACCTCCTGTATCCGCTTTTTCATCTCCTTCCCTTGATCAAGCTAGTTGTTCCTATTCTTCCTCCTCTCCTTCTAATAATAAAAATCAGGGGGTAGTTCCACATAAGAAGGCCAAGGGTAAGCAGATTCCCCGAAGATTTTTGTTGGAGTTGGCTGTCAGATGCCAAGCTTGTTTAGCAATCCCTGAGTTTGTGGAAGAACCAATCATCCTGCCGGAATTAGAATATGAGGATTCTGTTGCTGCTTATGAGGGTTTGGGCGTTTATGAAATCATGAATGATGAAGACCCTATTGAAGAGGGGGAATAAAGTTATGAAGACTATGAGGACGAGGCTGATGCCTTTGCTAGTGGCATGAGACGTTTCGATGAACCATCAGCCTCTGTAGAAGAGCCAACCAAAGAAATCAATCTGGGTACCGAGGAAGACCCTAGGATTGTCCTCATCAGTAAGAATTTTTCGCCCTCCGAAGAGGAGGCGCTCATTTCGGTTCTACAAGAATACAAGGACACGTTCGCATGGAGCTATGAAGATATGCCTGGACTAGACCCTGCGCTCGTTGAACACCGCCTTACACTTAAACCAGGGTCTGTACCGGTCAAACAACGGTTGAGGCGTTTCCACCCTAACATGGCTTTAAAAATGAAAGAAGAGGTCGACAAACTCCATAAGGCTAGATTCGTTAGAGTCGTCCTCTATCCCAACTGGGTGGCTAACATTGTCCCTGTTATGAAGAAAGATGGGAAGGTTCGGATTTGCATAGACTTCCGGGACCTCAACCGGGCGTGTCCTAAAGATGACTTCCCCCTCCCTCATATTGATGTTCTGATCGACAACACGGCAGGATTTGAAACTCTCTCATTCATGGATGGCTTCTCAGGTTACAACCAAATTCGTCTGTCTGAAGAGGATCAAGAGAAAACCTCATTCACTACACCATGGGGTACATATTGCTATGTGGTCATGCCCTTTAGACTTAAGAATGCTGGAGCCACCTACCAGAGGGCTATGATGGCGATTTTTCATGACATGATTCATATTTACATCGAGGTGTATGTGGATGACCTGGTAGTGAAATCAAGGACAAGGATTGAGCACCCTGGGGTTCTGGCTAAGGTTTTGCAGAGATCCCGAGAATATCAATTAAAAATGAACCCTAAGAAGTGCGTATTTGGCGTTTCTTCAGGAAAGTTACTTGGATTCATTATCAGTAAAAGGGGAATTGAAGTTGATCCCAACAAGGCGAGAGCCATTAGAGATATGCCTCCTCCCAAGAATTTGAAGGAAGTTCGAGGATTAATAGGGAGGTTGCAGTTTATTCGCCGCTTCGTCTCCCAGCATTCACAAAGATGCAGGCCGTTTTACGAACTTACCAAGCCGGGAGTCAAGTTTAATTGGGATGACAAGTGTCAGGCAGCCTTTGACGGATTGAAGGATTATTTGGCCAATCCCCCTGTCCTGAGGCCGCCAATTCCAGGCAAACCACTTATTCTGTATGTTTCAGTCCTGGATGACTCTGTAGGTGCTGTCTTGGCTCAAGAAGATGAAGAAGGAAAGGAGAGGGTAGCATACTACTTGTCTAAACTTCTTAACCCCTGTGAGCAGAGGTACTCAGCCATGGAGAAGACTTGTGCGGCTTTGGTCTGGGTAGTTCAGAAATTAAAACATTATTTCCTAGCTCACGAGGTTCACCTCATTGCACGCATGAATCCAATCAAATTCCTCCTTGAAAAATATGTCCTCACTGATCGATTAGCACGCTGGCAAAGCTTCCTTTCTCAATTTGACATCACTTACATTCAACAAAAAGCTATCAAGGGTTATGCCATCGCCGAACACCTTGCTCATCACCCTCTACCTCATTTTGATCCTGTCAATTCTGAGTTCCCAGATGAAGAATTAATGTCCATTAATCAACCCCTTGATCCGATGTGGACGTTACATTTTGATGGAGCTCTTAATTCTCAAGGAAGAGGGATCGGCATGGTTCTTTTAACACCTGAAGGGGTCACCATTCCATTTGCTGCTTTGCTTACCTTCCCGGTCACCAACAATATAGCCGAGTATGAAGCTCTTTTGGCCGATCTGCAAACCGCTCATCGATATGGTGTCACCCATTTGAGGATTGTCGGTGATAGTCAACTCATTCTGCGCCAGGTGCTGGTCAAGTGCCGCACTATCAATCCTAAGCTTAAACCCTACCAGGAACTCGCTTCAGTTTATGCCAAACTCTTTACCAAGTTAATCTTCGTTCATGTACCTCGCAGTCAGAACATTCTAGCTGATGCTCTTGCTTCTTTAGCTTCTGCTTTAGTCTTCCCTCCTGAGCGTGATTTCCATGTCCCTCTGATTCATCAGCGTAACACTCCAGCTATTAAGGATCGTGCTTTCCTTGATATTAGGGATCAGGTGCTCGAGAAGGCCAGGCAGAAAGAAACTCTTAAAGGCAAAGAGGTCATGCTTTTGGACTGGGAAGAAGAATTGGCTGACGAAGAGAAACCTTGGTATTATGAGATTGCCAGATACTGCAATGATCAGTCTTATCCCGAGGAAGCCACAACAGAAGAAAGGAAAGCAATTAGAAGAGTGGCTCAACGTTATACTTTGGTTGGAGGTGTGCTCTACAGAAGAGGGCTCACCGGTGTTCTATTGAGATGCCTCGATGATGATGAATCTTGGAAAGTCATGGAAGAGGCGCATTCTGGTGTGTGCGGTGGCCATGTGAATAGCCAGATGCTAGCTAAGAAAATCCTTAGGCTAGGTTTCTATTGGCCAACTCTAGAAGAGGATTGCTCTATCTATGTTCGTAGGTGTGTTAAGTGCCAACTGCACGCCGACAAGATTCATTCTCCTGCTTCTTCACTCCATCCTACGTCCTCCCCATGGCCTTTTTCTATGTGGGCTTTTGATATCATTGGACCTCTTGGTGATTCGAACCTCCTGACTAAGCAAAAATCATTCATTCTCACGGCAACGGAGTACTTCACCAAGTGGGCGGAAGCAGAAGCTTACGTGGAAATTAAAGCATCAACTGTCTGCAAATTTATCATGAAGAACATCATCACGAGGTTTGGCATCCCGAGCACCATCGTCACCGACAATGGACCTCAATTTATCTCTCAAGAGCTTAAGGATCTCTGCAACAGGTATAACATTGCATTGCATCATTCTTCTCCCTATTATCCGCAGGGCAATGGCCAAGCAGAGGTAACTAACAAAACTTTGATCAAAATCGTTAAAAAGACGTGTGAGGCTAATAAATTTTCGGACTGGCCGGACAAGCTGATTGAAGCTCTTTGGGCCTACCGCACTTCCATTCGCACCCCCACTGGGCAAACTCCTTTCGCCCTCACTTATGGGATGGAGGCAATAGTCCCTTATGAGATTCTTATTCCCTCTCTGCGAGTACAATTGGATGAGGAACTTTCTATTGATGAACGTCGTGATTCACTCCTCGCCCAATTGGAACTCCTAGATGAGAAGCGTCTGGTCGCCGCTGAGCATGCGCGTGTTTATCAAAATAGGCTCTCACGTTTTTACCAAAAGAAAGTAATTGAGAGAAAATTTAAAGTCGGCGAAATGGTAATCAAGAGAATTTTTGTTAAGCCGGGTGGCCCCCGTTCAAAACTCCAACCAAATTGGGAGGGACCGTTCGTTATAAAAGAAGTTTTTCCTGGCAATGCTTATAAACTAATTAATGCTGAAGGTGAAGAATTAACCCACCCTTGGAACGGTTTATATCTTAAGAAATACTACCCCTGATTTTCCAAAATTCCAAAATCAAACAAAAAAGGTGAATATTTTCCAAAATCAAACCAAAAAATGAATATTTCCCAAATTCCAAAAAAATACATATATTTGCCATATATATATATATATATATATATATATATATATATATATATATACAGAAAGAAAAACAAAACAAAAAATTTTTAAAACAAAGGCTTTGGCGCACGAAAAATCAAGGCCCGAAAGGTCAAAATTCAGAATTCATTTATCAGTCTTGGTAACTTAAAAATGGGGTTGACACCCGCACACACTACACGCTTTATTCTTGAACTCAAGTAGTGCAAAATCTGATGGAAAGTCAAAACCTGACTAAAAGTGAAAGACAATACCCGTTCTTTTTTTTTTCTTCGGCCCATAAGGGAGGAAGGGAGACCTCGAGACAGATGTGCCAAACCTGCTCGCCGCCCTAGTAGGTGGAAGTCAAGGCCCAAAAGGAAGCAAATGCCACAAAGCCCAAGTACAATTAGGTTTATTTTTCATCAATGCAAATCAATTCCAAAGTGAAAGTCAAGTTGTGAAAAGAAAAGCATGTCAAGAGGGCAAAGTCCCCGCAAGGAAAAACCTTGGGCGTATGCGTGCATTATAAATGGGCAAAAAAGGGCAATAAATTTCCTACGCCAAAGACCGAACCCCAACAGGCATAGGGCAAGGGAGGCAACTTTGCCTTGAGCATCCCAGAATCCCTTGTGGGCTTTCCTTATATTTTTTTCCATCCTCTCTATGTGGTAAAGTTGCGAACTAGCAGGATGGTCAAGACGAACTTAAGAAATTGCACTGCGCGAAATCTCGAATATAAGTCAACTTTGAGCACGTCGACTCCTTTTTTTAATTATTCAAGAAAGATTAATGAATCCTAGATGGTGACCGTGTAGGGCCCGCGATCTGGATAGCCTTGACAATCTTGTTTGAAGTTTCATATAATTCACGCCTTTCCTTAAGGCATTTTTAATTTAATTCACGCCCTTGTGAGGGTCGTCTTTATAAAATTAACGCCCTTATTCAGGTCGTCTTTTTACCAACTTTCAAAATCCTTTCAAAAGTACACGCCGTCTGCGAGGGCGTCTTTCACTTGAGTCACGACCTAATCTAAGGCACGTTTTTCAGGAAAATAACAAAAAAAATATAAATGATGCATTCTTCATTCACATGCTTGCATTTTGCATGTGCATATTTTGATTCATTGTTTGCATATGTGTGCTTGCCTGATGCATCTCCCCTTTACTGGTTATTTCATTTTTACCTTATTTGATTAAAGGCTTGGCCCCTTGACCCGTCATTAAGGTGAGAATATTGCCACCCCTTGCTCATTGGGCAAGGGGCCAAGTCAAACAGATGAATTAACCTGTTTTATCCAAGTGAAAACCGCAGTTGCAGATACAGGGCAGAAGCAAAGTAAACACGAAGGACGTGAAAAGAAAAGTACACAAACACAAGTCCACAACCACACAAGTGCTCAGGTAACAAAAGCTCAAATCTCATATATATATATACCATCATGTCTATCATGTACAGGTGTGAGGGTGGAGGAGTACAAGTACAAAACTCTCAGCTCTCGCCTCCACTCTCCTCTACTCTCCTACTCTCAACCTCCTCCTCACCGTCCCGAGCTGGTGCTGGTGGAGGAGGCATGGGCCCTCGTGAAGAAGCTGGAACTCGAGCCTGACCCCCTGCCTCACTCCTCTCTCGGAGGGAAGAACCCGCAACAAAGGTGGAACTGGTGAAGGAGTACCCCGCAGCACGAGCTCGCTCACGCCCTCGCTGGAGACGCTTCTCAGCAACTCGTAGCCGCTCCTGAGAAAGGATCAACTGAGTCCTCGAGTCGGCTAGCTCTCGCTCCCGTACTGCCACCTGCTCAAGGAACCGGGCACGCTCCGCCTGCTGAAGCTCCTGGAACTGGGCACGCTCCGCCTGCTGAAGCTCGTGGTGACGGACACGGTCCGCCAAGTGCTCCTCCCGCTCTCGAGCACGCTCACGTCTCTCCATCTCGAGAGCCACCCGCAGCTCGGCCACGTCCTGAGGAAGCTCCTCTCGTCGCCTCTGGGACCTCTCAAGCTCTGCGATCCGCTGGTCACGGATCGCCAACTCGGTACGTACTGCCTGAAGCTGAGCCACCTGCAAAAAGGGTAAGCAAATCATCAATTCAACAATAAATGCAATAATTCAATAATTTAACGATGCATGATTTAATTACTCACCTGTGAGCTCGACGCTCGGAAGCCCTCGTCTACGCAAATAAGAGCAGCTCAAAGCTCTTCGGTCTGTAAGAATGAATTTTATCAGTACACAATGATGTATTTAATCAATAATGGAACTGACTGAGTTTGAGTTCAGAATTTACCCGTGAAGCAAGGTCACGCTCCGCTGCCTCGGCTCGTGCAACCGCTCCAGCCAGCTGCTCTGATAGCGCAGTCACCTCTGCGCTAGGTCCCCTCGAGCTGGAGGCCTCCCCTGGATCTCTCCTCACTATTCCCTGTTGGGCACGCTGCATTCATTAAGATTGTCAGTGGCTAATCATCAATAATTCAACAAAAAGTTTTTATATAGAAGTAAGTTAAACACTCACCAGGGTCTCTAGGTCTGCCCGCGTGGCAGCTAGCTGGTCCTCCAGGCTGTGTAGATGGGCCTGGGCGTCTATCGCCGCTATGTCCCTCGCATCCTGCAACCATTACATGTTAGTCACATGATAGAAACATAAGCATTTGCATTCAATTTAGAAATAAGTGCGTTCATACATACCCCTAAGACCCTCATCTGGGGTCGGCCGGCGTGAACCTCCAGTAGCGCCGGAGGTACTCGGAGCTGTCAGTCGTGTGGGAGACAACTCTGATCCCGCCTCGCTGCCAGTCGGCGTACTGCTCCTCGAAACGTACCCGCCAGTCGGTCGTCTTGGTGCGACCACGGGTCTTCTTTCCTATGCCGCGAGGCTCTCCGACCTCGACCCACTCCTGGGGCAGACCCAGGGTCCTCATCACCAACCGAAGCCGTAACGGCTCGATCTCGCTCAGACAGTGCAGCCACAGCTCGCGCCCAAAGCGAGGTCGTCCCGATACGACCCAAGGTTGGCCCTCATCCGTCATGTCCTCGTAGGGCCTCCACCGCACCTGCATTCATACATATCATTATCATTTCATCATAATCAATTCAAATCAATTCAAAAGAAATGCATATCATCCATTCATACATACCAGCGTGGGAGGGAAGTCGCGGAACTCTCTCCGTAGAACCCACAACTCGTAGTCGAGCGGGGCACCGAAGACGACCGGTAACCAGCGTCGCGCCAGGGGGAAGGATCCCTCAGCTCCGGGCCGTGGGTCAACGCACCCCATCGGCATGTATAGGTGGCTCCACACCTGCATCCATGCATTGCATTAATAAGGCATTCACATGCAAAAGAAAAAGAAAAAGATATAAAAATGAGAAAATTGCATACCTGAAGAAGAGGTGAGAAGCCACTGACGGTCGTCTCGCGCCCCGTCCCCGTGGACAGATCAGCCATCAAATGCGCCAGCAGCGCCGCACCCCAAGCGTAGGTGCCAACTGTCTCCAGGTCCTCGAGGATCGCCAAGAAGCGGCAGTTGATGACGTCGGCTTTCGTCCCCAGCAATAATCTCCCGAGCAGCAGCAGTAGGAACCTCCTCAGGTCTCGATCCGCTCTCTCACGGTCAGTCGGGTCCTGGCAGCATACCGCTCTCACCCCGTCGGTCAGCCTCTGTACAAACTCACCTAAGGTCTCCCCCGACCTATGCCTGGCATCTCCTAAACCCATCACTGTAGTCAGGTCGGTACGGAAGATGGTCCTGCACTCACTAGGTACCTCATAGACCATATCCAGCCCTAGCAGTCTCTGGGCCATCTCTGTGTAGTCAGGATAGGTGAACCCACTCACAGCCTCACCATCCACCCTCAACCCCGTAATCCTGGTCACATCCTCTAGGGTAGGGACCATGTGCCCCCAGGGCATCAAGAAGGACCGGCTCACCCTATCCCAACGCTCCCGTAAAACCTGGATAAGTGCTAGGTCGGGTCTAAATGGCTCAATGGATAGGAAAGCCCCGAACCCTATAGCATCTACCCTAACCCTCTAGAAGTCGGGGAGACCCTGGTATGCTGCCCAGACCATGACCCATGAGATACGGGTCCTCATCAGCCCCTGCACGCATTAAAAGAGAAGAATTTTGCTTAATTGTTTGGTTAAATCATGTGTAATTACGCTATGTTTTGCCTGGGCATTGATTTTAATATTTTGGAAGTCACGACCCTCCTCAGGTCGTTTCTTGGTAAATTCACGCCCCTAAAGGGGGCGTTTTTATAAATGTGGTTTGAAGTAATGTCCTGGGTGAGGGCATTTTTCATCTCTGAAACGCCTCTGGGTAGGGCGTGAACTTGTGGTTAATTTCTAAAATCTTAAAAGGTTTTCAACTCACGCCCTCGGCTGGGGCATTTTCCATTTAGGACCGTTCAGTTTAAAAGAGAATTAATGAAGAGACGCCCTCTGGTTTGGGCGTTTCCTGTTAAATAACGCCCTGGTGAGGGGCGTGGCTTTCATGATTTTCAGATAATTTAAATAAAAATGACATCATGCGAAATATTTAATGAAAACGTTTAATGGGCATGGAATTAATGGAAAATCATTTTTTTGAAGAAACGACATGCTGCAGGGCGTTTGTCATGAAGGTTAATTGTTTTTCAGAAAATAAAAGGAATTTACGCCCTTGGTCAGGGCATTTTGTTTGTGAATAACGCCCCCATGGGAGGCGTTTGTTTTCTGAGTTGCAGGTTTCATGCCCGAAGGCTATGGAATATCAAGAAAAATAAAATAAAATGAAAATAAAATAAAAAAATGGTTTTGGGGAGGGGGAACTTACCTTTTTGTGCTTCTGGGGTTGTGGCCGAGGCAATGGCCGTCTGGGCCGCCGGAGTTGGCCCCGGGGAGCGACCGCCGCCGTGGGCGGTGGTCCTTCTTCGTCTCCATCTCCCTCTTCTTCATCATCTTCTTCTCCTTCTTCTCCACCTTCGTCTTCTCCTCCTTCTTCTGTTGCTGTTTCATCGGCTTCGTCGCCGCCGGCAACCGCCGCCGGTTCTTCAACCACAACCATGGCAAGCTCCTCCACGGCGGGTTCCTCTTGGGCGTGGGCAGCGTCGAGGTCGACGACCTCGGGGGCACTCACCCTCTGGCGTTTGGCCATGGCTCGGCCTAAGAGAGATAGAGGGAGATTGAGAGAACGAGAGAGGGAGATCGAAAGAGGGGGGCTTCGGTTAGGGTTTGCAGAAGGGGGAAATGAGGACGGAAGGAGGAAGAAGAAGGGGCCTCATGACTTTTGGGTTTCGAAAAGAAGACACGCCCTAAGAGAAGGCATTTTTAATAGAATTCACGACGAAGCTCTGGGCGTCTCTCGAAGGTAAACGACGATGATTAAGGCGTTAATTTGTTTTGCATGGGGAATGATAACCGTCGTCAGACGCATTGAATGGGCGTTGATTGATATAAGGAAAGTCATCATTGCTGGCTTAGAGTAACGCCTCAATCGAGGGCGTGTTATTTTTAAGAAGTGACTAAGGAAACGGCGTTACTTTTGATGAGTCAACGATTATATTCTTTGGGGTTTGAATCTATGCACGCCTTCCCTGAGGTCGTTATTTAAGTTACGCCCACTGGTGCAGGCGTTAACTGTGGAAGATGGGCCGATTGAGACGCCTTGAGGTAAGGCGTGTATTGTTGAATTCACGGCATTCTTTGAGGCGTTATTTTCAATAGAAAAACAGGTTCTGGATGATTTTGTTCATAATCACAGTAATAGTGGCTCAATCAGAAAGTAATCTTCATTATTTTGAAAAAAAGGGATTACAATGCCTAGTGAGCCACTTTGGGCCTTAATTTCCTCAATGCTATCACATAATTTTTCCTCTTTTCCTTGTCTTCTTCTAAGTCTTCTACAGGTTGATGAAGCTTGCTTAGTTTCCACAGAGCTTGAATGGTGATTGTCTCCTCTCCATCTTCATTACTGCCTAGAGCCCTTAATTTGATTGGAGGAAGATGGGAGATGTCTTCTAGCACTTGCCTTGGAAGCCCGAGCTGAGGAAGGCACCGATGTGCGTTGTATAAGACGAGCTCGGATGCGCCAATAAGTTGAAGGTCCGTGCCGATGGAGAATCTTGCGCGAAGTTCCTGCATTTTGAGTATTCCTGGAGTACAAGTAAAGAGGTTTTTGGGCATTACCTTAAGGTGTTCTCTCCACTCCGCCCTTTTCTTGATTTGAGGAATGCGGTTCGTCACCCTATTGCTTATTCCTAATGAGCCGGTTATATAAGAAAGCGGACTTTTGGAGAAAATCCTTGACGATTGTTGGGCTTCATGACATGGATCGAACTTAAAGTGGAGGACCACCCAACTTGAGAAAGCTAGCATACAGCCGTATATGGGCCGCCCCATGGCCGCCGATGTAAGCCCGCTATAGAGATATGCTAGGATCGCCGGTCCAACTCTTTCTTCTTCCCATAAGCTCACCACTGCGCTCAATTGGGACTCCTCTAGAAAGTCCTCCGTGGATGGGAATAGGAGTGCTCCTGCTAAGCACACCATGGGAGGCCCCCATGGGAGGCGTTTGTTTTCTGAGTTGCAGGTTTCATGCCCGAAGGCTATGGAATATCAAGAAAAATAAAATAAAATGAAAATAAAATAAAAAAATGGTTTTGGGGAGGGGGAACTTACCTTTTTGTGCTTCTGGGGTTGTGGCCGAGGCAATGGCCGTCTGGGCCGCCGGAGTTGGCCCCGGGGAGCGACCGCCGCCGTGGGCGGTGGTCCTTCTTCGTCTCCATCTCCCTCTTCTTCATCATCTTCTTCTCCTTCTTCTCCACCTTCGTCTTCTCCTCCTTCTTCTGTTGCTGTTTCATCGGCTTCGTCGCCGCCGGCAACCGCCGCCGGTTCTTCAACCACAACCATGGCAAGCTCCTCCACGGCGGGTTCCTCTTGGGCGTGGGCAGCGTCGAGGTCGACGACCTCGGGGGCACTCACCCTCTGGCGTTTGGCCATGGCTCGGCCTAAGAGAGATAGAGGGAGATTGAGAGAACGAGAGAGGGAGATCGAAAGAGGGGGGCTTCGGTTAGGGTTTGCAGAAGGGGGAAATGAGGACGGAAGGAGGAAGAAGAAGGGGCCTCATGACTTTTGGGTTTCGAAAAGAAGACACGCCCTAAGAGAAGGCATTTTTAATAGAATTCACGACGAAGCTCTGGGCGTCTCTCGAAGGTAAACGACGATGATTAAGGTGTTAATTTGTTTTGCATGGGGAATGATAACCGTCGTCAGACGCATTGAATGGGCGTTGATTGATATAAGGAAAGTCATCATTGCTGGCTTAGAGTAACGCCTCAATCGAGGGCGTGTTATTTTTAAGAAGTGACTAAGGAAACGGCGTTACTTTTGATGAGTCAACGATTATATTCTTTGGGGTTTGAATCTATGCACACCTTCCCTGAGGTCGTTATTTAAGTTACGCCCACTGGTGCAGGCGTGAACTGTGGAAGATGGGCCGATTGAGACGCCTTGAGGTAAGGCGTGTATTGTTGAATTCACGGCATTCTTTGAGGCGTTATTTTCAATAGAAAAACAGGTTCTGGATGATTTTGTTCATAATCACAGTAATAGTGGCTCAATCAGAAAGTAATCTTCATTATTTTGAAAAAAAGGGATTACAATGCCTAGTGAGCCACTTTGGGCCTT
The DNA here is from genome assembly GCA_022559845.1 of Amorphophallus konjac. Classification (NCBI taxonomy): domain Eukaryota; kingdom Viridiplantae; phylum Streptophyta; class Magnoliopsida; order Alismatales; family Araceae; genus Amorphophallus; species Amorphophallus konjac. The sequence continues at coordinate 339,835,630 of CM040125.1, read as the reverse complement.
AATTTCCTCAATGCTATCACATAATTTTTCCTCTTTTCCTTGTCTTCTTCTAAGTCTTCTACAGGTTGATGAAGCTTGCTTAGTTTCCACAGAGCTTGAATGGTGATTGTCTCCTCTCCATCTTCATTACTGCCTAGAGCCCTTAATTTGATTGGAGGAAGATGGGAGATGTCTTCTAGCACTTGCCTTGGAAGCCCGAGCTGAGGAAGGCACCGATGTGCGTTGTATAAGACGAGCTCGGATGCGCCAATAAGTTGAAGGTCCGTGCCGATGGAGAATCTTGCGCGAAGTTCCTGCATTTTGAGTATTCCCGGAGTACAAGTAAAGAGGTTTTTGGGCATTACCTTAAGGTGTTCTCTCCACTCCGCCCTTTTCTTGATTTGAGGAATGCGGTTCGTCACCCTATTGCTTATTCCTAATGAGCCGGTTATATAAGAAAGCGGACTTTTGGAGAAAATCCTTGACGATTGTTGGGCTTCATGACATGGATCGAACTTAAAGTGGAGGACCACCCAACTTGAGAAAGCTAGCATACAGCCGTATATGGGCCGCCCCATGGCCGCCGATGTAAGCCCGCTATAGAGATATGCTAGGATCGCCGGTCCAACTCTTTCTTCTTCCCATAAGCTCACCACTGCGCTCAATTGGGACTCCTCTAGAAAGTCCTCCGTGGATGGGAATAGGAGTGCTCCTGCTAAGCACACCACGAAGGCTTTGGTCACTCTTTCTATCTCCTCTTCCTCTTTAGCTTGATTCGCTCTCTTGTACACCCACGAGGCGAGTTTCAAGAGGTTAACTCCTTTAGTGACTTTGATTTGGTTCACTATATTTGGGCTAGGTATTAATGAGGTTAGCAACTCATGAGAGGAGATTGGCCTTGGCATGATGGCCATCTTTTCTTCTTCTCCGTGTTTCATCCTTTTCAAGCCTAGGATCATCTCTACTTCTTCCAATAAAATGGTGGCTTCAAAAGTGGAAAATAAGAAAGTATGGGTGGAAGGATGCCATGTCTCAATCAATGCTCCCATGGCACCCCAATCAAGATGGATTTGGTCATAATGCTTGGCATGGGTTATCAATCCTAAGAGATGCCATCTAGCTACAAAGGCCCTCATGTCAGAAGAGAATTTTGAAAGTATGAGGGGTAACCACTTGACTCTTATATATATTCTAGCCCCTGGAAGATTTGGGTACTCCTGTGAGAAGAGTGGAAGAAAATAAAACAAAAGAGGTACATGAGCATATGAAGTATTGGACAGAGGAGTTCAGTAACAAAGAAACAAGTGAGCAGTTCGACAGAACAATGAAGGGTTATATGCACAGTAAAGGAAATTAAAGCTTACCTGATTCAAAGCAATTCGATTGCTTATGTGCCCTTGTATTTCAGTAATTCTGGGAGTAGAAATCCTAGGTTTCTTCATCATCCTGTCCATCACTCTACTTTGCAGAAGTAGCTCGTACAGAGGCCTGCAGATGAAGAAGAACAGAAGCAGAAGAAGAAGGAAAAGAGGCAATTCGGCTGCAAGAGAGATTTCGATTGGTTTGTGAAAGAAAGCCTTCCTTTTATAAGGATTTGAGGAGTCCTAAGAAGTCCCGAAGATAGAAGTTTGATTGCTGTTAGGAAACGGAAGTTCGTGCTGAATTAACGACGTTGGTTAGGGCGTCTATTCTTAAATTGACGACCTGACTGACGACGTGTTTTATTTAACGCCCTAACGTGGGGCGTCTTCTTCTAAGCTTTTGTTATTGGTTACGCCTTTGAGTAGGGCGTGTTTTAAATGTTTAACGACCTATTGACCAGGCATCTTTCATGCTGTTAACGCCCTATGCTTAGGCGTGTTTTAGTTTACCTTCCCATGCTTTGATGCTTTAATGAACTTAAGTGCTATTATTTGGTGAAATTGTTCATGATTAAGCACTTATGATCATATCATGTTCTAAATTGATGAAGGCTAATAAATTTCAAAGTGCAGAAGTTTTGCAGGATCCGAGGCACTTGAACCGCTCATGGGAGTAACATCTTGTCACCTTGTATTCGTTTCTTGTAAGCATTGTTATTATATGATATTTACATTATTATAGTATATCAAGGACCTTGTGGTTCTGATAAACCTGGAATTTGAGTTCCCCTTCATCAAAAACGATGACGATTTCAGGAGAATCTTGATCACACGGATAGGCCGTTGAGTTATTAAAGGTTTGGGATGATGGTTCCACTTTCTGAGTTGATGCGCGAACAAACGGGCCTCGGCTTGGTGTTAGCTCAGAAATATGAATTCTTGACCAGATCTAAATAGCTTAGCAATATTATCCTTGATTATTTTTTATTTTTAGTCTGTTTTAATCTTTTCTTTTAGCCCAGCATGCATCATGTAGGACTTTGAGTTTCATGCTGAAAATCTTCATATTATGGCGATAATGAAGTTCACTCGCTCTCGATTGAGTTGACATGAGATATTCCACTTCAAATCAAGTACTTCATTCTATTTGAAGCCGTTCAGGCTGATTCCTTGAAAGTGTCCTTTTGTTAGATCTCTATCCCAAATTCTCTTTACTTTTCTGCAAAATTTACCTTGGTTGTAGCACATCCACGTTGGCTGGTAATCGCTCTCCAATGGTCTTTCCCTGTCGTGCCCACGCGCACACCCTTTATTTACTTAGCTTAATCTCCTTTTATCCAACAAATCGATGTTTCCCTGGAACCACTCAGAATTGTTTCACTCAGAATCTTGGAAAGACTTCAAAAGCTTAATGTCTGAGGCATGTCACATCACACCTTGGCGTCTCCTTATCAGTTCATTTCTACTTCATTCCTTTCATTACACTTCATTCCATTTCCGTCTCACTCCCTTGCAAAGCATACACCAAGGCGGGGCAGCTGTAGACACGCCAAAATTGACGTTATGTCGGTCAAATTTCATGTCATTATGTAAACGCCCCAAGCGGACTTCAATATTCCTATAACAGGAAGTTTTTCTATTTTTCTGTGAATTTTATGCATTTTTATGCATTTTTTTCTGATTCACGACTTAACGAAGGGCGTTACTTCCGAAAGTAACGACCTGTCATAGGGCGTTTCAAAAGAAGGGACGACCATACCTGAGGGCGTCAATTCCTGATATTATCCGTTAATTTCTGGAATTATCTTTTTTCAAAATAAAAGCATTTTCTAAGTAACGTCCTTCCTCAGGGCGTGTTTTCACTAAACGCCGTTATCTCAGGCGTGTTTCAAATAAAGGAAGTTTTTATTTCCAAAATTAAATCCAGGAAGAAACGGCCTTTCCTAGGTCGTGTTTTAAGAAACGCCCTGTCGCAGGTCGTCAATTTATAATGATACGCCCTGGCTTAAGGCGTGTTTCACTCCAGAGTCCTTCCTTTTTCCATCTTTCCCCCACAGTTCCCTACCATCCTTGGGACTCTTGCTCGATCTTGATCCTTCCGTGGATGCCTCATTAACCGTTCTTATCACTTCCTTGTTTGATCACATCCACTGGAGGCACTATAAATTGAAGTCTTAATCGAGCGTTCGAAGGTTAACAACTCAAAGGGTTAAGAGGTTGATCATTCAACAGGCTTTCTGCATCCTGTCTGCATCCTTCTGCTGCTGCCTTCCTGCATCCTTTTTGCGTCCGTTTAAGCGTCTCCACAGTTTCCCCTTTACTCTCGTCAGGGGGAGCAGGGCTCTATCTATTGTATTTTGCTCGTTCATCTCTTCTAGCATATCATCATCGTCATCTTGTCGTTAATTCTTATATTGCATTAAGCATCGTATTTCATATCCTTTCCCTAGTTCCCTGCTAGGGGTTTAAAAAAACAAAAAAAGAGGTGTGCTGTTGATGCCTTTTTCATCATTTTGTGTTAGTTTGGATTGATACTATCTGCATCTTGGCTGATCCCCTCTCTTTTATCTGTCTTTTATTGTCTTTTTTTTACAAGGTAATCAACTGAAGAGAACCCACTTCATCGGCCGGCCGGTTGAAGTCGGAGGAGGAAATCCACATCATCCCGCATCTCAATTTTCACCAGGTATACGCGATCTCTTGTTCTTCTTATTGAGGTAACCCCTCTGGCGATCACACACTCCCCTTTGTGCACCTCGTGCATGTTTTATCTCCACTATTGTTCATTGTTTGCTTGTCTTTTATATTTTCTTTAAGTGGATCTTAAATAGAATCTACACTTGCTTGTTTTAATTTCAGTTGTTTTAATCAAGCCTCTGTCTTAGATTTTCTCCTCATATCTGTGGCTTGTGTGGGTTATTTTTATATTTGCAAAAAGGGTGGGCAATCAATTCACCCCCCTCTCAATTGCCGCCTAACCAGGCCAACAATTGGTATCAGTGCCTCGGCTCTGCTTTTTAGAAAACCTAGCAGTTTTAGAGTGATCTGTTAGGAATGGCCAACAACCTCAACAAGGGGATGATGCCCGAAGGGCATTCTATTCAACGGCCACCCTTCTTCGATGGGAGTAATTACCCATACTGGAAGAATAGGATGACCGTATTTCTTAGAGCGCAAAGTCATGAAATATGGACTGTTATTAGGAATGGTCCGTATGCTGTAAACCCTGATGAGGATATGTGGGATGATGATGCTATAAAGAAAGCCACTGTGAATTTTAATGCTTTGAATATAATTTAGTGTGCTATTCACCCTAACGAGTATGCTCGTGTCTCCATGTGCAGTAGCGCCAAAGAAATGTGGGATAAGCTCAAGCTTATCTACGAAGGCACCACAGAAGTCAAGGAGACAAAGGTGAATATGCTGACCCGTGACTACGAGCTCTTTAAAATGAAAGATGAAGATGATATCTCCCAGATGTTCATACGACTTATGGAGATCACCAACGGACTAAAGTCACTCGGAAGAGAGTTCACCGACAAGGAATTGGTGCGGAAGGTGTTGAGGTCACTGTCACCGAGTTGGGACACCAAGGTGACAGTGATAGAAGACTCCAAGGATTTGACAACACTCACCATGGATGCACTCATAGAGTCATTAATGACCTATGAGATCAATGTGATCAAAAGGACGGAAGATGATCTGAAGAAGAAAAGGCCAATCGCCTTGAAAGCACTCCCTGAAAGTATCTCGAGCCAAGAGGAATCGTTGGGAACCACCGACGATGAAGAGGTTGCTATGCTAACAAGAAAGGTAAGACACTTCTTGCGCCAAAGAAGAAGATTTGGCGGAAAGTTCAGGAAAGGGAAGAGGCAGCCAAGACAAAGAAATGAACCATGCAAGGCCGACGAAATCATTTGCTATGAATGCAAGAAAGCAGGGCACATGCGAGGAGAATGCCCTGAGCTCCAAAAGAAGAAAGGAAAGGTCGGCAAGGGCAAGAAGCCGAAAGCCATGAAGGCAACATGGAGCGATGAGGATGAGGATGATCCCACGACCGATGATGAGGAGCAGGACATTGAAGAACTCGTGAAGATGATGTGTCTGATGGCCAATAGCGACAGTGAACAGGTAACTTCTGACACTGAGGCCATTTCAAATGAACAGTGGGAACTTGCTTATGAAGAGTTAGATGAGAAATATAGAAGAATGAAAAATGAAAATAGGACTTTAAAGAAAAAGATCCATGAAATTGTTCACTCATCTAATTCTTGTGGAAAGTGCAATTTGCTTGAAATGTAAATTAAAAATCTGAAAAATGTGAATGATGCTTTGGAAACCAAGTTGTCTTTGTTTGAAGAGGAGATATCATGCTTAGATATAGAGAGGAAAAATGCATTTAAGCTGAAAGATGAAATCCAAGAAAAGCATGACCTCTTGAACAAAGAGTTTGAAAAATTGCATGTTCAACTAAGTGAATGTGAAAAGGAGAAAGAAAACTTGAAAGAGAAGAATGAGAATTTTGTTATTGAAATTGAAAAATTGAAAAGTGGGAATGGAAAGGTAGTGAGAGAGAAAGGAAAATAAGTTGAAAAGAATCAAAGTGAAATGCATAGCAACAAAAATCATGCTCATTATGCTGTGAAGAATTCATTTTATCAAGGAGAATATTCACACACACACTTTGGAAAACAAACTGTTAATTCCAAATTCCCCTCAACCTTTAGAAATGTAAATAAAAGGAAAGATTTTGGTAGGAGAAGACCCACATGTTTTTATTGTGGGAAAATAGGGCATGACATGTATATATACCAACTCATGCAATATGATGATGAATTGTTTTTCAGTAGATATTATGAGCCACTTGGGAACGTTAACGTGAAGAGACCCAAGCTTGCTTGGGTACCCAAATCAAAATGAGCATGGTTGGTAATTGGTGCAAGTCTGCATGAAGGCGGGAGATAATAAATGGTACCTGGACAGCGGATGCTCCAGGCACATGACTGGAAATAAACTCCTCTTTGCAGACCTTGCTGACAAGAATGGCGGAACGGTAATCTTCAGAGGACAGGACAAGGGTAAGATCATAGAGATTGGGAGAATTGGTAAGGACCCTAACCACTGCATTGAAGATGTTTCATTAGTTAGAGGTCTTCATCATAATTTGCTTAGTGTAAGTCAACTTTGTGACAAGGGTCACAAGGTGATTTTTGAATCTTCACACTGCACGATCATTGATGCTAACACACAGAAAATTAAGTTCATTGGTGTGAGATGTAACAACACCTATCAAGTTGATTTTGATGAGCTTGCATCTAAGAAATTGTGTTTAGTTGCTAACAAAAGTGAAGATGTTTGGTTGTGGCATCGCCGTCTTGGGCATGCTAGTTTTAATGTGATTAGGAAGTTGAACCGTCATGATTTAGTCAGAGGACTTCCTAAACTGAATTTTGAAACTTCTAAGATTTGTGAAGCATGTAATAAAGGAAAACAAACCACCACATCCTTTAAATGCAAAAATATTGTGTCTACAGAAAAACCCCTTCAATTGTTGCATTTGGACTTATTTGGTCCCACCAGGACTCGCAGTCTTAGCGGGAAGCTTTATGACTTTGTGATTGTCGATGATTTCTCGCGATATGCATGGGTTTTATATCTTGCTAATAAAAGTGATGCTTGCAATGAGTTTATTAATTTTTGCACAAAAGTCCAGAACGAAAAGGGATATTCAATTCAAAAAATTCAAAGCAACAACGGAAAGGATTTGAGAATCATGAGTTTGATGTTTTTTGCAGGAAGCAGGGGTACGAGCATCAGTTCTCTTCACCAAGAACCCCTCAACAAAATGATGTGGTCGAAATGAAAAACAGGATGCTCGTGAAGATTGCGCGTACCATGCTTGCCGAGAATGGTCTTCCACGATACTTATGGGCAGAGGCGGTGAACACCGCTTGCTACATCACAAATAGAGCAATGGTAAGACCAATCCTTAAGAAAACTCCATACGAGCTTTACAAAGATAAGAAACCCAACATATCTCATTTCAAGCCATTTGGTTCAATTTGTTATATCTTGAACAATGGAAAAGACAATCTAGAGAAATTTGAATCAAAAAGTGATAAATGGATCTTCCTCGGGTATGCTCTAACATCTAGAGCTTACCGTGTGTATAACACTAGAACACTTGTTGTCGAGGAAAGTCCACATGTAGTTGTTGATGAATTCATAATGAAGAAATCAAATGATGATCATTTTCTTATTACAGGTGAGGGTGAAATTAAAAAGGGAGAGTCAAGCAAACAAGGTGAGGCAGCAAATCAAGAAGAAGAAAAAGAACAAGAAGAAGAAGAAGCGGAACAAGAGCAACATCCAAATCTTCCACACCAATGGACCACGCACAGGGACCATCCATTGGAGAACGTGATCGGCGGTGTGGATGAAGGAATTCAAACTCGGGCTTCAATAAGGGAAGTAGAGATTCACGATAATCTAGCCTTACTTTCCAGCATTGAGCCTAAATCATTAGATGATGCTTTAAATGATAATTCTTGGGTTCTCGCCATGCAAGAAGAGCTACACCAATTCCAAAGGAATCGGGTGTGGTTCCTCATGCCCCGGCCTGATGACCATCCTATCATTGGAACTAAGTGGGTTTTCCGAAATAAACTTAGTGAAGATGGGGTGGTTGTAAGGAATAAGGCAAGATTAGTAGCCAATGGCTACTCTCAAGAATTTGGCATTGATTTTGATGAATCATTTGCACCTGTGGCTAGATTGGAAGCAGTTAGAATTTTACTTGCCTATGCTTGTCACAGGAACATTAAACTATTTCAAATGGACGTGAAGAGTGCCTTCCTCAATGGAGTAATCAAGGAAAAAGTGTACGTGGAGCAACCACCGGTCTTTGAAGATGAAAAATTTCCGGACCACGTATTCAAATTGGACAAAGCACTATACGGTTTGAAACAGGCTCCCCGGGTATGGTATGATAGATTAAGTTCATTTCTTATTGAAAACGGCTTCAAACGAGGTAACATAGACCAAACTTTGTTTACAAAAACTTGTGATGATCATTCATTAATTGTTCAAGTTTATGTAGATGATATTATTTTTGGAGCCTCCAATACAAAAATGAATGATGAATTTTCTCAACTTATGCAGGGGGAGTTCGAGATGAGCTTGATGAGAGAGCTCAACTTCTTCTTGGGATTACAGATAAAGCAAATGGATGATGACATTTTCATCAACCAGAAGAAGTATACACAAGAAATCGTGAAGAAATTTCAACTTGAGATTGCCAAGCCCTTTGCAACACCAATGTCCACCTCACAGAAAATGGAGGAAGAAAAAGGTAACAAAATTGATCAAAAACTTTTTAGGGGTATGATAGGATCCTTGCTTTATTTGACTGCTAGTAGGCCTGATATACACTTCAGTGTTTGTCTCTGTGCAAGATACCAATCTTGTCCTAGGGACTCTCATTTAGCGGCCGTGAAAAGGATCTTCAGGTATTTGAATGGAACTCTTGACCTTGGTTTGTGGTATCCAAAGAATAATTCATTTAATCTACATGCTTTCACTGACTCTGATTATGCTGGTTGCAAAATAGATCGAAAAAGTACAAGCGGTCACTGTCAGTTTCTTGGGGGTTGCATGGTTTCATGGGCCTCAAAGAAACAGCATTGTGTGGCTTTATCAACTGCTGAAGCCGAGTATGTGGCTGCCGGTAATTGTGCGGCTCAGGTGCTTTGGATCCAACATCAGTTGCTAGATTTTGGTTTCTCTTTAAAGAAAATTCCCATAATGTGTGATAACACTTCTGCAATAAACTTGTCCAAAAATCCTGTCCAACATTCTCGCACTAAGCACATAGAAGTTAGACACCACTTTATAAGAGATCATATCAATAAAGGTGATTTTGAACTTATTTTTGTTGATACAAAACACCAACTTGCTGATATATTTACAAAACCTTTGAATTCTGAACAATTTTACTTTCTAAGAAGAGAATTAGGAGTGTGCAGATTAGACATTTAGATACTTTGAGCTGAATTGTACATACGCTATTTTCATCTTTTTCATAAAGAAACTATTCATATTACCTTTTGATTTGCACATAAAAGTTTTCATTGTCATTACTCTTCAAACTTTGTCTTTTGTCCATAACACAGTCAATAACAACCTTGGTTATTATACATGCTTTCATCCTTTTGCATCCGCATGTACATAACTGCATATACTTCATCAATGTGTGCATGAATGCCATGATTTATCGGTATATCAAATAGTGTTAGTAGAAAGGTGGATCAAGTGCACCTGGAAGCTTTCATCATGTGTGAGTGTGATCTTTGGACCTAAGTACTCCGCCACATACCGGTAATCAAATTACTTGAAAACATCATTTTGAAATGCTTGAGTGTATATAATTTACACATCCTTTAATTGATATCTTCTAAGACCTTACGCCCTTGCTAAATAAAATGCTTTGACTAGGACATGTTTTAACATGGCACATATTAAGGGGGAGGTTTCTGCTATAACGGTGCATACACTTAGGGGGAGACATCACCATGAATAGGCTAATTCATCTCTTACATTCTACGCAATCTCTCACACAATTTACACATGTGAGTTAATGAATCTAACCGATAAGGATTTCACTTATTCCACTTAACACATTTTAGGACTCTGGAACCCATACATGGAAATCACGTGACTTGTGAGAAAAAAGCTGTCATCCATGTCAAAAATAGTCAATAAGTGTGATTTGACATGAAGTAAATCGGGAATCCCCCTTGAGAAAAAGGAGGAAACTCGCATTGAAAAGTGTCCTATCCACATTATCATAAGTGACGATGCCGAGTAACCGAGAAGTGCCCCTGAAACAAAGGGCATGACTCGTGTCAAAAGGTTAGTCATCGTGTCTTTCAAAAATCAAAATAATCTTGGGGTTGTGCGAAACTACCAAAAGTCGAGCACGTTGTATGAAAGTGTATGGAAGAAAAGTTCTTATTTGTGTTCTTTAGAAAATATGAAAATCCATGCTATCTAGATTTCATTGCTCATATTTCACATATTCATCTAGGGAGCGATTGTATGGATGTACACCTTGAATCGGCCATATTTCACGAGTCTTGCAGTACCACTTCTTGTAAGCACTACCCTTTTACTATTGCACATGAAATTCATGTTCTTGGTCTATAGCATATTTCCTAACCCGTTCATAAAGAACATGTTTGCTATTTTATGGTATGATGAGTGCATATATGCTTGACTGGTCATTACTTGCGTTTCATATGCATCTCATTCAGTTAATTGTGCATATTGAGGCTTAACTTTCATCCTTTACCGTTTTAATAATCCCCTATTTGACTCTGACAAAAAGGGGGAGAAATAACTTTGCATTGCTTGAATGAAGATTCATGACTTGCTTAGTTTTTGATTGATTATGCTTTTGACAAAAAGGGTGAGTTGATCTCTACATGTTGATTCAACAAGTTATGAATTCCTGACTGAAAATCATGCATCTGACGTGCATGAGAAAATGGTTGTTTTGGTTCAAAAATTGTTATCCTTCATGCAAATATTATAGTTCTATCAACAGTTTTATCTTCGTCAAAAAGGGGGAGATTGTTGTGCCCCAGACTGTTTTGACGGAGATCATGTATGAAATGTCATGAGCTCTTATTGTGGTTGATTCACATTGAAATACATATTTGATGAATGATGAGGTTGATGAATTTCAGTCTGTGTTTGATTGATTTGGCTATACCAAGTAAAATGCTCAATATCGCTAAAGTCTGACTTGGACTAATTTGTTTGAATGAGTTGCTTTGGTTAAAGATTGAATGGATGGTTTGATTAATCTACATCATCTGGATTGATATGAGAATTTCGTTGCTTGGATTGAGATTAAGTTTAATGGCAATCTGTGCTGTGCAGGTTCGATATGGATTTATCTTGCAAATAATGGTAAGAACATTTTTGAAGGTTGGTCACAAGGTAGATGAAAGAGCAATGGTTAAATCTGGAGTATATAGGTTTATTTGGTTTATTGTGAGACTTCACTCACAATTTGAAGGCCATTGGTGAGAATATTTGTACTAATTGGATCTAAGTTTGAATGGACTGATCCGGGTGAAATTCATGATTATCAACGTTTATCTGAGTTGTATGAACTCTTTTGATCTACTTTGATTCATGTTTTTTATTCATGAAGGTTTCAATTCCATTTACTTAAGTTTTGCTGTTGTCAGTAAAAGTGTCGACCTCATGGGTCGACACTTATTTGTGGAGTCTCTGCCTTCGTTGAAATATAGGACGCTGGAAGATTGTGTCGACCCCAGGGGTCGACACTTTCACCAGGTGTCTATTGTTTTGCTAAGGCAGAACTCTCGTGAAAAAGTGTCGACCCTGAAGGTCGACACTTTCAGGTAAGTATGTTCATTTTTGTGAAAACAGAATGTTCGTGAAAAAGTGTCGACCTCGTAAGTTGACACTTTTCATCACGAATGTTTTATTCTATTCCAGGCCAGAACACTTCGTAAGAAGTGTCGACCCCATGGGTCGACACTCGTGTCGCGATTTTACTTTTATATTTGTTCTGGCAAAATCTTCAGGAAAAAGAGTCGACCCCATGGGTCGACACTTTTTCTGAACGTTCGATCGGGTATTCCGGATCTGTTTCGAACCCTTTAATGGAGGATCCATTTGGTATGGCTTTTTGACCCTAATAGCCTTAGGGTGACCTTTACATCTAGTATGTGTTATGAAGGGGGTTTGGGAAGGGCTTTTAAGTCCCTCGGGGCTTCAATCCCCTTGGTTTATATAGCCGCCCCTCTCTTCCGATCGAACCAATCCTTTTGAGCTTCTAACGTTGGACTCTTTGCCTTGCAGGAGAAGAAGGTGCTCCCATTTGCTGGAGGTGAAGGAGAGCTATGCCAAGGTCGTCTTCCATCGAGCCCGAGCCAAGATTTGGATGTCGCGGTCTGCATCCTCTTCATCCGGAGCCTTGGGCGACTACATCCTCTACACCGGCTTCATCCAACCTTCGGTTCATTTGTTCTAAGTGCTACCTTCTCTATTCCCATAGCTTGTTTAAGGATTTGTGGGGTAGATCATCTCGTTTATCATTCTCTTAGCAGATTTGTGGGGTAGATCATCTTGTTTATCATTTTCATAGTGATTTGTGCTTAGAACGATACTCTCAGAACTGGGCTTGTAATTTTTCCATTCTATTTCACATATCTAGACGATTTCGGAGCTTGCTCCGAGTGTGTGTGTGGTGTCTCATCGTCGTACGAGAACCCACGTGTGTGGGCCGTCGAGCCCGTGTGTGTGGTTGCTGCCATCGAGCAGCGTTTATAGTGAAATCCTCTCGAGGCGAGAGGGGTGGACGTAGGATGGCACTTGGTGCGTCCGAACCACCTAAAAATACTGTGCCGTGGTTTGCTTGTCTGGTGGTTGTTGATATCTATTTTTCCATTCGCTATACGAATGTGAGTCGGTGAGGCGTGAGTGCTCTCAACTGTCCGTCCAAATATTGTTGTCCGAGTGAGTATATCTGTGCGCTGGAGAGTTGTGAGAGCTTGCTTGATTTAATTTCAGTTGTTTTAATCAAGCCTCTGTCTTAGATTTTCTCCTCATATCTGTGGCTTGTGTGGGTTGTTTTAATATTTGCAAAAAGGGTGGACAATCAATTCACCCCCCTCTCAATTGCCTCCTAACCGGGCCAACAGATGTTAAATCTGTCTTTCTAAATGGGTTCATAAAAGAGGATGTTTTTGTAGAGCAACCTCCAGGTTTTGAAGACCCAAAACATCCAAAGTATGTGTACAAGTTGTAGAAGGCCTTGTACGAGTTGAAGCAAGCTCCAAGGGCATGGTATGAAAGGCTCACCTCCTTCTTGATTGAAAATAGTTTCAAAAGAGGTAAGGTTGACCAAACACTCTTCAAGAGAACATCAGGTAAAGACATATTAGTAGTTCAAGTGTATGTGGATGACATTATTTTTGGAGCTACTAATAATGTCTTATGTGATGAATTTGCAGTAATTATGCAAGAAGAATTTGAGATGAGTTTAATGGGTGAACTTACATTCTTTCTTGGATTGCAGGTGAAGTGAACATCTGAAGGCATTTTCATAAACCAAGCTAAGTACACATTGGAGCTGATAAAGAAATATGGGATGGTTGAAGCAAAGCCCCTGTCAACTCCGATGGCCATAACCACGAAGTTAGACAAAGATGAAAATGATAAAACAGTAGATCCCCCACTATTTCGAGGTATGATCGGATCACTAATGTATCTCACAGCATGCCGCCCTGACATTCAATTCAGCGTATATCTATGTGCTCGTTTTCAGTCATGTCCTAAAGAATCTCATCTAATGGTTGTTAAACACATTTTTTGTTACTTAATTGGCACAATAGATTATGGCTTGTGGTTTCCCATCGGTAGTTCATTTGATTTGATTGCATACACCAATGCAGATTATGCCGGATGTATTGTAGATCGTAGAAGTACTAGTGGGTACTGCCAGTTTCTTGGTGGGTGCCTAGTTTCATGGGTTTCCAAGAAGCAACATTCAATATCTCTCTCAACGGCCGAGGCTGAATATGTAGCCGCCGGAAGTTGCGGAGCCCAAGTACTTTGGATCAAAAATTAATTGCTTGATTTGGATGTTGAAATGAAATATGTTCCAATCCTGTGTGACAATACCAGTGCAGTCAATTTGTCAAAAAATCATATTCAACATTCTAGGACAAAACACATTGACATTCAACATCATTTTCTGAGAGATCATGTAGGAAAATGGGTCTTTGAATTGAATTTCATTGACACACACAATCAGCTAGCTGATATTTTCACAAAACCCCTAAACCAAGATCAATTCAGCAAGATAAGAAGAGAACTTGGCATGTGCAAGGGTGAGAGCATACATACATAGGTCTGCACTTAGGGTAAGGGTTACACTTATAGAAACGCATATGCATTAAGGGTAGATTAACATGCATATTGTATGTACTTATTTTCAATACATTGTGTGTATTTACATCCCTGCATGTTTGAGTGTATTTATACATACAGCCCTCCTTAAAAATCCTTTTAAAGATGAATATTCCTTGATTAAATAAATGTGGACCCGTATGACTTTCGGATCTAAGGCACGTTCTGAGGGGGAGTTAGAGAATTCTCTCAATCCCTACCCTCTCTCATTCCAAGTCCTTCCCTCTCATATTTGTTTTCATGGTGATGGTACAATCTAGAAGGACGATTGATGATGTTAAAATAATAATAATAATAAAAAAAAACACTGCGGTCGACTGCCGCACCCGTACCGGTCGACCGGTGGCGGCGATCTGGTCCGGCTGAACCATCAACCGACCCTTCTTTTAAGGGGTCCTCACACCCTATTCTTTCATTCCACCACCCTCATTCTCTTTCCAACATATTTCTCCAACCCTAAAACACCCAAACTCCACCTCTCAGGCCCCTAAACCTCATCCTTCCTCCACTCGCACAAGATCCGGCGTGTTCGTCACGGTTTCAGGATGAAATTCATTTGGCCGCTCGTGCGGTCGTGGAGCTACTCCCTAGGCTCCAGACTGTGCAGAAGGTCATTTCAAGCCCTTGGAGTGTCCCTTGGTCCATCTTCCTCCCCAGGGTTGAGATCGTTTCCTTAAGGGTTTCCACACCGGGTTCTCTAGTTCAGGATGCCACCTCGACGGAGTTCTCGGCGCTCTGCCCAAGGGGAACCCAGTGGTCAGAGATGAGAGGCCCTAGCTCATCCACCACAGCGGGCTCCCGCACCTCCTCGAGCACCTAGGTTGCCTCCACGGCCCATTATCGACCCTCATTTAATCGACTTCAATGAGGTGAATGAGATTTTGCCCGATTTATGTCATGTCTTTGAGATTCAACCCGGTTGGATTGATTTTATCACTAGATATACCCGATATTACCCCAATCTAGTGTAGCAGTTTTATGGAAATTTGGTCGAAAGAAATGAGGAATTATATACAGTTGTTCAAGGTGTTGAGCTTCATATTACTCCGGATCTGTTTGAGCATGCCTTAGGAGTTTCGACTAGAGGAGCCGACATGGTTTTTGGTCATGGTGCTGTTGTGGAAACTTTTCTTGCTATGACTAGTTGTGATTACGTGCATGGTGTCAGCAACTTAATCATATTAAATGCCAATCATTTTCAACCATTGCAGCGTATATTGCGCCATATGTTTACCTCCCTCATTTGTCCAAAGAGTGGCAGTAGAAATGAAGTGACAGAGGTTCACAGGTTTATGTTTTATAATGTTATGAATGAGATTCAAGTCAACATGGGTCGCCTCATGACGAATCTGATTGGAACCTGCCGAACCAATTTGTAGAGATCCTTGCCCTATGCTTCACAGTTGACCGGCATATTCATCTATGCTGGGATCAATTTGGCAGATGAACAGTTCATTTATGTTCGACAAGATGATATATATAATAAGCATAAGATTTTTACAGATTTTGGATATTATTATGGTTCCGATGGTGAGTTACGTTGGGATATGTCTGTTTATGTAGAAGAAGCTGAAAGTGAGGAAGAGTAGGAACATGAGCAGCAACAGGCTCAAGGGGAAGTCCCCTCTCCAGTCCAGGCAGAGGATCAGCCTCCTCCACCTTCACCTCATCATATGGATCTAGAGATGCCTCCCCCACCATAGTTCTTTCGTGGGGAGTCTTCTACTCAGGGGGCTGGACAGCAGTCTTGGGTAGACTATGAGACTTTTGACAGGCGTCTTACTGGGATAGAAACTCGAGTGGATACATTTGGGGTCATCTCTCTATCTTTGGGGAACGCATTAACACTATGGGTAATGTGATTGACACCATGTCAACTCACATCGACTCCTTCTCCACCGTTCTGGATACCCTTTCTACTCACATGACCACACTCTCCACCCATATGACTACCCTTATAGATAGTGTTGTTGATTCTAGCCAGGCCTTCCACATCATGAACTTAACACTTCTTGGAATGCAGTGCCGTGATGCGGCCCATGACCACTCCATTGCCCATATTCAGGATCATCTTCAGCTTCAAGATCATTCTCTTGAGAACATCCGCCGCCGCCTTGGATATCAACCTCCTCCTCCAGAGGATCAGCCCCCTGCAGATGACCCATGAGGATTTTTCTTTTGCTTCCTTCCTCTAGACTGTTGTACTTAGGTCTTGTGTCTTTTGGGTCTACTTTTCGTTTATCCTATCCCCTCTTTGATGATGCCAAAGGGGGAGAAGTAGTTATGCTGGGTCTTATATAGTTTATGCATGCATGATCTTATGTTTTGTATGAATGATCATTTGTGAGAACAGTTTGTGAGTCATTACATTTTGTGAGTCCGTTTTGCATTTCCCTTTGTCATGATGTCTAGAAGTCCTGCATTCTCAATGTACTTTGTAATGAAATGATGAAATTAATGCAATTGGTATTTGATATCACATGGTTGGCTCTTGTCTCTCATTTCCTATCTATTTAACAAATAACGTGTTGCATGGCTTGCGTTGATTTGAGTTTTTTGGTTTAATCGCCTTGTGGACTATTGGCCTTGCTTAGTTCCAAATTTGCTTGAAGGCATGCCAATGCACTTGTAATCTAGCATTTTGTCATCATCAAAAAGGGGGAGATTGTTGAGTCTCTCCAGATGATTTTGATGATAATAGAACCCCAACATTATAAATAGGTTGATAACTTGCTTAAAACCCTCTCAAAGTCATCTTCCATCAAAGCAAATACCTAATTCTATCATGTCTCAAAAATGCCCAGGATAAGTCGAACAAACTCATATTGTTTGGAACAAGAAGTGGTCTAAAAGTAATTTGCTTACAGGCTATGATTCATTGGCTAACATTGTCAAAAGTGGTCTCAAAGTAAATTGTTTACATGCTATGATTCATTGGCTAACATTGTCAAAATGTAGGTTTTCCAGACGAGCGGTCGACCGCCGGACATGGCCCGGTCGACCGGTTTTCCCAGCGTTGAAAGGTTCAATTTCTGTAAAATTCCGATTGACCGCCCACCTATTCACGGTCGACCACCAGCTTCGAAGCCTCCATTGTTGACTTGTTTTCTCCACGAGGCTGAAGCATCTATCAATGTTATTGTAATCCCTAAAGTCTCCAGACATCCCTGGAATTGTGGATCTGTGTGTTGGTCTATCCTTGACCATCCTAGTTGTATAAAAATAACTCTTTGGGCAAAGAAACCATAATTACCAAGGAGAGATTAAGGAAGCTATCAAGGGGAGAAAAGACTGCTACTGTAGCTCTGTGAACAATACTTTGTGCAAGGAGTTCTTCATCCATCTACAAGCTTTTCAAGTGGAATCTGAGGCCAATCAACCCCAAATCAAGTGGAGATCCAAGCTTCATCCATAATCTTCATCACCTACTCAGGGGAAGCAAAAATCAGAGTTTTTCTTTTGGTGTTTCTACTTTCATATTCTTCAAGCTTCAAGTGTGTGTTCTTGAAATCTCTAAACAGTTGTGTGTCTGTGGATCTTCTTAGATCCTTGTGTGTGTGTTTGTATTCTGTCAGATTCATGTGTGTTTAGGTGTATTTACACCTTCGTAGGAGTTCTCATCTCCATACGAGTGTGTGTGTGTTCAGATCTTGTAATTCCTTAAAAGATAGTGTGTGAATCCTCACAGTTTGTGAGGGGTGGACATAGGTTGCCGTCATTGCATCCGAACCACTTAAAAATCTCTGTCTCTTGTGTGGTTTGTTCCTTATCTTCTACCCCCATTCTGTTCTAGCAATTTCTTAAATCATCTCTATTGATTTCTCCGCTTAGATCTAGCTCAATTGATCACTCTTACAGCATATCTTTGGTATATCAAAAGGTGAGTTCGGATCGACAAGGTAAACCTTGTCAGGAAGATAACACTTTGTGTTAGTAGAATCTTCGGATTCACACCTCCGCCACGGTACCAAGGATCCGTTGTGTGTGATAGATTTCATTAGATCCAATATTTTCTATATAGATCTGAACTTCTTTGTGGCTGTTCTTCACAGTTGTTTGAATCGGATAAAGTTTTTTTAAAACTTGTTATCACGTAATTCACCCCCCTCTTAGGTGTCATTGATCGCGAGACTTCAGTCTTGTTGTTATTTAATTCTTCATTTTAATTTCACACAATATCTCTCTAATCTCTTTCTATAATTCTTCATCCCTCACCCTCTAAATTTCTTCCAAAGTCGGATCAAGAGGGGCGATCTTCACAACTCCGGTCGAGTGCACCTGGTTGTCCCCGTCAACTCATGATTCAAAGGCTCGAGGAGACGATGTCGTTATCCTCATCACCACGGTTGTAAAATTCTCTACCCCACTTTGTCTATTTTATTTAGCATTTAATTTCATTGGATTGAAACTTTCTCTCTCTAGATATCCATCTTTCTCTCTCTTAACCTGCCATATTTCTTTAAGATAGATTTACTTCATGTTCTTTTAAATTCTGGAAATCAAAAGAAAACACTCATCTATTTTTGTTCTAAAAGAAATTCAAGATTTTTAATTTCAAAAGTCAACCTCCCTGTAGATTCGACCCGTGCTCGCCATTATGCTACATCTTTTTATTTTGTTGCGAGTTTGGTATTTTTAAGATTGAGTGCCGTGTGTGTTTTTAACGATGAACGTTCCGGCACGTCAGTGGCCCCCTCCCCCTCTCCCCCCACCTTGCATCTGGCGACACTGCTCTCCCTCGCCATCCTTGATGCTCTGCCCCCCACTCCCTCACCACTGGCGCCCCCTGTTAAATGCGATTGATATAAAAACTTTTAATAGTTCACGAGCCATTGCAACATTCACACGAAATGAACATTGCAACGTAACGTTTCCATTTAAAACACTAAAATGTAAATGAATTTAAGGGGAGGCCATCAATGTGTGAACGTTGGGAAGGGTCTTCGAAGGCCTATATATAGACCCCCTTGGCCAACCTAAACATAACACAGCTACAATAGCAACAACACATGAAAGTTTTCTCCAATTTCTCTCTTCTCTTTTTCTCTCCCCCACAATGTCTATTTCCTTTGTGCTGAGTTCTTGAATGCTGGATTATGATTCGCCAAGGCTCTATTCGAGGACGTGCCGATGAGAGAGAGGGGGTTACCTAGCCGAGGGTCGTCATATCTCTAGGAGATCTTTACCACGAGACCCACACGTTGGGTGGCAATAGTTCTCTTAGTTCTAGCGACTACGCGCTTCGACCTGACATGCTACGTTTCTAACTTTTTTTAGATCTAATAATTTGTTGTTGGTTCTTCTTATTGTCAGCATAATATTCATAACAATATCTAAGAGAATTATTTTTTATTATATTATATTACTAAAAATAAAATTATAATTTTGATTATAAATTACATCTACAAGATAGGACACTACTCTATAACATGTTTTCTATAATGACGAATTTTATATAAAAACACATCTTCCTCATCGATGTGTTTTAATTAAAAAAATTAAAATAATAATCATAATAATAATACAAACACTTCATGTGCATTTACATTTAAAACCTTCTGAAAGTAATTATTTCTATTTCTATCTTCAAATCTTTTGAAATAAAATTTCTATTTTAAATTTAGAAAACTATATATGTTTACATATCTATTTCTGTTTTGAGTTTCTATTTAAATAGCCATTTCTAATTTCAGAAATTAAAATTTAAAAAAATATTTCCACTTTTTAGAAAAGAAAACATTGAAGAAAAACAGCTTCTATTATATCTGAAATTATATTTATAAAATTAAGATTCTGAAAAGTATTTCTATTTAAATATAAATATTTACAGAAAAATATTTCTATTTTTTTCTTTTTTGAAAACAAAAGTATAATACACTTATGTTTCACAGAAAATAGTTTCTGTAATTTTAATTTACTGAAAATAACTATTATTGTTTTTCATAAAATACAATTCTAAAAATCAATTCTATTTTAAACAATTTCTATTTACAGAAAATATTTTTTTGAAAATTTATCTCTATTTACAGAAAAATAAATCATTTCTGGTTTTTCAAAAAATTCATGTTAATGTTACTATTTAAATAAATTATTTCTACCTTCATAAAATCAAAAAATAGTTAAAATTATTTCTGCTTAAATAAATAATTTCTCTTTTTAGGTAACTAGATTCTAAATTATTTGTATTTAAAAATATTTATTTATGTTATCAAAAAATAGAAGCCTACAAATTATTACTTTTGATTAGTTTGCATGAACTAATTAATCTTAATTGCTGAAAATAAAATTTAGCAATTTCTACTTGCTGGAAAAATACATATTATTATTATTATTTCTTGCTTTCATTAAAATTGTGCTTTTATTAGTTACTCTGTGTTAATTCAAATTTAAAGTGATTATTTGTTGACTTTATATATTCAAGTGTTTTGATAAAAACTCAACAGATCTCATTAACAGATTTTGTCGACCTTCGAACATTCTCAATGGCTAACCTAATGACAAAAGAAACTTTAGGTGTCAAACCAGATAAATTTGATGGTGAAAATTTTAGAAGATGGCAAAATCAAATGAGATTTTGGCTAACTACACTAGGCATAATCTCAACAATTAGTGATAGCACTACAGAAAGTTGGGGGTCGGGCACTTCGCAAAACCCCACCTGATAGGTCCAAACCCGAGTGTCTCGGGCCCAAAATGAGCCCGAGTCTTCCTCCTCCACCATAACACCAGAAGAAATAAACTATCACTGTTTTCATCAGATATTAGGAGCCTTATCTGACAATCTTTATGACTTATATTATAATTCAAAGAGTGCTAGTGAATTATGGGATACCCTAGAAGCTAAATATGGACTTGATGATATCGGAATCTAACGGTTCAAGGTGTCAGATTTTAACAAATTCAAATTTATGGACAACAAACTGATGAATGATCAAATACATGAATTTGAGAACCTTGTTCACGAATTAAGAACCATCGGATCCCAACTGGAGAAAGCTTCCAAATAGTCTGCCTATTAGATAAATTACCTCCTTCTTGGTCTGATTTCACCAGGACATTAAGTCACACCCAAGGTACCCTCACCTTAACCCAATTGTTTGGAGCAATTAGGATAGAGGAACAACATAGACTAAGAGAGGCCACCACCCAAAACTATAGGCCTAAGGCAAATATGGTCGAAAATAAATCATTCAAATTCTATAAGAATACATTTCCTTCCAAGCGCAACAACACTAGAAACTTTATGAAAAATCACCAAACATTCAATAACAATAAACCTCAAAAATCAAATCCTCAAAATAAAAAGTCAAATGAGAATAATGAGGAGCGCTGTTTGTATGTGTGTGGATGGACCCACCATCTCGCCTTCCAATGTTATTACTGGAAGAAGTCTACTCGAAAGGCGAAAAGAAATGGTCCTCTTCCAATTGACCCTCAAGTCAATATGGTGACGGGAGGTGCTGGTGTACCTGATCCCGCACTTGGTCAGTTCTCTTAAACCCTGAAGTGAACTTGACCAATTTGCCTGTTGATTGGTGGATTGACACCGGAGCCAATATCCACATATGTGATGATCGCTCTTGATTCTCCACTTATCAGGACTCAGGTGTAGGAGTTGTAATGATGGGGAACAATGCGGAGGCGGAAGTGCTAGGGACTGGAAGAATAGATCTGAAGTTGACTTTAGGAAAAATCTTGACCCTTCACTACGTTCACCATGTTCCTGACATCAGGCAGAACCTCATTAGTGAGTCCCTCTTAGTGCAACAAGGCTACATGTTGATTTTTGAATCAAATAAAGTTGTAATAACTAAAGGATTTTCCTTTATTGGAAAAGGATTCATGTGTGATGGTCTATTCAAACTTAATGTGTGCACACCATCATTTGAACAATCAACTGTTTTAAATGTTGAGTCTTCCTACATATGACATTCAAGATATGTTAATTATAACTCAATTAAGAGACTAATGAGATTAAATTTGATTCCTAAAATGGACATCCAACACCATAAAAGATGTGAAATTTGTGTTGAAGTCAAACTACCTAAACAACTGTTCAAATCAGTTGATAGAGATTGTGATGTCTTAGAACTTATACATAGTGATGTGTGTGATTCTGGACAGATCTCTAGAGGTGGGAACAAATATTTTGTAACATTTATTGATGATTTATCAAAATATTATTATCTCTACCTAATCAAAACCAAAGATGAAGTACTAAAGAAGTTTCAAATTTATAAGACTGAAGTAAAAAATCAATAAGAAAAGAAAATTAAAATATTTAGGTCTGACAAAGGAGGAGAATACACCTCTATCGCACTCACCCAGTTCTGTCAAGAACATTGGGTAATTCATGAGGTAACTATCCCTTACTCTCCTCAATCCAATGGTATAGCAGAAAGAAAATAAATTCAATGTTAATTAATTCAGGAGTACCCGAGAACTTGTGAGGGGAGGCCATTTCAACTGCCTATTATATCCTAAATAGAATTCCTTTTAAACAAAATGACTGTACTCCATTTGAAATTTGGAAACATAGAAGACCTAACTTGAATTATTTCAAAGTGTGGGGGTGCTTTGCAAAAGTAAAAATACTTGAAACTAAAAGAAAGAAAATTGAACCTAAAACTATAGACACCATTTTTATTAGATATACCACGAACCACAATGCCGATAAATTCTCTAGCAATACAAATATATTTTTGATAATTAATTCTAGAATAAGTGATATACTCAATAACATGATTATTGAGGCTAGAGATGCAGTTTACTTTGAAAATATATTTCCATTTAAATCCAAAATTGAAATCACTATAGGAAGTAATGAACCTAGTATAAGTTCTAACCCAGCTGTCCATACAGAAGAAGAAGTTCCTATGGAACCTAGATGAAGCAAAAGAGCTGGAACAGAAAAAGTGTTTGAGGACTTTTATGCACTTTTAGTGGAGGATTCTTAAACTTCCTTCTCTGATGCCATGAGCTCTATAGACTCACCTTTTTGGAAGGAAGCTATAAATAGTGAAATGAATTCTATAATTCAAAATAATACTTGGGTCTAAACTAATCTATCTCCCGGTTGTAAAACTATTGATTGTAAGTGGGTCTTTAAGAAGAAATTGAGACCTGATAGGTCAGTTGACAAATTCAAGGCTAGACTAGTAGCCAAAGATTTTACACAAAAATCTAACATAGATTATTTTGATGTATACTCACATGTGGTCAGGATCACTACCATTAGAATCTTGATTGCATTAGTATCCATACATAAACTGGTCATACACCAAATGGGTGTAAAAATCACTTTCTTAAATTGTGAACTAGATGAAGAAATTTATATGGATCAACCCAAGGGTTTCATAATCCCAGGCCAAGAAAAGAAAGTTGGTAAACTAATTAGGTCACTTTATGGTTTAAAACAAGCACTTAAACAATGGCACGAGAAATTCAATGAAACTATTCTTTCTTATAGCTTTAAAATCAATCAAACTGATACATGTGTATATCATAAAATATTTGGTGAAAATATTGTCATATTGTGTTTATATGTTGGTGACATTTTAATCTTTGGATTTAACATGCATGTTGTTAAAGAAGTAACGAAATTTCTATCTCAAAAATTTGACATGAAAGACTTAGGTAAAGTTGATCTAATCCTCAACACTAGAATCATAAGAAAATCAGATGGAATAACTTTATCACAATCTCACTATATAGAGAAAATTCTTAGAAAATTCTACCATAGAGACTGTCAACCCATATCTACCCCTTACGACACCAGTGTTCATCTAAAGAAGAACCTAGGAAATCCAGTGCTTCAAAGTGAATACACACAAATCATAGGATCACTTGGATTCCTTACAAACTATACAAGGCCAGATATTGCCTATGCAGTCAATAGCTTAGTAGATACACATTAACCCAAGTGAAAGTCATTGGAATGCCCTAGAAAGAGTACTTAGATACTTAAAAGACACTATGATCATATGGCTTACACTACACTGGTTATCGATCTGTTTTGGAAGGCCATAGTGATGTTAATTGGATCAGTGATTCTCTAGATCTAAAATCCACATCATGCTTTGTTTTCCTCTTGGGAGGAGGAGCAGTGTCATGGAAATCCACTAAACAAATAGAATTAACTAGAAGTACAATGGAATCTGAAATAATTACACTAGACACTACCTGTACAGAAGCTGAATGGATGAGAGATCTTTTAGTTGACATTCCATTAATGACAAATCCTTTGCCTTTTATATCTATTTTGTGTGATTATAAATCTACAATTGACAAATGCATGCAGGCAAATGCTGATGTGAAATGAACAAGCACTTGAGAGTGCTACACAAATCAATAAGAGAAAAAATGAAACAGCAATTGATAGCCTTGAAGTTTATGAAATCAGAAAGAAATCTTACAGATGTATTCATATAAGGCTTATTTAGAATGGTGGCTCTAGAAGCGTCAAGAGGGATGGGATTGAGCCCATAAAAGAAAATGTTACCACGGTGGCAACCCAACCTTACGGAGATTCAATGGGTAGAAACAAGCTTGATAGGTAACATTGTAGAGCACTAATAATTTTATTCTCCCATCCTTATGGCGCTAGTGCACATTTAGAAGCAAGAGGTAAGGATGAATCTTATACTCTTAATGAATTTAAGACCCATGAGACAGGGTGGTAACCTTGCTCACATCCTTTGAAGGATTCACCAACATGTGTGGAGTCGTGAGGCTGCGACTATGAGATGTGAGCTATCTTATAAAACACACATGAGATACTTGTGCAAGGCCATTTATAGCGCAACCCACATAGAATCTCGATTCAACAATACTATGTGTGAATTTGGGAAAGTCTGTGTCACGCCCCGAGCGCAGAAGGAACTCAGTACGCGTGACGAGTTTATATCAATCATGTCAATCAGAGCATAAGGAATTCGCCACATAGATAGGGTGAGCAAAAGTAGAGATAATAAACCAAATCCTTTATTTCATTAAAAACTCCAAAGATAATTATATTACATACTCTTTATTGTCAAAGTAAAGTTACTAGACTCAATAAAAAGGGAAAATACAATAATGACTCAAGAAAGATGAAAAGACACGACTAGATAACGGCTTCAACAAGCGGACAGCCTTACGCTCTTCACTCGTGTCTATTCCCATCCGAATGATCTTCATCATCGGAATTACTTGAAAAATAGGAGAAAAACTAGGGTGAGCGAACGCTCAGTAGGATTTATATCTCAAGATTAAGCTTACTTTAAGTAAATTACATGTTACATGAACTATGCAAGTATAGTGATGCATGTACGCAAGATAATGACGCAAGTAAAATATCAAGAAGTAATATGGATGAACTAGCAAGATTTCAAGATAATCATGTGAAGTATATCAAGATTGTCAAGCATGTAAATATTAAGTCGTGTCATGTGAATTAACTATTATAATATCAAGCAAGTAAATACCCATTCCGGGCCACGTAAGTCAATTCAAATACTATAGAGATTGTCGAATGTCATTGATCAAGCTAGTCATGCACTCCGGTGCAATGCCACACCGTGGTCAATCAACTCCCATGGGCACAAGTACTTTCGGGCGCTCCTCCCAGGACCAGACCGGGTCCCATAATTGCCAGGCATTGAGTCATGTTAATATTTCGACATCCATTATAGTTATAGCCAATAAAATTTCAAAGGAATAAGAAATTGTAGCATAATAAGGTAGATTTATCTAATTATGATTTCAAGGATAGAACTTTAGTAAGGATGACATAGCTGTTGACACCCGTTTTAGCCCACAAGTTGTGTCATTTCTCTTATTCATCATTTTTGATGTCCCGAATTAGCCATTATTTTGGAGCTTCCTTGGATGGATTTCAAGCCCATTTTTACCATTTCATATCCTTTGAGTCTTAGAGATCATGATTTCTTAGAGCCCCGGAGTTTATCTTGTCAAATTCTGGCTTCCAAGTCGACTTTCGGCCCATTTAGGCCGGCTTCCCCCAAGTAATCGGCTCTCTCTCACTGCGCAGTCCTGAAAGTGGTTCTTTTTCACCTTCTTCCAATCCTCTTTTCAAAAAGTTGTCTTCATCAAAGTTGTGGTCTTTCAAAGATCTACAATTTCTTCTTCTACACTGTTGGCCAGTTCTGCCCCGATTGTGAGCTATTCGCATTTTTCTGGCATGCCATGCTGTTCACCTACATTCCAGAATTTTCCTCTCTCTTCCAGCCCGATTTTCACCCTCTTCCAATCATTTTCTCACATTTCTTTCTTCATAAAAGTTGTTCCTCTCTCAGTTATCTACAACTTCTATGTTTACCACTTTGTCTAATTCTCCACCGTTTGAGAGATACGCTTCGATTTCTAAAGTCGCGCGCAGTCTGCCCAGAATCTGCCTTCATCCAAGTGAAGGTCGTTTGCAGGTGCGTTACTTCATTGAAGTGACGGCCCAGTTAAGACCGTTACTTCAGTGTGACGGTCCTACGATAGACCGTCACACCAAAACTTGCCCAAAACAGCCCGGTTCAACCCCTAGAGTGTGGCGGTCCTATCCTTGACCGTTAGACCAAGTGACGGCCCTGTTTAGGTGCGTTACATCCAATCTCATCCAAAAACGTCCCGTTTGACCTCCAGAGTGTGACGGACCTACCCTAGTCCGTTACATCATATGTGACGGTGCTACGATAGACCGTTACATGCACCAGAGAGTCCAATTCGTGCTGGACTCTGCTCCGTTTTTGTGCGCCGTGGCCCTCTTGAAGAGTCCATAACTTCTTGAATTCTTATCCAAATTGATCCCCGTTTTTTCCTACTTCTAGCCCTTGGTATTATCTTGAATTTGGTTCATAGGAATCAAATTTTCATTGGCAATATCTCTTGGGATCTGGGTCGCAAGATCAGGATTTATGTTTCCTAGTTCAACTCAAACTCTGCAGATAAGGCTCCGGGGCTACCTTCCAAGAGACATATCTTCTAGAATCCTCCTCTGAATTGATCCCCGTTTGTTCCTATCTCTTATCCTTAGTATTATCTCGAGTTTGATCTAGAGAACTCGATTTATCTTGGACTCTATCTCCGGGAATTCGTGATAAGAAGATGAGGCTTTCTTACAAAACTCTATAAAAACTGCCCAGTTCGCAGTCGCGACGGGGGGGGCTCTTTCCGGACGTGGGGCGAAGCCATGCTGCACCGCTGACTCAATCCTTCGACCCCATCTTGAAGAGGGAAGTATTAACTTTCTATTCTATCCTTCTGGGCTTGATTTCATGGTCTACACTCTTAGTTCTAGTCTCCTCAAAATCACAAATCATCACAGTTTTCTGCACTTTCTGTTACACATGCGTTTTTCTCCGTTTTGCATCATTGATTTCTCTCTATTCTCTCAATCAAATTCTATGATTTCAAATCTCATGCATGCACAACACACCCACCTATCTTTTCCACCCTTCCACAGGGGTTAAAAACCTCCCCCGGTGCGTTCTCCCCCTTTTATTCATGCTATTTTATCACTGCGGGATTGATACTACACATGCATGTTCTAATGGGTTTTTTATCCTTGTTTTGGCTTTGTTTTGCAGGAGAGCATGAACACCACGTGAGGCCCTCTTCCTCTAGCCGGCTGGAAGGAGAGGAGGTCGATCCCACACCATTCCCCGCATCCCGTTCTTAAGCGCGATCAAGTCTTTAAGTTCCAAGGTACACGGCGCCGTTGCACTCCTTTCTTCATCCTTTGGCGTTGTTAATCCTTGGTGGCGATCACGGTTAGTATTTCCATCCTTTCATCCCTTGTCCTTCATTCACATGTTTATGCATGTATGTATTTAAAAGGGGCGGGATAGGAATCTAATCTAATTAAAAAACAAATCAACAGTTTTTTGGCGATCACGGTGGGACACCAATGCCCATCACGCTTGTTTTCATGCTCTTTTGTAGGTTGGGTGGGTGCATGTTCATGTTTAGGTGATATTTCTTCCATTGTCCAACTATTTTTGGTGTTTTAAGGGCTTTGGTTGTGTGACGGTCCTGCAGTAGACCGTCACATGCATGTAACGGTCCTTTGGTAGACCGTTACACGGCTTCTGGCAATCTTGCGTGCATGCTCACAGGGCCGTGTTCATCGAGGCATAACTTTTGATCCCGGATTCCGATTGAGCTGATTCTTGTTGCGTTGGATAGCCCTTTGTATTGTCTTTCCATCCATATATCAGTTGCATCATTTGGTTAACATTTGCATATTCTAATCTTGTCCATCTTTTTGAGTTTTGTGCATAAGTTCTGCAGGCAGGCTCAGGGACAGGTTCACAGGTACATCTTTAATGAGTGATTTGACTGCCTTCCCGATGTCTGATTACACTGATTTTTGATCCATTGGATAGTCCTTTGTATTGTCTTTCCATCCATAGCTTATTTGCATCATTTGGGTCTCATTTGCTTAGTTAAAAATTATCATCATTTTAGCATTTTGTCCATAAAATCTGCATGTGGTCTGCGCATAGGTTCACGGGGGCATCTTTGCTTAGTGATTTGATTGACCTCCCGGGGTCAGATTGATCTGTTCTTGGGGCCGTTGTGCAGATCTTTGTATTGTCTTCCCATCCATATACTATTTGTTTTTGTTGGATCATGTTTGCATAGTTTAAACTAGTCTTGATTTTCTAATTTTAAGCTAGAATTTGCATGCACTCCGGTGCACATAGGGCCATACATTGCATATCATAGTTGCATTTCCTACCTTGGTGCGTGGACCTCTCGTCTCCATATTCCTTGGAGCCGACCAGGAAAACACATCAAGGACCTCCATAAGTCCCCGTGAGCCGTGGATTCCCACACGGACGCCGGGCCGGTTGTACCTTTCCACCCCTTTAGGCTTGCATTTGCATAAGTGTGAGGGAGTTAGCCTTAGTCAACCCAAAGTTTGGACCTTATTCCCATGGGATTCCTATCTCGAGGGAATTATTATTAATTCAAATCATTAAAAGGTCTATTGAAACCCCTAAAAGATTTCCCATCATATTAACTTATTTGACTTGGGTGAAGACTCTCACATTGCATTGTGCGTGTTGATTGGGCTTGTCCAAGCTCATTAGTGATTTTTGTGTTGCATTCTTTCATCATCCACATGTTTTGTTATTGTTAGGCCCATTTAGCTTAGGCCATTTTGTGTGTCCATTGTCTAGTCCATTGTCCCGTGGTCCGTTGTCCATTCATCTTTGCATTAGTGGGTCGGCCCCCCTTGTTCTCAAGCCCATTAAGCCATTGCTTCCCCATTTGTATTGTCCTTGATCTCCATGTATTAAGTCTCCATTTGCCCTCATGGAGCAGTATTCTAACCCCTTGTATCATTCTTTTTCCCAATCTGCTTCCTATTCCCACGTGGAATCCTCTTCCTGCTTGGGTCCATCTTCTCGTGGTCCCCCTGACCCATCTGAGGAACAAGCTAATCTCATGGCCCGTATTTCAAGCCTTGTTTGCCAAATGGACCCGGCCCAGGCCCAACGTCTTATTGCATCTCATCTTCATGGGCCTTCTTCTCATAATGGGCCATCTCCTATTCATGGGCCTCCTCCTTCTCCTTCATATGTTGCTGGCCCAATTGCTAATGGGCATTATTCTCTTAATGGGCCTCATCCTTCTGCCCATGTTGCTGCCAGCCCATTCAACCCATATGCTCATGCCTCTTCCAGGCCCACATATCCTTCCATTCCCGGAATGGGCCCTTCTTCTTCTCAGCCCGGATCCTCTTATCCGGCCCAATACCATGCTCCTGGTCCTAATTCACAACCTCTTGCTCAAGTTGGCCCATATTCTTCTCGATCTCTCCCTACCCAGGAGATGATTGCTCAAACCCAACGCCAGCTTGATGAGCTTCAACGCCGGATCAATCCCAAATCCTCCTTGAGTATCCCATTCGCATTTCAAGGTCTTCGGCTTCCGCCATCTTCACAAATTCCCGCATATCGCCGTTATAGTGGAGTTGGTGACCCATATGTGCACTTGAAGGAGTTCGTTTATGAGTCGGCCCAATTTCGACATGACCAACACTTGATGGCTTATCTGTTTGGTCTGTCATTGGAAGGCCCAGCTCGGGATTGGTTCTTCTCTCTTCCGCAAGAGCAAGTTGTGAGTTTTCATGCCGTTCAAGAAAAGTTTATTCAGCAGTATCAAGACCAGGTTGGGCCCAAGTATTCTATCGCGGATTTGGCCCAAGAGATGATGAAGCCCGAAGAGGAGTTTTCTACCTTTGCCGATCGTTGGCGTCGCCTTGCTGCGCAAGTCTCGGGACACATTCCGGAGGGAGAACAAATCAAGATGCTGATATCAAATGCAACACCCGAGTATCGGTTCATCTTAGCCCTCAATGACATCACCTCCTGGCAGCAACTTTACAGCCGAGCCCGCTTCATTCGCCAACAAATCCAAGATTCCCTTGACCTCGAGTCTCTACCATCCACCTCCACATTTCAACCTTCACCCTCCACATGTCAACCCTACGCTCCCATGAGCCGGACCGCCATGAGTCAACCTTCCGCCACATATCCCTCCACAAGCCAACCTCCTGCCTCTACATACCTATACGCCTCAGCGTATCAACCTTCCATGAGTCAGCCTCCCGCATCCACATACCCGTCTCCATCTCCACTTCCGGTCAAGGGAACACCACATCCCGAGCAAGTAGATGCCGTCTACATACCACCTCATCCTGTTCCACACATGCCTTCACCAAAGCCCTCCACCACTAGCCACGCACTCCTGCCTACGCAACCCCCACTTGCGACTCCACAACCTTCTCCACCATTACATATCCCTCGGCATCCACCTTGCCCGAAGCAGGCTCCTCGCCTTCCATTGCCAGAGTGTTTCACAGATATATTTCGGGCTTTGATGGCCAGTCACGCATTGTCGCTCCCTCCGGTTGTGCCTTACCGACCCGTGGTCGGGGATATGCTTCAGTTCTGTGATTTTCACCGCCAACAGGGGCATTTGGTTGAGGATTGTCCTGAGTTCCGGGATTATGTTTATGATCTGGAAGCTAAGAAAAGGATTGACTGGGCCGCTATTCACAAAGTCATTTTACATCTTCGTAACCAACAGCAGCAGCAAGAAGTGCCGCCGGGGCAGCCGTCTCCCTTACTTCAAGGCCAGGGGCACCCTTGTGATTCCTCGTCTAGTTCTGCACTCGCTCCATCACCTACTACCTCACCTACTCCATTACCTCCGCCATCTCCTATCCAATCTCCGCAACCTCCACAAACCCAAGCCTCTGCTCAGGCTAGTGCCTCCCCTTCTTCTCCCACCGTCACTACCACTACTTCTACCCTTAACACCGCTCGACGCATTGTGTCGACACGTCGACGGTGGACACCACAACCTCCCTCTTCACCCTCTCCACCTCCATGTCCACTACCCCCATCGCCTTCATCACTATCCTCGCCATCTCCATTGCCATCACCATCATCTCCATCTCCACTACCAATGCTTCCATCACCACCTCCATCTCCACCCTCGCCTCCATCTCCGCCATCACCTTTGCCTGAGCCTGAGCAAGCCAAACCTTCTCCTTTACCTCTACCCTCAGCCACGCCTTCACCTTCACCTTTGTCACCACCTGAGCCTATCATCGCCACATCGCCTATGCCTTCACTTTCCATCACCACTCCCGTTGGAGCCTCCATGCCTTCCAAACCTTCACACGTACCACCCAAACATATTCCCTTTACTTCTCCAACCACTTCCACCCCACGGAGCGGGTGTGCGCTTCCTTTGGTGCCCCTTGGGTCTAATCCTCAGGGAGATAATAAGTCAAGTCAGGATGATTCAGTGCCGGCCGTACATTTCAAGATTCAAGATTTTATCTGTCGGATGCCGGTTCGTGTCCTGGTCCCTGGTTATTTTGGGGATGATGTGCCTACACTTTCAAAGATGACAGTTGATAAGAAGAGTTCCCAGGCACTGCCAGTTTCTTCCCGAGCAAGGTCGGTGGCAATCTCATTTCTCGTCGGAGAGTTCACTATTGATGCTATTATTTCTCCTCGCTCTATTGCTGTTCAGATGACATGCCAAGAAGGGTTCTCTACCCGTGTTTTGCTAACGCAGACGGCCGCCAAGCAGATTATGGATTCTATGTTCAAGGGGCAATTGGATGTATCTTCTACACTTTCCAAGGATATTCTGCACTTGTTATGCAATCTTCCTCAGTTTATTAGCAAACCGGCCATGTCAACGCCGTGTATTACTCTCCCTCAGCTTCACCTTTTACCAAGGGAGTTGTGCTTCAAGGCTGAGTTCCGAGTGGAGTTGCCGAATCTCATGCTACTTGTGCCAAGTAACAAGACTCCATGGTTTTATGATATTCAGTATTATGAGGAGTTAGTTGTTCAAGAATGTCCTACTATTGTTAGCTTTGGGAGTCTAGGGGCAACCGCCCCGATGAAACTGCATGTCCACAGTCGGGCAAGGCCATCTGCTAGATGGGCTCGCTATTTGAGAAGATATTGCAAGGCAAGGTACCCAAGGGTCCTAGTCCGCGCCAGGCGAGTCCATGTTCAAGAAGTATCAGCTAAGAAGAGGCGACGGCGTAAGCTTAAAGGCCGTCAGTTGTGCACTCAGGGGTCCACTTCTCTTCCTTCTTCTTCATTTCACTCATCATTTCTTCTGCTCGGTTCCCACCCCTGGGTGGTGTATCTGCCCTCTCCTAGTTCTTCCCCCATGATTCTCTCCTCCCATCTCATATCCGCGAATCCCCGCTCTTCCTTTTCCTATCCGGAACCTCCGGACTTTCCCTCCTCTCATGATTCTAGGCCTCGGCCTGTGTCTTTTCATCCCGATCTCAGGACATCTCCCAGTTCTTCTCCTCCGGTATCTCCGGGTTCTCCTTCTTATTCCCCGACCTTGTCGGGTGACTCTCATTCTCCTTCCCCGACTCTGTCGGGTGGTCCTAGTTCCTTTTCTCCGACCACGTCGGATGATCACTCTTCTTCCCCCTTACCTTTTTCACATTCTTCTTATCATCTTTCTACTCATTCTTCTTCACCCTTTCAGGGTCTCCACCCTTTCTCGTGCTGTTTTCGAGGCTTTAGCCCGCCTTGATCTCAGCTAATATGGTTTCTTCTATATTTGGTTCCTTGTTATCAGGGTCTTGGCACCTTAACGAGGGAGTTCTAGCCCTCGTCTCTCTTCCTTTTTATCCTCCTTCGTCCAGTTTGATGTCTGCCACTCCTCCGTGTCAAGGAATCTTTAATCCTTTGTTATCCTCTCCCTTTCGTCCTGTCAAGCAAGGAATATGAAGCTCGTGCTGCGCGAAGCTCGATGATCACAATTGCTTCAGAATGCTAGTTTCATTCCGTGGATTTGCAAGGTATCTTTATTTTGTGCAAAGAACATGCTATTATTATCACTTATTTACTCCTGCACATTGTTAAGATAAATGTTGGTTCCTCACATGGTTAAGTGGCTTTTAGAATTTTGCTTAGTTCATTTAGTCAAATGAGTTTGCTTCTGCAGCATCCTTAGGCTGGTGATAGCTCCGCGCTGGGAGTCTAGTTTCTCTCCCCGATCGTTGAGGGTGACCTTTGAGTATGGGTTTTTTCACACACTACACGGTGAGCCATAGCCGATCTCTCTGAGGCACACCGTTGCTGCTTTGGCCATACTTTGGGTATGCACAAAGGTCATTTTCTCTTCTCTGCTCGGCCAAGTGTAGGGGAAAGAGATTGATGGATGAGATGACCGACCTAGGTACTCCCTAATACGAGAGAGGTCTCAAATAGGGGCAGTCTTGACCGTCGAAAGTAAGCTTTCATGTAATATCTAGCCAATAAGGGCTTTCAAAATCAATGATGAATCAAAAAGCAAGATTATGGATCAAAGGCATGGCAAGAGTGGCAGTACAGTTCCCCGCGGGACGTCATGAGCCCGGTCGCATACGTGCCTGATAAATATGGGTCTCAAAATCAAAGACACAAAGCCCCAGCGCAACAGACCTACTCTTTGAGGGGTGGTGCCCTGGAAGGAATTCAAATCCTGATGTCTCCCATCCTGCATAAAGCTTGTCTCCAATTTTCTTCTATCTCCCTCTTAGGCTGGGTTGAATCCCGGGTATGGCCTTAGTAGGGGCACCGTTCTTTAGAGGCGGTTGGTTATGGTAAGCCACCCTCACATGCACGCCCTACTCAAGGGAAGTCTTTAATGAGAGGGGAGGGACGACGATCCCTGGCCAGTAGTTCGAGCCCGTCTTTGGGTGCTGCAGATTGCTATGTCAAAATCCAAAAAAAAATGAAATATAGTTCAAAATCCAAAAAAGAAATATTGTCAAAATTCCCAAAAAAGATTGAATATGTCAAAAAATAACAAAAATTTGAATATGGCAAAAAAAAATCAGAAATACAAAAATCCAAAAATACTTCTCTTTTGTTCCTTTTATTTTTATCTTGAGGACATATACGTAATCTGTTTGCTAAGTGTGCAGGCTGCAGGTTGCAGGTTCAAGCTTTCCTTGCTCTATCATTCGCTCTGTCTCATGCTCACATTCTTCGATCTGTTCTCATCTCTTCAATATCTCTTCTGAAGCTCATGGCTTTCTCAGCTTTTGCTTATCTGCTTAATCATGTCTCCATGAGAGGACATTGTCCCACAATTTTGAACCTGGCGGTTTCGCTTCATCTGATTTTGGGCTTTGATTGAAGAGTGTGTCCTTGTCATATATTTCTATGGTCCTCCATGTCTTTTGTCCCGCCGTGTCATTCGTCACACGTATCCCTATCCTGCCGTGTCATTCATCACACGTGTCTTGTCCTCCGTGGTATTGTCATCCCACGTGTCTTTGTCCCACCATGTCCTTATACCACTGCGTGTGCTGTCCCACCGTGTGCATGTTGTCTTGTCCCACCGTGCCTTTAGTCGCATGCATGTTTGCCATTTGTTTGTTTGTTATGTTTCATCCATCTTCGTTATGTTATGTTGTGCCATGTTTCGTTCATATTTCTCTTATTATGTTATGTTCATGTCATGCTCGTTCATATTCGTTCATGTTCACATATCATGTCATGTGGTTGTTGTCTTATTTGAAAATCCATAAAAATCAAGAAATCAAAAATCTAAAAAATGCCGTTTCGCTTGGCAGGTAAGTCAGGTATGGCTCTCTATCCTTGCTCATTGTTGCATTACTATATGGTATCTACCTTATTATAGCCTCTCAAGGACCGGCTGGTTGCCCGTGTGCTCTAGGATCTGATGTTCCCCTTTAACAAAAACGATGATGATCTAGGAGCATACGGTTAATCATTGGATAAGCCGCTCGGTTGAGTCGGGTGGGGGACGATAGACTCTGTCTCGCACGCCGTGGTTGCAAGAAGACTCTTGACCCCATTTTGCTTAGTCTAGCAATAGTATCCTTGAGTACTTTCTATTTTATCTTTCTTTGCATTCGTTTTAATGATTTCTTATTTTAGCCCAGCATGCATCATGTCATTTTGAGCATTCATGTCTCGTGATCCATTCAAGGATTTCTCCTCAGCAATGGTTGATTGCACTCAGTTCTCTTGGATAAGAGATTCTTCATTCCACTCCGAATTTGAACGATTTCTCTGATCTTGCCGCTTGGTCTAATTGGCCAGTGTGATTCTTGTCTGGATTTTATCTCAGTCTTATCTCTCCTTTCCAGCTCTTATGCTGTGTTCCTTCCGACCCACTCATTGTCCGTGGATTGTGTCCCCGATGAGGCTGGTCGTGTTTCCTTTTCCTCCTTTAGTTTAGTTCTCCAGACATGTCTCATCCTTGTCAATCATTTCAGGTGGTTAGTTTGGCGTTTTCGGGAGAATTCCTGTCGCTTGTTGGTTGTAACGGGTGTCTTTTTTGGCCTTGATGCCCGCTTATCAGTTCTCTCCGCTTCATCTCCGCTTCATCTCCATTTCACGTCGCTGTCGCTTTCACTCCACCTCCTTTCCATTTTGCCTCCACGTCCACTTTCGCTCGTTCCCTTGCAAAGCGGACATCAAGGAGGGGCATCTGTTGACACCCGTTTTAGCCCACAAGTTGTGTCATTTCTCTTATTCATCATTTTTGATGTCCCGAATTAGCCATTATTTTGGAGCTTCCTTGGATGGATTTCAAGCCCATTTTTACCATTTCATATCCTTTGAGTCTTAGAGATCATGATTTCTTAGAGCCCCGGAGTTTATCTTGTCAAATTCTGGCTTCCAAGTCGACTTTCGGCCCATTTAGGCCGGCTTCCCCCAAGTAATCGGCTCTCTCTCACTGCGCAGTCCTGAAAGTGGTTCTTTTTCACCTTCTTCCAATCCTCTTTTCAAAAAGTTGTCTTCATCAAAGTTGTGCGTCTTTCAAAGATCTACAATTTCTTCTTCTACACTGTTGGCCAGTTCTGCCCCGATTGTGAGCTATTCGCATTTTTCTGGCATGCCATGCTGTTCACCTACATTCCAGAATTTTCCTCTCTCTTCCAGCCCGATTTTCACCCTCTTCCAATCATTTTCTCACATTTCTTTATTCATAAAAGTTGTTCCTCTCTCAGTTATCTACAACTTCTATGTTTACCACTTTGTCTAATTCTCCACCGTTTGAGAGATACGCTTCGATTTCTAAAGTCGCGCGCAGTCTGCCCAGAATCTGCCTTCATCCAAGTGAAGGTCGTTTACAGGTGCGTTACTTCATTGAAGTGACGGCCCAGTTAAGACCGTTACTTCAGTGTGACGGTCCTACGATAGACCGTCACACCAAAACTTGCCCAAAACAGCCCGGTTCAACCCCTAGAGTGTGGCGGTCCTATCCTTGACCGTTAGACCAAGTGACGGCCCTGTTTAGGTGCGTTACATCCAATCTCATCCAAAAACGTCCCGTTTGACCTCCAGAGTGTGACGGACCTACCCTAGTCCGTTACATCATATGTGACGGTGCTACGATAGACCGTTACATGCACCAGAGAGTCCAATTCGTGCTGGACTCTGCTCCGTTTTTGTGCGCCGTGGCCCTCTTGAAGAGTCCATAACTTCTTGAATTCTTATCCAAATTGATCCCCGTTTTTTCCTACTTCTAGCCCTTGGTATTATCTTGAATTTGGTTCATAGGAATCAAATTTTCATTGGCAATATCTCTTGGGATCTGGGTCGCAAGATCAGGATTTATGTTTCCTAGTTCAACTCAAACTCTGCAGATAAGGCTCCGGGGCTACCTTCCAAGAGACATATCTTCTAGAATCCTCCTCTGAATTGATCCCCGTTTGTTCCTATCTCTTATCCTTAGTATTATCTCGAGTTTGATCTAGAGAACTCGATTTATCTTGGACTCTATCTCCGGGAATTGTGATAAGAAGATGAGGCTTTCTTACAAAACTCTATAAAAACTGCCCAGTTCGCAGTCGCGACGGGGGGGCTCTTTTCGGACGTGGGGCGAAGCCATGCTGCACCTCTGACTCAATCCTTCGACCCCATCTTGAAGAGGGAAGTATTAACTTTCTATTCTATCCTTCTGGGCTTGATTTCATGGTCTACACTCTTAGTTCTAGTCTCCTCAAAATCACAAATCATCACAGTTTTCTGCACTTTCTGTTACACATGCGTTTTTCTCCGTTTTGCATCATTGATTTCTCTCTATTCTCTCAATCAAATTCTATGATTTCAAATCTCATGCATGCACAACACACCCACCTATCTTTTCCACCCTTCCACAGGGGTTAAAAACCTCCCCCGGTGCGTTCTCCCCCTTTTATTCATGCTATTTTATCACTGCGGGATTGATACTACACATGCATGTTCTAATGGGTTTTTTATCCTTGTTTTGGCTTTGTTTTGCAGGAGAGCATGAACACCACGTGAGGCCCTCTTCCTCTAGCCGACTGGAAGGAGAGGAGGTCGATCCCACACCATTCCCCGCATCCCGTTCTTAAGCGCGATCAAGTCTTTAAGTTCCAAGGTACACGGCGCCGTTGCACTCCTTTCTTCATCCTTTGGCGTTGTTAATCCTTGGTGGCGATCACGGTTAGTATTTCCATCCTTTCATTCTCTTGTCCTTCATTCACATGTTTATGCATGTATGTATTTAAAAGGGGCGGGATGGGGAATCTAATCTAATTAAGAAAACAAATCAACAATAGCGATAAATGTCATGAAAATAATGACAATATGGAAAACTAGGTGATTGGTGCCCACTCAGGTCGCCACCAATTACAAAAATAGCGTCCACTGTAGTGGTCGCTAAATCTGTGAATAGTAACGGGTACGAAGAAAAATGGTGCCCGTTTACATGGTCGCTCATTTCAATTGGCGTCCTATGTTTGGTCACTCATACCAGATAGAGACAGAACTCTTACAGAAGATTATAAACAGCGCTCTATGATGGCTAGGCATCATGTTTCTTCAGAGTGGCATGATAAATAAAGGTTAAAGGGTTTTTAGGGTACAACCAACTCAGCTGCCTTGAGGGAATCCAAGGTTAGAGATTTACGGAGGTCTCAATGAAGAAAGCACCAGTCAGAAGGAAGGAATATCCCGCGGAGGGTCCAATTAATCATCACCAAGAGTTAGTGTGTAGGCATAAAATAACGTGAAACATGGACTCTATCCACGGACTGGGATAAGAGTGCCAAAAGACCTGCGGTCTGGGTCAAATCTGATAAAAATTGTGAGACAGGAAATAGCGACCACTAGGATGGGCGCTATATAAATGGGCCACTTTGTACAATGTCACTAAATAAATAATTTTTACAGAAATTTTATAATTTTCACAAGAATAGGCAACCTTCCAGAAAGGCGCGATACCTTTAAATAGCGACGACTTGATGGTCGTTAATTCATATTTTCTGCACTATTTTCCTTTTTAGATAATAAACAGGAATCAACGACTCTGTATAGAGGCGCTATATCATGAATGGGTGGCTGGTCAAACAGTCGCTCATGCTTTTGTATTTACAAATAGAGGGCATCGGGCAGGTGCACATCTAGATAGTAATTACTATTTATTTCTTCTAATTAGCAAGAACAATAGTGTTAGGACGATAATGACGCAATCAAGTGTTCAGAGGGAGGGTGAATGAATCCCCTTCTAAAAACTTGAACAATTTAAAACTTAAGCGGAATAGAAATCAGTTAAGCTCTGCTGAAGAATTAGATCAATGAAGCAGTTAATCAAACAGATGAACTGCAAAAGACAGACTCCCAAGCAAATCTATACCACTGACGGAACCCAAACGAAGCTGCGTGTACATAAAATCCCATTTGACAGAACCATAGATCAAAGCGAGCCTAGCATACATCTATCGGGTGACAATTCATCAAGCAAACCACAGTGCACAAAAGCTTTTTAGGTGGTTCGGTCCTCCAGACCTACATCCACCCCACACTCAATCCAGAGTGTGGATTACTGCTGACTGACAGCTTGAAACCGCTGGGCCTCACAGCTTGCCTACAAACCGCTGCGCATCACAGCTTGCGTCAGCTGGGCCTCACAGCTTCGCCGACCGCTGAGCATTACAGCTTAGCTATCAAGAGGAATTCATCTCTGCCACTGGGCCTTACAGCTTAGCCTCCGCTGATACATAGCTTACAAGGAGTATGAAAAATAAAAATGGAAAACCAAATGATTCAGCATCGAAAAGTTGACAATGAAAATAAATCACAATGCTCACGCAGGAGCAAACTGATTTGGATCTGATCCAAAATCTAGTGGACCAGGTCTTCTCAATATCATAGTCTCCCTCTTCTTCTTCTTCTTCTCCTTCTCTTTTTGTCTCACTTTTTCTCGCTCAACCAATCTCTCTTCTCCTGTATCTATATCTCACACTTATCTCACTGAAGAATCTGGCTTCTATATCTATATACCGCGAAAGATTGGGCGTGTGTAATACATGTTTCCCGCCCAGACATTCCGACAAAAGTATGCTGATTGAAGTGCACGTGTTAGATCTGAAGAGGTGCTTTCCACATGGCTAAGTCTCTGGACCAGATTCATCTTGGGTCATGTGCTGGTGACTTGAGCCTGCCAATCAGAATAGAAGCATTAAGTCGAACGCTTTGTGAGCTGAAGTATTTCATATAAACATTCATATGCACAGACTTATCATGTGAGCGAGACAGAACTTGCACCGACTATAAAAATGCATAGACTTAAATGCAGAGACCTATTGCATGCATTAGACAGACGTGCACTAACTTTTATATGCGTAAGATGAAACTTGCACTGACTATATATGAAGGACGCAGAAAGTGCACTGGCTTTTGTATGCGTATGATAAAACGTGCATCGATTATAGATGCAATTATCAGACGTGCACTGACTTCTGTATGCATGAGATACAAAATGGCACCGACCCTTGCATGCTTGCAGCAACAAAAATTGCACAAACCTATACAAGCCCGATGCAAAAGTTGCACCGACCTTTATGCACTTAAGATGAAATGTGCACGAACCTATATTGCACAAGGAAAAGTATGCACCGACTTGTTCTTATCTAATGAAAAGACTGCACTAACTTCATTCTGCCTTATGACATATATGCACTGACTTTTACATGCACGAGGCAAAACCATCACTGACCTTATATATGCAAGATCAGAACATGCACTGACTTAGTATGCAGTCACGCAGGATGTGCACTAACTATATGAGAGTGATATGTAAGACCTGCACCGACTATATGTTCAATGCAAAACCTGCACCGACTATATGTGAGCAAGGCCAATACGTGCATCGATCTAAATGTTCAATGCAAAACTTGCACCGACTATATGTGAGCAAGGCCAATACGTGCACCGACCTAAATGCTGATTGTTGAGAAAGAACACAAACCTAATATGCATAACAAGATGAAAATGCACTGACTTATATGTATGCATAAAAGTAAACGTGCATCGACCTAGGTGCTGACTAAAACAGATGAGTTTTGATTGATGTATATATGCATTCCAGTCTTAACATGATTCATATAATGTCATTATCAAAACCAAGGTTCCAACAATCTCCCCCTTTTTGACGACGACAACTATGAGTCATGTATGATTGAAACAGACAATGAATTAAACAACCAAACAACCAGTCTTCATACACTCTTTCAATTTCCAAGCATTCACAAGTTGTTAATCATTCATAGAATTTATTCACTGGGATGCATAGCAATAATAACATTCAACATAAGTATGCATAGCAAGTAATATTCAACACAAGTATGCATTTCACATTCAATACAAGTATGCATTTCACACAGATATGCAATATGCAGTAATTACATTTATGTGTACAGTAAGAAAAGACAACTGATGTTTGAGTAAGATCTCATTACAAGAAATTCTCATTCAGAATATTTTTTTCTACAAAAGAAACACCAGAAACATATCAAAATCAGTCAGCATCAGAAACATATCTATCAGCATCAGCATCTGTCCAAACATCAGAACAATGTCAGCATTAGTCATTATCTGCTCAGCATCAACATTTGTCCCTCCAGACTAGAACTGTCATACATGACCAACAATTTATTCTCCCCCTTTGTCATTATCAAAAATAATTGGAGGACTCTTAGACATTAGCAGAACTTGTGCGACCATAGCTAGTACCTCTGGAGCTTCCCCTTCCTCTGGGTGGTGTGCTACTAGAACTGCCTCTCAAAGGTACTGCCCTTGGATATGGAATTCTTTCAACTTTAGTTCCTAGGGCTGCAAACTTGGCCATCACTTTTTGGTCATTCTGCTTGACCAAGGCATGAAGCTCTTTGACAGTAGTTGTTATATCCACAAACCAATTTTGCATCATGCTTCCCAGATTGTCTAATTGTGAGGTATGCTAGTTGTGTATATTTGCCATAAAAGTGGAAGAGCTGGTGGCCTATTTAGTAACAACATTTTTGAATCTGTCAACTAAGTTCTCCACTTAAGTATGAACTATATCAATTTTTTGAGTAAGCCCCTACTGATCTTGTTTGAGTATGTTCACCTGAATCTTTAGCAATTCAAGATCTATCTTAAGATCATAAGTTTAATCAAGAGCTTTAGAGAGTTTGATAAAAGATGTGGCCTGAGTGTCTTGTAGGTTAAGTAAAATATCTCCGGCCTTCGTACACATTGCTAGTAGGTGTAGACACGCCAAAATTGGCATTATGTTGATCAAATCTCATGTCACTATGATGACGCCCCAAAGTGAACTTCAATATTTCTATAACATGATGTTTTTCTTTTCTTGTGTAGTTTATGGTTTAGTTCTTACATTTTTGTGATTCACGACCTTGAGAAGGGCGTTATTTAAGTAGCGACCTTACCTAGGGCATTTTATAAAGAAAGGACGACCAAACTTTAGGGCGTCAATTCCTGGTATTTATCCGTTTTTAAGATAAAACAAAATAAGAAGCATTTGATGATTAACGTCCTTATCTAGGGCGTGTTTTTAAGAAACGTCGCTTCATCAGACGTGTTATCATGATTTTTTTAAATAAAGGAAGTCTTATTTCCAAATTAAATCCAGGAAGAAACATCCTTTCCTAGGTCGTGTTTTAAGTAACGTCCTTTGGTAGGTCGTCTATTTTAAAATCAACGCCTGTACCTAAGTCGTGTTTCATGTCAGAGTCCTGCCTTTTTCCACCTTTCCCTCACAGTTCCCTGCCTTGTTCAATCTCTTGCTCGATTTTAATCCTTTCCCTGGATATTCCTTGCCCATTCTTTTCTTCGCTTGTTTGATCACATCCAATTGAAACTTTATATAAGGGAGTCTGGATCGATCGTCATAGGGTTAACACCCATATACAGCTGATAGAAAGATCGCTGCAGAGTTTTTTTTTCTTCTTCCCGTGCAATCAAGTGGAGCAGCCGCTTCCTCCTCAGCATCTGTTTTCCTCGGCATCCGCTTGCGTTCACTGCTTCATCTTCTTCCCTTGGTTTCCCTTTACTGTCATCAGGGACAGCAGGTTTCTTTTCATTTATTTTGTTTGTGAGCGTCATCTTACTATCATTAATACGTCCCACTGTTAGTTTTTTTTATTGCATTAAGTTCCATCATCATATCATATCCCCTTCCCTAGCTCTTCTCTAGGGGTTTAAAAAAACCAAAAAAAAAAGAGGTGCGCATGTTGATTTCTCTCTTCAACATCATATTCTTCATTTGGGATTGATTCTACACATCGGCTGATTCACTTCTCTTTGTTCGTTTGTTTCATTGTCTTATTTTTGCAAGGATAATCAATAAAGAGAAACCCCCCTTTGTCGGCCGGCCGATTGAAGGAGGAGGAGGAATTCCACATCCATCCCGCATCCAAATCTTCACCAGGTACTCGCGATCCCTTTTTCTTATTGAGGTAACCCCTCTGGCGATCACATCTCCTCTTAGCACCACGTGCTTTTCTTTGAGTTTATTATCGTCTCCCCTTATTATTTTTTTCTTATTATGCAATTATTTCACTTATGAGTGGATTTGTCCATCTACAAATTGGCGATCACGGTGGGACG
The DNA here is from genome assembly GCA_022559845.1 of Amorphophallus konjac. Taxonomy (NCBI): domain Eukaryota; kingdom Viridiplantae; phylum Streptophyta; class Magnoliopsida; order Alismatales; family Araceae; genus Amorphophallus; species Amorphophallus konjac. Next base: position 339,791,847 of record CM040125.1, on the reverse strand, counting down.
TCCACTGTTTTTCTATTGATTATCCCTTTCCCTTTGGCACCCACGTGTGCCCTTTCCCCATCGGCACCCACGTGTGCCCTTTCCCCTTAGGCACCCACGTGTGCCCTTTCCCCTTTGGTACCCACGGTACCCCTCCCTTGTGCCCCGTGAGCACTCTCCCTTGTGCACCCTGCACACTCCCCGGGATCAGCCAGTGTGTGACTGCTCATATTTTCTGAATTCACGCCTCAACCAGAGGCGCCTTTTAGTTTAACGCCTTCATCCAGGGTGTCTTATTACTGTGTAACGTCTTCTGTCAAGACGTGTTCATCATTTTACTGCTTTTTATTACGCTATCCATGAATTCACGCCCTGCCCCAGGGCGTTCTTTTATTGCGTAGCGCCTTATCTCAAGGCGCTCTTTCAGATTTGACGCCCTTACCAAGAGGCGTCCTTTTCATATTTCGCGCCTCATCCAGAGGCGTGTCTTTGTTGGTCGCTGTTGGCTCATAGCCTCTCGCAGTGATTCACGACAGTGACCCTGTCGTTGCTTTGGTTGATAGCGACCTGCCCCAGGTCGTCTCTTTCCTGCGTTTTACAGAACCTTGCTTCCTGTTGCTGTCTGTGGTAGTCTGCTTGGTTGTCATATTGCCTATACTGCTGTGATTTGATCATATTACTTTGCATATTGTGGCATTTGGTTGAGAGACCTCCTCTCTCTACACTAGGATTCCACACACCTTTCTTGGAATCGGGACGACCCTCCATTGAGCATTCCGTCTCTTTGGACCGGAAATCCCTTTTCCAAGACCTCCATAAGTCCCCGCACCCGTGGATTCCCTCACGGACGCCGGGCTGGTTGTACCTTTGAAGTACCCGGAGTATAGATAACCTACAGTTGGTGAGGAGAGAGAAAGAATCTAGTTGACCCGGAGGTTACACTTGGATCAACTAGGTTTTACCTTGCAAACACAAGTGAACTACTCATCAATTTAATCCACTCTAATCTCAAGCGTAACACTAGTACCTTGCGTTCATCTCAACTTGGTTGCATACACTTGCTTGGGTTGATTTGACTTGTTTGGATTGAGTGGTTGTTTGTTTGATAATACCTTTGTAAAGTTGTCTCTCCTCTTAAAAATGAAACTCCGTTCAGGTAAGATCATCAACATGGCAGGCTATGGGTATTCTTATGATGATGAGGATGAGAATGTCTTTGGTCAATATGAGACCCCCCTCCAGGATTCCATCTATTATGAGGGAAATTACCCTCCTCCTCAGTCCCATCATCCTCAAATCCATGTGGTTGATGCCACTCCTCAGGAGGTTGCGCCTTCCTCCCAAACTGTGCCTTCCAACACTTCGAGGAACCCTTCCCCATCTCTCAATGTCACAGATTTAATTAATGCCTTATCTCAGTTAGACGATTCCCAGCGGCAGGCTATTCAGGCCGCTTTGAAAGGGAAGTCGATTCCCTCTTTATCTTCTAATCCCCCTCCGGCCGAGAGTGGCCATCACCCCGTTAATGACCAGGCGGTCTTGCATAAACCTCCTTCCCGTCCACCAACGCCCAGCGCGGCCATGCCGGCCCAACAGGCGAGTCATTCTGCGGTTAGGCACCAATTTCTCCAACCTCCCCGAATTCTACGCACGCCTATACCGCATTCCTTTATTCAAAATCCGGCCCCAGTCGAGTCCGACACTAATGTTCTATTGCTTCAGAAGTTGGCCAGCATGGAGGAGCAACTAAAGAAGGTCACCACGGCTAAGAATGCCCCAAAAATCTCGCTCCCTACACTGCCAGTCTTCCACTTACCACCGTCCGAGATGCCAAACTTCCGGCGATATAATGGGACTGGTAATCCTTTTATTCATCTAAAGGACTTTATGTACGAGACCTCCTTCTGGCAAGACAACAAGGCCTCTTTGGCCTATTTATTCAGAAGATCTCTGGAGGGGCCAGCCCTTGAATGGTTTTATTCACTAGACTCCGCTGATGCCGGTGACTTCGATATTGTTCAAAGAAAGTTCTTGCAAAAATACAGAGACCGGGTCGGACCATCCCTTTCGCTCACAGATCTGGTCGCAGAAAAGATGAAGCCCGAGGAGGACTTCATAATGTTTGCTGATAGATGGCGGTCTATGGCCGAAAAGTTGAAAGATACACTGTCGGAACCGGAACAAGTCATAATGATTATCTCCAATGCCACTCCTCAGTTCCGACACATACTGGCCATGAACCGGTTAACTACCATAGAGGAGCTCTATGAGAGGGCTCATTATATTCAGACACAGATGAAGGATTCGCCCATTATGGGCATGTTTGAGCCGAAACCACGGCTATTCAAAAAAACCACCAATATCAACAACAGCGGGCCCACGACTGAGGGCACCATTGCAAATGAGCAGGTTGGTGTAGTTGGCCACCCACACCACCAAACTAACCCACGACCTAACCCACCTCCACAACAAAACCCCCATTTCAACTCCACTCCACAACGCCAATTCGCACCCCACCATTCCTTTGCTTCACCGCCAAACCAAGTGCACCGCGCTAACCCTCCAGCTCCACAACAGTACCACCAGGTACCACCACCTACCAACTACGGCCAACAACAACGGAGACCACCGCTTGGCCCCAAAAGGGACCACTATCCTCCACTACCAGAAAGTCTCCCGGATATTTTCAATGCTTTAATGGCCGCCAATTTGCTCATGTTACCAAGGGAAAGGACAGCGTGGCCCGCTAATGTTGACACATCCCGTTACTGTGCTTTCCATCGTGCACCTGGTCACAACCTTGATCGTTGCTTCAACTTCAGAGATTACATTTATGATCTAAATGACCAGGGTGACATCAATTGGGATGAGATGAGACAATTCATCGCTACCATGAAAGAAAGAAGGGCTCCTCGGCAGCAACAAGCTCAGCAGCCACAACAACCAGCTCCACAGCAGCAACAACAAGCTCCAGCGCCTCAGCATGATATGGGGATTGTCCACAATCCACTGCCGGAGCACCCGCCAAACCAGCACGTAAACCCTGTCACGTCTCTCTATGAGGTGGAGAGAGGGCAGGGATGGCATGAAGAAAACGCCTCTATCGGGGCACTTTATCACAATCAAAATCAACCTCCGCGCCTCTTGCGCACCCATTCTTCTTCTTCTACTCCTCAATTGGGCCGATCCCTTCTGCGCACCGTTAACCCACCTACCCCCGCCTATTCTCTGACCTTGCCGGTTCGCCCCCTTCTTACACGTATACCACCTTCACAGCCTACGCCACCACAAAAACCATCCACCACCAACCCTTCACCATTGCCATCTAGGCCACTCCTCATCCTCCCATCACCAACACCCACTGCGCCCGCCATCACTACTCCTTTACCGGCAAGGATCCCCCCACCATCGGTTCCGCCACCTTTTGTACCCAGAACCCTTCTCATTCCACCCCCACCAATTCCCCCCGCATTCGGGTATCCCTTTCTACCTCTACGCCTCCTACCAGGGCACTAGCACCCTCTACAGGGATTCCCTCTGCGGGAACTCCCACTCCACCACTTCTTAACACCAACACACCTTCTTCTTCTTCTAATCCTCCTCCCACACTTGCCCCGACAGAGGCACTACAAGGCATGGCACCGCTCCGCAGTGGACGGATTTTCCACCGTATTTTTTCACAAAGAGAGCTAGAGCCTGTGCAGGGGCCGCAAGAGCAAAAGCAAGAACAAGGGTCCGTGCCGGGCACTGAATATGATTTGTTAAAGCATTTGGACCGGACTCCAGCAAGGATTTCAATCCTGGAATTGGTCAAACGATCCACCACTCATCAGTTAGCATTGAAAGAATATCTGCAAAAGGTGATGGTCAATGAGGACATTCCAGTTGAGCAGATAGTCACGGTTTTAACGCCTGCTAGCAGCCAGCCGGCGATTACTTTCCATGAACATGAGTTGGCACCACTCCCAGCAAGAAAATATGCTTTGTGCATCACAGTTGATATCAACAAGGTGGCTGTCAAGCAATGTCTGGTGGACACTGGGGCATCCATCAATGTCTTGCCACCTAGCACTCTGAAGTTGTGTGGTATTCCGGAAAGCCAAATCCGGCCGTCCACTATCACAGTCACTGCATATGATAACACGAAGAAGCCTCCTCTAGGCATGATTACTTTAATGGTGAGTTTGGGTCCTACAGCCATCACAGCAGATTTCCACATTCTGGACATGGATCCAACATTTAATTGTATTCTGGGACGCCCCTACATTCAGCAACTCGATGCGGTGCCCTCCACAAATCACCAATGCCTTAAATTTCCACACAAGGGCCGCATTATTAAAGTCACCAGTATGCCAATTTTGCCAGAGGAGGATATTCATGTGGCTTCGTCAGTTCCTTCTATGTGGCCTGCCAATAAGCCACTATTATCTGTGCTGGACGTCCCTTGTCCACAGCCAACGCCATCTGAAACTGTCACAACAGTTGCTATGACACCCCTGCCTCCCAACGGGAAAAAGAAGAAAACAATGATGAATACCTCTGGCTGGAACATCTTAATGAAAATGGGGTATCAAAGTGGCAAAGGCCTGGGTATCAAACTCCAAGGCAGGACTAGGCCTGTTAAACCTCAGAAGCTGATTGCACGAGGCGGCCTAGGTTATAAGGGGCCATGCAAAAATGAAGATGAACCATGGGCATTTATGACATCCACTCTGAAGACAGATCGCCAGCCGCTTACTTGGACATTGAAGACACATTTTGTCCCAGGTGGCTTTCAAAATGAAGAGCAAACTACCATAATTACTTCCATATTAGACTGTCAAGATGGTCACGCTAGACAGTTTGCTCGTCATATTGCCCCGTTGGCCACATATAAAGCCCTGGAGTCTTTAAGGCCTGACAAGAGAAGGAAAATGGATGATCCAGAATGTGACTGGTACAGGTGGTTCGATATGCAGGATATCACTATTTCCTTGAGCCGCCTTTTCATGCCGACTGATCCAGAATGACCGCCATTAATACACCAATTGATTGAAATGCCAGCTGCAATTACAGACAAGAGGCAGCTGCTGAGTGACTACACTGATACTGGAGAGCCGGATGTTCCGTTTGAAGAAGGTTTTACTGTGGACAGGCTGTGGGCCGGGCTCTTTTCTCTCACTTCCATACATCCATCTGTGCTTGCTTCTTTATACTCTCATCAGTTTGGTCGCGTGCCGAGACCGCCTCCGATTATAATCAATTTATCTCCAGATACAATCCAAGTTTCTCTCACAATTCCTTCTTCGCTCCTCGAGTGATTTTCTAAACTCTCCATCACGCCCCCGCGCGGGCCATCACTGATTCAATCTTTTTCCGATCTTGAAATTTTCACTCCTCCTGCTATTCTCCCTTCACACTGCTTTCTTCTTGAACAAGAACTTAAAAATGAAGAAAAAAACAAAAATGAAAAAAAAAATGCCAAATTCCCAAATTTCCAAATCTCCATTTCTGTTGAGGAGACCTCCTATTTCTCTTCTGAGTGCGTCCTGACCCAGGGGTCGCTCCTTCAAGATTCATTGCTAAATCTTTTCACCCCCTCTAGTGAGGGGACTTCCTCTGTATCACCTCCTGTATCCGCCTTTTTACTTCCTTCCCTTCCTTCTTCTGATCAAGCTAGTTGCTCCTCCTCTTCCTCTGCTAACACTAAGAGTCATGGGGTAAATTCATACAGGAAGTCCAAGGGTAAGCAGATTCCCCATAGGTTTCTGTTAGAATTAGCCATTAGATGCCAGGCTTGCTTAGCCATCCCCGAATTTGTGGAGAATCCAATTATCCTGCCAGAGCTGGAATATGAGGATGTCATTGCTTCTTATGAGGGTTTGGGTGTCTATGAAATCATGAATGATGAAGACCCTATTGAAGAGGGGGAAGAAAGTTATGAAGAATATGAGGACGAGGCTGATGCTTTTGCTAGTGGCATAAGGCGATTTGACGAACCATCAGCCTCAGTAGAAGAGCCTACCAAAGAAATTAATTTGGATACCGAGGAAGACCCTAGGATTGTCCTCATAAGAAAGAATTTACCGCCCTCCGAAGAAGAGGCGCTCATTTTTATTCTTCAAGAATATAAGGACACGTTTGCATGGAGTTATGAAGATATGCCTGGATTAGATCCTGCGCTCGTTGAACACTGCCTTACACTTAAGCCAGGGTCTGTCCCGGTCAAACAACGGTTGAGGCGTTTCCACCCTAATATGGCTTTAAAGATGAAAGAAGAGGTCGACAAGCTCCATAAGGCTAGATTTGTTAGAGTTATCCTCTACCCCAATTGGGTGGCTAACATCGTCCCGGTTATGAAGAAAGATGGAAAAGTCTGGATTTGTATAGACTTCCGGGACCTCAACCGAGCGTGTCCTAAAGATGACTTCCCCCTCCCTCATATTGATGTTCTAATTGATAACACGGCGGGTTTTGAGACTCTCTCCTTCATGGATGGCTTTTCAGGTTACAATCAAATTCGTCTGGCTGAGGAAGATCAAGAGAAGACCTCGTTCACTACACCATGGGGGACTTATTACTATGTGGTCATGCCTTTCGGACTTAAGAATGCTGGAGCCACCTATCAGAGGGCTATGATGGCGATTTTTCATGACATGATTCATATTTATATTGAGGTGTATGTGGATGACCTGGTAGTGAAATCAAGGACAAGGATTGAGCATCCTGGGGTTCTAGCTAAGGTCTTGCAAAGATCACGAGAGTATCAGTTGAAGATGAACCCCAAGAAGTGCGTATTTGGCGTCTCTTCAGGGAAATTGCTTGGATTTATTGTCAGCAAGAGGGGAATTGAAGTTGATCCCAATAAGGCGAAGGCCCATTAGAGATATGCCTCCTCCCAAGAATTTGAAGGAAGTTCGAGGATTAATCGAGAGGTTACAATTTATTCGCCGCTTCGTCTCCCAGCACTCACAAAGATGTAGGCCGTTTTACGAGCTTACTAAGCCGGGAGTCAAGTTCAATTGGGATGACAAGTGTCAGGCAGCCTTTGACGGATTGAAGGATTATTTGGCCAATCCTCCTGTCCTGAGGCCGCCGATTCCAGGCAAACCACTCGTTCTCTATGTCTCTGTCCTGGATGACTCCGTAGGTGCTGTCTTAGCTCAAGTGGACGAAGAAGGTAAGGAGAGGGCAGCATACTATTTGTCTAAACTTCTTAACCCCTGTGAACAGAGGTACTCAGCCATGGAGAAGACTTGCGCTGCTTTAGTCTGGGTAGTGCAAAAGTTAAAACATTATTTCTTAGCTCACGAGGTTCACCTCATTGCTCGTATGAATCCGATTAAATTCCTCCTTGAAAAATCTATCCTCACTGATCGATTAGCACACTGGCAAAGCTTCCTCTCTCAATTTGACATCACTTACATTCAACAGAAAGCTATCTAAGGTTACGCCATTGTCGAACACCTTGCTCATCACCCTCTCCCCCGTTTTGATCCTGTCAATTCAGAGTTTCCAGATGAAGAACTAATGTCCATTAATCAACTTCATGATCCTATATGGACATTACATTTTGATGGAGCTCTAAATTCTCAAGGAAGAGGGATCGGCATGGTTCTTCTAACTCCAGAAGGGGTCACCATCCCATTTGCTGCTCGGCTCACTTTTCCTGTCACCAACAATATAGCTGAGTATGAAGCTCTTTTGGCCGGTCTTCAAACCGCTCATCGATATGGTGTCACCCATTTGAGGATTGTGGGTGATAGCTAGCTTATTCTACGCCAGGTGCTGGTCAAGTGCCGCACTATCAATCCTAAGCTCAAACCCTGCCAGGAACTTGCTTCAGCTTATGCCAAGCTTTTCACCAAGTTGATTTTCGTCCATGTTCCTCGTAGCCAGAACATCTTGGCCGATGCCCTCGCCTCTTTGGCCTCTGCTCTAGTCTTCCCTCCTGAGCGTGATTTCCATGTTCCTCTAATTCATCAGCACGACACGCCAGCTATTAAGGATCGCGCATTCCTCGATATTAGGGATCAAGTGCTTGAGAAGGTTAAGCAGAAGGAATCTCTTAAAGGCAAAGAGGTCATGCTTTTGGATTGGCAAGAAGAATTGGCTGATGAAGAGAAGCCTTGGTATTATGAGATTGCCAGGTATTGCAATGATCAGTCCTATCCCGAGGAAGCCACTGCTGAAGAAAAGAAAGCAATTAGAAGAGTGGCTCAGCGATATGTTTTGATTGGAGGTGTGCTCTATAGAAGAGGGCTCACCGGTGTTTTATTAAGATGCCTCGGCGATGATGAATCATGGAAAGTTGTGGAAGAGGCGCATTCTGGAGTGTGTGGTGGTCATGTGAATAGCCAGATGCTAGCTAAGAAGATCCTTAGGCTAGGTTTCTATTGGCCAACTCTAGAAGAGGATTGTTCCATCTATGTTCGAAGGTGTGTTAAGTGCCAACTACACGCCGACAAAATTCATTCGCCTGCTTCTTCACTCCATCCTACGTCCTCCCCATGGCCTTTTTCCATGTGGGCTTTTGATATCATTGGACCTCTTGGTGATTCGAACCTCCTGACCAAATAAAAATCGTTCATCCTCACGGCAACGGAGTACTTCACCAAGTGGGCGGAAACAGAAGCTTACGTGGAGATTAAAGCGTCAACCGTCTGCAAATTCATAATGAAGAACATCATCACGAGGTTCGGCATCCCGAGCACCATCATCACCGACAATGGACCTCAATTTATCTCTCAGGAAATCAAGGATCTCTGTAACAGGTATAACATTGCATTGCATCATTCTTCTCCCTATTATCCGCAGGGCAATGGCCAGGCAGAGGCCACTAACAAAACTTTGATAAAAATTGTTAAAAAGACGTGTGAGGCTAATAAATTTTCGGATTGGCCAGACAAACTAGTTGAAGCTCTCTGGGCCTGTCGCACTTCCATTCGCACCCCCACTGGGCAAACCCCTTTCGCCCTTACTGATGGAATGGAGGCAGTAGTCCCTTATGAGATTCTCATTCCCTCTCTGCGAGTACAATTGGATAAGGAATTTTCTATTGATGAACGTCGGGATTCACTCCTGGCCCAATTGGAACTCCTAGACGAGAAGCGTCTGGTCGCCGCTGAGCATGCATGCGTTTATCAAAACAGGCTCTCACGTTTTTATCAAAAGAAAGTAATTGAGAGAAAATTTAAGATCGGTGAGATGGTAATCAAAAGAATTTTTGTAAAGCCGGGTGGCCCCCGCTCAAAACTCCAACCCAATTGGGAAGGACCGTTTATCATAAAAGACGTTTATCCTAGCAATGCTTATAAACTGGTTAATGCTGAAGGGGAAGAGTTAACTCACCCTTGGAATGGTTTATATCTTAAGAAATACTACCCTTGATTCAACAAAAAATCCAAAATATATATATATCTTCAAAATTCAAAAAAAATTGATTCAAAACCTCCAAAAATATAAATTCTTCAAAAATTAAAAAAAAACAAAAAAATAGAGATTCTTCAAAATTGGTGCCATGGCATACGAAGGATCAAGGTCCGAAAGGTCAAAATTCAGAATTCATTCGTCAGTCTTGCTAATTTAAAAGGGGGTTGATTCACGCACACATTACACGCTTTATTCTTGAGCTCAAGCAGTGCAAAATTCGATGGAAAGTCAAAAACCCGACTAAAAGTGAAAAGCAATACCCGTTCTTTTCTTCTTCGACCCATAAGGGAGGAAGGGAGACCTCGAGGTAGACACACCAAGCCCATCCACCGCCCTAGTAGGTGGAAGTCAGGGCCCAAAAGGGAGCAAATGCCACAAAAGCCCAAGTACAATTAGGTTTTTATTCATCAATGCAAATCGATTCCAAAGTGAAAATCAAGTTGTGAAAAGAAAAGCATGTCAAGAGGGCAAAGTCCCCGCAAGGAAAACCTTGGGCGTATGCGTGCAATGTAACAGGGGTAAAAAGGTAATAAATTTGCCTACGCCAAAGACCGAACCCCAACAGGCATAGGGTAGGGGAGGTAACTTTGCCTTGAGCATCTCAAAATCCCTTATGGGCTTCCCTTATATTTTCTTCCATCTTTTCTATGCGGTAAAGTCACGAACTGGCAGGATGGTCAAGACGGACTTAAGAAATTGCATTGTGCGAAATCTCGAATACAAGTCAATTATGGTCACGTCAACCCCTTTTAACTACTCAAGAAAGGTTAATGAATTTTAGATGGTGACTATGTAAGACTCATGGTCTTGATAGCCTTGAAGCCCTTTTTGTAGAATTATTTAATTAACGCCTTCGGCTAAGGCGCTTTTTATAGAATTAACGTCCTAGATTAGGTCGTCTCTTTCAGAATAACGTCTCTCAGCAGGTCGTTACTTTCTCAAAAATCAGATTTCCTTTTCAAATTCACGCCGTCTCCTCGGGCGTCTTTATGCGAATCACGACCTACTCTAAGGTGCGTTTTTCAAGAAAAATATCAAAAAAAATATAAATGAGTGAAAATATATATATATATATATATATATATATATATATATATATATATAATGCATTTCTTCACGATGTACGCTTGCATGGGCTTTTTTTATTTATTTTTGGCATATACGTGCTTTGCATAAGGCATCTCCCCGCTATCAGTTATTTTATTTGATTAAAGGCTTGGCCCCTTGACCCCTCATTAAGGTCAAAATATTGCTATCTCTTGCTTATTGGGCAAGGGGCCAAGTCGAACAGATGAATAAACCTGTTTGTTCAAAGTGTGGATTGCAGTTGCAGAAACATGGCACAGTAAAGCAAACGCGAATAACGTGGAAAGAAGAAAGTACACAAACACAAGACCACAACTACACAAAGTGCTCAGGTAACAAAGAAATCTCAAATCTCATATATGTATATATCATGAATGTCTAAGTACAGGTGTGAGGGTGGAGAAGTACAAGTAAATCTCTCAGCTCTCGCCTCCACCCTCCTCTCTCCTCTCTCCTACTCTCAACCTCCTCCTCGCCGTCCCGAGCTGGCGCTAGTGGAGGAGGCATGGGCCCCCGTGAAGAAGTAGGAACCCGAACGTGTCCCCCTGCCTCGCTCCTCTCTCGGAGGGAAGAGCCCGCCACGAAGGTGGAGCTAGTGAAGGAGTACCCCGCAGCCCGTGCTCGCTCGCGCCCTCGCTGGAGACGCTCCTCGGACACCCGTAGCCGCTCCTGAGTAAGGATCAACTGGGTCCTCGAGTCTGCCAGCTCTCGCTCGCGTGCTGCTACCTGCTCCTGGTACCGAGCACGCTCTGCCTGGTGCTCCTCCCGCTCATGAGCACGCTCCTCGCGCTCCCGGGCACGCTCCCGTCGCTCCAACTCAAGAGCCACCCGCAGCTCGGCCACGTCCTGAGGAAGCTCCTCTCGTCGCCTCAGGGACCTCTCAAACTCTGAGATCCGCTGATCGCGGATCGCCAACTCAATACGTGCCGCCCGTAGCTGTGTACTCTGTAAACAGTCATCGCCTACTGTCCCTCGCAGACGCAAGTGAGAGCGGCTCGAAGCTCCTCAGTCTGTAAATTGAATTTCATCAGTGCATAATTATATAATCAATATTTGAATTTCATCAGTGCACAGTTATATAATCAATATTTGAATGGATCTGTGTTTTGGATTTTACCCGTAAAGCGAGGTCGCGCTCTGCTGCCTCAGCTCGTGCCACCGCTCCCGCTAGCTGCTCCGCCAGTGCAGTCACCTTTGCACTGGGCCCTCTCGAGCTGGAGGCCTCCCCTGGGTCTCTCCTCACTGCTCCCTGCTGGGCACGCTACATTCATTGAGATCGTCAGTGGCTAATCATCAATAATTCAACAAAAATATACATTTGCATATAGAAAATAATTTAAACACTCACCAGGGTCTCTAGGTCTGCCCGTGTAGCGGCTAGCTGGTCCTCCAGGCTGTGTAGGTGGCCTGGGCATCTATCGCCGCTATGTCCTGCGCATCCTGCATCCATTACATATTAGTCACATGATAGTCACATAAGCGTTTGCATTCAATTTAGAAATAAGTACATTCATACATACCCCTAAGACCCTCATCTGGGGTCGGCCGGCGTATACCTCCCAGTAGCGCCGGAGGTACTCGGAGCTGTCAGTCGCGTGAGAGGTGACTCTGGTTCCGCCACGCTGCCAGTCGGCGTGCTGCTCCTCGAACCGCACTCTCCAGTCGGTCGCCTTCGTACGACCGCGCGTCTTCTTCCCGATGCCCCGCGGCTCACCTACCTCTATCCACTCCTGGGGAAGGCCCAGCGTCCTCATCACCAACCTAAGCCGTAACGGCTCGATCTCGCTCAAGCAGTGAACCCAAAGCTCACGCTCAAAGCGAGGACGGCCCGCTACGACCCACGGCTGGCCCTCGTCTGTCATCCCCTCATAGGGTCTCCACTGCACCTGCATTCATAAACATACATGTCATCATTTCATCATCATCATAATAAATTCAAAATAAAGATGCATAACATTCACACGTACCAACGAGGGAGGGAAGTCGCGGAACTCTCTCCGTAAAACCCATAACTCGTAGCCGAGTGGGGCACCAAACACGATCGGCACCCAGCGCTGTGCTAGAGGGAAAGCTCCCTCACCTCCAGGCCGTGGGTCAACGCGCCCCATCGGCATGTAGAGATGGCTCCAAACCTGCATCCATGCATCACATTAGGAAGGCATTCACATGCATAATAAAATAAAAGAAAAGAAAAGAAGAAAAATGCATACCTGAAGAAAAGGTGAGAAGCCACTAACGGTCGTCTCTCGACCTGTCCCCGTGGACAAGTCGGCCATCATATGCGCCAGTAGTGCCGCTCCCCAGGCATAGCTGCCAACTGTCTCCAAGTCCTCGAGTATCCCCAGGAATCGGCAGTTGATGACGTCGCCCTTTGTCCCGAGCAATAGCCTCCCGAGCAGCAGTAGTAGGAACCTCCTCAAGTCTCGATCTGCTCTCTCCCTGTCAGCAGGGTCCTGGCAATAGACTGCCCTAGCCCCGTCTATCAACCTCTGCGAGAACTGCTCTAGGGTCTCCCCTGACCTGTGCCTAGCATTCCCTAAGCCCATCACTGTAGTGAGGTCGGTGCGGAAGATCGTCCTACACTCGCTAGGCGTCTCATAAACCATCTCCAATCCTAGCAACCTCTCGGCGAACTCGGTGTAGTCTGGGTAGGTGATCCCACTCACAGCCTCACCGTCTACCCTCAACTCGGTGATCCTAGCCACATCCTCTAGGGTGGGAATCATGTGCCCCCATGGCATCAAGAATGCCCGGCTAGTCCTGTCCCATCTCTCCCGTAGAACCTGGATAAGTGGTAGGTCTGGCCTAACTGGCTCTATGCTAAGGAAGGCCCCAAACCCCATGGCATCTATCCTCGCTCTCTGAAACTCGGGGAGGCCGTAGTATGCTGCCCGGACCATAACCCAGGAGATCCGTGTCCTCATCAAGCCCTGCATGTAAAGAAAAATTTTCACTTAATTATTTTGATTATTCATGCTGAATCTCATATTGATTGCCTAAGATTATGTTGATGTTTGATTTAATTAACGACCATCCTCAGGTCGTGGTTTGTTAAATTAGTGCCCCTGAGGAGGGCGTGGTTCTAAATGTGCTTTGAATTTGCGACCTGTCCTAGGTCGCTGTTTATCGAAGAAACGCCTCTGTGTTGGGCGTGGTTCTATGATTAATTTCTGAAAATTTTAAAAATATTTCAAGTCACGCCCTTGGGTGGGGCGTTTTCCAAAATGGGTCCGTTAATTTAATCAGGAATTAATGAATGGACGACCGCTGGTTTGGTCATCTATTGTTGAATTAACGCCCTGGTGAGGGGCGTTGTTTTCAAGTTTTTCAGAAAAATGAAATAAAAATAACAGCATGCGAATAATTCATGAAAAAAATTAAAAGCATGAGAATTAATGGAATTAACAGCATGATATAAAAAAATGATAAATTTAAATGGACGGCATGAGGCAGGGCGTGTTCTCATGGGGTTAATTATTTTTCAGGGAAATAATTTAATTAACTCCCTTGGGTTGGGCGTTTCATTTCTAAAACGTGACGCCCCTGAGGGCGTCTTCTTTCTGGGTTGCAGGGTTCATACCCCGAGAGCTATGAAAATTACAGGAAAAATGAAAAATAAAAAAATATATAAAAACAAAAAAATGGGAATTGGGTTTGGGGGCCTACCTTCTTGTGCTTTGGTCCTTGTGGCTGGGGCCGTGGCTGACGCGGTCGCCGGAGTTGGCCGGCACGGGGAGTGGCCGCCGCCATAGGCGGTGGTTCTTCACCACCTTCTTCCTCTTCTTCCTCACCTTCTTCTCCCCCCTCTTCATTTTCTCCATCTTCTCCATCTCCTTCTTCGTCTTCTTCATGGGCCTCTTGGCCTCCTTCGGCTTTGTCACCGACTGCCACGGCCTGTTCTTCCTCGGCCGCCATTGGAGCATCCTTCATGGCGTTATCTTCGCCGGCATGGGCGGGCTCGTCCTCGCCCAGGTTGACGACTTCTGGGGCAGCCACCCGCTGCCTCTTCAAGCCTCCTCCGGCCATCGTCTAGGTCTAGGGTTAGGGGGGGAGAGAGGTTGAGAATGAGAGAAAGGGGGAGGTCGGTTAGGGCTTGTAGAAGGAAAGAAGGGAAGAGGACGGAGGAAGAAGAAGGAAGGAGGGAAAGTTAAGTCGAACGGTCAAAAAGAAATCACGCCTTAAGGAAGGCCGCGTATTGTGAAATCAACGACTGAGATAAAGGCATTTCTTAATAATTGACGACATTTTTTAAGGCGTTATTTTTGTTTGCATGGGGAATGATAACCGTCGTCAGACGCATTTAATGGCAATTGATTGATTTGATGGGGGATAATCATTACTGTTTTTGAGAAACGACTAGGATTGGGGCGTTATTTATATTAAACATGGCTTTGCTAAAGGCGTTACTTTTGGAATTTCAACGAATATATTTTGGAATATGGATCGTATTAACGCCTTGCCCTAGGATGTTTTTTAGTTAACGCCCATTGGTGAAGGCGTCAAATTTGTGAACTGGAATGTTGAAGACGACCTGTGATGAAGGCGTCCTTTTATGAATTAACGGCGTTGCTTGAGGTGTTATTTGCAACAGAATCAGAACGTTGGAAGAGTTGATCAGAAACAATAAGATGGCTCGATAAAAAAAATATCATTGAGTTATTGGAAGGAAAAGATTACAATGTTTAATGAGCCACCTTGGGCCTCAATTTCCTCAAGGCTGTTACATATGTCTTCCACTGTTCTTTGTCCTCTTCTAAATTCTCTACAGGTTGATAAGTTTTGCAGATTTTCCAGAGAGCTTGAATGGTTGTGCATTCTTCACCATCCTCGTTGCCGCCTAGATCCCGTGTCTTGATTGGAGGAAGATGAGATGGATCTTCGAGGATTTATCGTGGAAGCCCGAGTTGAGGGAGGCACCGGTGTGAATTGTACAGCACGAATTCTGAAGCGCCTATGAGACGAAGGTCTGTCCCGGGAGAGAATCTTGCACGGATATCTTGAGTCTTGAGTATTCCCGGCACGCAAGTGAAGAGATTCTTTGGCATTACTTTGAGGTGCTCTCTCCATTCCGCTCTCTTCTTGATTTGAGGAATTCGGTTCATCACTCTATTGCTTATTCCAAGTGAACCGGTCATATAAGAGAGTGGGATTTTTGAAAAGATTCTTGAGGGTTGTTGGGCCTCACCACATGGATCGAACTTGAAGTGAAGATCAACCCAACTAGAGAGTGCTAACATGCATCCGTAGATGGGCCTTCCCATCGCCGCCGAGGTGAGCCCACTATAGAGATAGGCTAGAATAGCCGGTCCAACTCTATCTCCTTCCCATAAGCTCACTACGGCGCTTAATTGGGCCTCTTCTAGAAAGTCCTCCGTGGATGGAAACAAGAGTGCTCCTGTTAAGCACACCACGAAGGCCTTTGCTATCTTTTCTATCTCCTCCTCTTCCTTAGCTTGATCCGCTCTCTTGTACACCCATGAGGCGAGCTTCAAGAGGTTGATTCCTTTAGTGACCTTGATTTGGTTCACTAGATTTGGGCTAGATATCAATGAGGTGAGTAATTCATGAGAGGAGATTGGCTTTGGCATGATGGCCATCTTTTCTTCATCCCCTTGTTTCATCCGCTTTAAGCCCAAGATCAGTTCTAATTATTCCAATAGGAGGGTGGCTTCAAAAGTTGAAAAGAGAAAGGTATGAGTGAAAGGGTGCCATATTTCAAGTAGAGCTCCTATGGCAGCCCAATCTAAATGGATTTGGTCATGATGTTTGGCATGGGTAACTAGGCCCAAAAGATGCCATCTTGCAAGATAATTTCTCATGTCTGAAGAAAGCTTGGAAAGGATAAGGGGGAGCCACTTGTTTTCTGTAAATCTCCTAGCTCCTGGCACCAATGGATAGTCCTGTGGAAAACAAAGAACAGAAAAGAATGCATGAGCAATTAAGCGTGCAGGAGACCAGCAGAACAGTTGAAACATCTTTTGGTTCGGATATGAGCAGAGGAAGAACAGAAGAATTCATTAACCTGATTTAGAGCGATTCGACTGCAGATATGCCCCTGGATTTCAGTCAACCTGGGAGTGGAAGATCTGGGTCTCTTAATCATCCTCTCCATCTTTTGCTTTATAGAAGGAGCTCAGAAAAGTGCCTGCAGAAGAAGAACGAACAGAAAAGCAGAACAGAGCCGGCTGCAGAGCTCGAAGGATTGCTTTGATTGAATCTAAGGAAGTGCCTGCCTTTTATAAAGATTTGAAGGGTCCCAAAGGTTGTTCGGAGTTAGAGGGTTGATGGCTATTAGGATTTGGTTTTGCTTTCGATTTGGAAACGGAAGCGTTGGATTGATTAACGCCTTTTGTTAGGGCGTCAATTCTTGAATTGATGACCTTGCATAAGTCGTGTTTTGTGTAACGCCCTTGCCAGGGTCGTTTTCTTCTTGAACTATCGATGATGTTCACGCCTTGATAAAGGGCGTGTTTCTCATTTTGACGCCGTTCAGTGCAGGCGTGTTTTGTGAGCTTATGAATTTGCTTTTTTACGTGCTCTGATGAACTTAAGTGCTATTATTTCGTTGGAATTCTATTTTATTTAGCACTTATGATCATGTCATACTTTGAATTGAGGATTATTTATATTGAAATTTTGAGAGAATTAATGAACTTTTGAGTACAGAAGATTGCAGGTTTCGAGACGCTTGGGTTGATCATGGAAGTAACATCACGCTCATCATATTGTATTTCTTTCATGTAATCATTGTTACTATATAGTATCTACGCTATTATAGCATATCAAGGACCTTGTGGTTCTGATGAACCTGAAATTTGAGTTCCCCTTCATCAAAAAATAGTGATAATTCCAGGAGAGTCTTGATCACACGGATAGGCCGTTGAGTCGTTCAAGGTCTGGGACGATGGTTCCACTTTCTGAGTTGATGCGTGGACAAACGGGCTTCGGCCTAGTGTCAGCTTAGAGATCTGAATTCTTGACCAAATCTAGATGGCTTAGCAATATTATCCTTTGTTATTTTCTATTTTTAGTTTGTTTTATTCTTTTCTTTTAGCCCAGCATGCATCATGTAGGACTTTGAGATTCATGATGAAAATCTTCATATTATGGCAATAATGAAGGTCACTCGCTCTTTATTGAGTTGGCATGAGATATTCCATTCCAAATTAAGTACTTTGTTCTATCTGAAGCCGCTCAGGCTGATTCCTTGGAAATGTCCCTTTGTTGGATCTTCATCTCAATTCTCTTTATTTTTCTGCAAATCTACCTTGGTTGTAGCACGTCCACGTTGGCTGGTAACCGCTCTCCAATGGTCTTTCCCTATCGTGCCCGTGCGCACACCCTTTTGCCTTACATTTTTACTTGCTTAGTTTAGTCTCCTTTATCCAGCAAACTGATACTTCCTTGGAATCATTCGGAGATGTTTCGTTCAGAATCTTGGAAAGATTTACAGTGCTTAGTGTCTGAGGCGTGTCACATCACACCTTGGCGTCCCCTTATCAGTTCGTTCCACTTTATTCTGTTTGTTGCATTTCACTCCATTTTCATCTCACTCCCTTCCAAAGCAGACGCCAAGGCGGGGCAGCTGTAGACACATCAAAATTGACATTATGTTGATCAAATCTCATGTCACTATGATGACGCCCCAAAGTGAACTTCAATATTTCTATAACATGAGGTTTTTCTTTTCTTGTGTAGTTTATGGTTTAGTTCTTACATTTTTGTGATTCACGACCTTGAGAAGGGCGTTATTTAAGTAGCGACCTTACCTAGGGCGTTTTATAAAGAAAGGACGACCAAACTTTAGGGCGTCAATTCCTGGTATTTATCCATTTTTAAGATAAAACAAAATAAGAAGCATTTGATGATTAACGTCCTTATCTAGGGCGTGTTTTTAAGAAACGTCGCTTCATCAGACGTGTTATCATGATTTTTTTAAATAAAGGAAGTCTTATTTCCAAATAAAATCCAGGAAGAAACGTCCTTTCCTAGGTCGTGTTTTAAGTAACGTCCTTTGGTAGGTCGTCTATTTTAAAATCGACGCCTGTACCTAAGTCGTGTTTCATGTCAGAGTCCTTCCTTTTTCCACCTTTCCCTCACAGTTCCCTGCCTTGTTCAATCTCTTGCTCGATTTTAATCCTTTCCCTGGATATTCCTTGCCCGTTCTTATCTTCGCTTGTTTGATCACATCCGATTGAAACTTTATATAAGGGAGTCTGGATCGATCGTCATAGGGTTAACACCCATATATAGCGGATAGAAAGATCACTGCAGAGTTTTTTTTTCTTCTTCCCGTGCAATCAAGTGGAGCAGCCGCTTCCTCCTCAGCATCCGTTTTCCTCGGCATCCGCTTGCGTTCACTGCTTCATCTTCTTCCCATCAACATCTTCTTCCCTTGGTTTCCCTTTACTGTCATCAGGGACAGCAGGGTTCTTTTCGTTTATTTTGTTTGTGAGCGTCATCTTACTATCATTAATACGTCCCACTATTAGTTTTTTTATTGCATTAAGTTCCATCATCATATCATATCCCCTTCCCTAGCTCTTCTCTAGGGGTTTAAAAAAACCAAAAAAAAAGAGGTGCGCATGTTGATTTCTCTCTTCAACATCATATTCTTCATTTGGGATTGATTCTACACATCGGCTGATTCACTTCTCTTTGTTCGTTTATTTCATTGTCTTAGTTTTGCAAGGATAATCAATAAAGAGAAACCGCCCTTTGTCGGCCGGCCGATTGAAGGAGGAGGAGGAATTCCACATCCATCCCGCATCCAAATCTTCACCAGGTACTCGCGATCCCTTTTTCTTATTGAGGTAACCCCTCTGGCGATCACATCTCCTCTTAGCACCACGTGCTTTTCTTTGAGTTTATTATCATCTCCCCTTATTATTTTTTTCTTATTATGCAATTATTTCACTTATGACTGGATTTATGTCCATCTACAGTAGGGAGTCCAAAACACCATTTAATTTTGAATCAGACTTGTGCTTATCATATATAAACTTTATCCACTAACTATTCATAGTCTGTTCCAAATGACACATCCTAGCATCCAATCGATCAATAACATAATTTGTATGGACGAATTGTGCATTCATCATACTGTTCTGATTCATCACAAGGTTTGTCAGTGTAGTGAGCATTTCAGCAATATGTGACTCTGAGCTTGGTCCAGTAGAGCTAGATGCTTGATAACTCTGAGGAATGGAGGGTTGTTCTGGGGATAGAGGAGGTTGTATCCCAAATGTAAGTACTTGCCCTTGATAAGGTCCATATAAAAATGCAGGACCTAGAAATTGTTCCTGTGGAGCTTCTTCAACAACCTCTTGGACTTCCTGAGGTTGCTCATCCTGAACTTCTTCCAATCTTTGCTGTTCTACTCTCTGTTCTTCAATAACAATGTCAGCAATTTCTTTTATGGCTTTATCGGCTACTTGTTTCATGATTTCAGCAACCATTTCAACCATAGATTGTACATCTAGAATAGTTTCTTTCTCCCTTTCTGAATCATTTTTGTGTTCCTCTGAAGGGGCAGTTTCATCAACCAATTGTTCATCTCCAACTGTCTCTAAGTGAAGCTCTTCTTGAACCTCTTCTATCAGTTGCTTTTCGACTGTCTGTTTGGCCTGATCAGCTACTAATAGTTGCTGAGTCTACTGTCCAAAATGATTAAATAGCTCATCAATGTTCTGATCTAATTGTTGTACTATTGGCTCATCAGTCAAATTCAGCTCATGAACTTCTTGATCCAATCGTAAATCTCTAATCTATACTGACTATCCTTCAGTATATGATGGCTGAGGTTGTTCAGCAATGACATCTTGTTCATTTGTTGGCTTCTGTTTCAGTAGTCTTGTCTCTTCCAACTCAATAACAGGTGGCTGCTACTCCTGCTCAGCTTGGTCTACTTGCAGCTGCTGTTGCTGTGCTGTCTCTTGTTCAGCTTGAGGCTGATCCTCTTACGCTGATAGGACCTTCTTTTCAGCTTGTTCCTTTACTTGACTGGCAGAAGAAGGTTTCAGTTTCATGAATTTGGATATGAAATCCATATTATATACATTCACTTTTAGGATCTCTTTTGAAGTCTCATTCTCCAATAAGATGTTCATTTTCTTGAACACGGCAGTCAAATGGGCAGTATATGGTAGGCTTCTCATATACTCTCTCTATGTGCCCATGATCTGAATCATTATGTCTGGCAGACATACCTTGATCTTTTTGAATAGACAAAACAGTATGAATCTCTGAGATTCAGTTATCCTTCCTCTTCCTCCAATTTGAGGTGTTATCATGGTTGTGAGAATGTGATGAAATAACCTCTTTGATGGAGGGAACTTGTTCGCATTGAGTTGAGTCAGTTTTGTCTAATTTTTGTATCTGGGGTTACTAGGCAACTCTGTAAGAAGGGAGTAAGCTTCATGATGCTTGTATTTAAGTTCTCCTTCTACTACCCCTTTTTCTGGAATCCTAAATGTTTTATGAAGGAAGTTCCTAGCTATTTGAATCTCAGTCCCCTTGACAGTAGACCAAATTTTGAGCTGTACTGAATCAAAATTTAGATTATTGTAAAACTCAGTAACAAGTCTTGGGTAATAGACTCTATGCTTACCCCGAAACTTCTTCCATTTTTGAAATATAAATAGCTCAACCAATTTAGGATATTTTGAAGACATTTTATGGTCGCGAAAATCCACATACCATGGAAACATGATCTTGCACGCTTCCAAAATTATTTCAGCTTGAAGTGAAGACCTAGAGGGAATACCTTCTTCCTCAGATACTATGAGAGTTGTTACAGCAGTAAGCCATTGGTGCTTAGAGAATGTCCCCTCGACCTTTTCTATTCCTTTTCCTTTCTCTTCACGTGGAACCTCTTCACCTCTTTCTGACATAGTTTCCTCCGGCTGCGATTCCTCCATTGCCTTCCTCTTTCCTTTGCTCTCGGTGACCGGAGATGACATGGCGGGATGACAGTGGTAGAGGCGATAAGGATGGATGATGGATCGTAGAAGAACAAAGAGAGGAAATGTGGAGAAGGGAAAACTGAGAGACAACTTATGATCTCAGCACGAGAGAAGGAGTCGTGAGTGCGGGAAGAGGTTTCAGCTTGAATGAGGAGGGTATGAAAGAGAATGCAAGTAAGGTTGAGTATTATAAAGAGATACTGCCGACTTTACCACATTCAATAATTATTACCCAGACTACCCTTTACTTAAAAGAAAACGCCTTTCCACGCTTCTTTGTGGTTCCCGGAGTATGGGATTATATCTTATAATGTAAATCTTCACAACTTATTCCTATGAAGCAGACTCAATGGAAATAAATCAATTTAATCAAGGACACTGCCCAATCATAAAAATCAAAATTCTTACTAGTCATTTTTATTAGCCAAAACTGATTGAAAAATCTATTTTATATTGAACTTAAAACAATTTTAGTTTACTGAAAAGACCCCAGAGTCAACCATATTCTTCATTGATCTTTTATAATTTTTGATTGAGCATTCCAGTATTACTGCACCTTTTTACTCAAGAAGACATGTTGATTAAACACCAGAATCCCTGGTTACTAAGTGCATTTTACCTTTATGCTTCAAAGTTTAAACAAAGATAGCATTTATTATCAGGACTTTACCCCTGAATTTCTTTGAAACAGATGGTCAGTTTCTCAAATAATATGCCATTGCTCTGCCTATTTCATTATTTTCCTTTTCATTTAATGGCGTATTCCCTGGTCTTTTAACAGAATTTTATTAAAACTTGGCTTAAGAACCATATAAACACCAGATCTCCTATCGGATTGACTTATTACTAATGACTTTTAGATTTTAGACAATCTTTTGAGCAGTTCCAATTTAGACTGTTTTAAGGCTATTGAAGACACATTCAAGGGTAATTGTGAGTATTTTAAGATAAGATTTAATCTTCACACATAGAAAATCACACTTCAGTTAAGATCAGCAATTCTATTCTTAGTTCAGAGTGATCTTAGCAGATAACCGTTGAAGATTAATAAAGGTGATAGATTTTAGATTTTACTCCCCCTGACTAACACAGTCTATGAATTTATTATGAAGAATAGATGAGAGCATGGAAGTGGATCAGTCAAAGAGAAGATGAGCAATGAGATATGGATGAAGGCCACACAAGAGCAATGGTTAAGACTAATGACCAATTTACAGACTTCCAAAGATTTTGGCCTTAAAGCTCTAGCAGCAGATTCACTAACTCAACAGTAGCACTTCACTACTCATCAGATATATTTAACTCATTGTCCAAGCAGCACTGTAGTAATAACCAACATACATACCAGTCCTAAAGTAAACACACAAACTCTGATCAACTCAGCTCCCCCTCAGAAAGTGCAGAGATCTCAAACAAACATCACTTAATTTTCTCAAGGTACACAGAGATGTATCAACTAGATGCAAATTTCATATTTAGACTACATGCATTGTTATGAACTCTTGGCACATGGCGAAGATCTAACCTCTACACATGGCGTGGGTTTCCAGACAGAAAACATCTGCCCTTCTCCCAACTTCCATTTGATATACCAAGAAGTCATGCAAACCTATGCATCTACTCATGAACATGAATGACAAACTCAAAAGAAATCTCACATGAAATTTGCATGAATCAGATTGTCAGCAAGTATTACTTATAAGAAGATGGCATCAATCATCAATTTATTCCAATCATGCATGTAGCATTCAACAGAGAGCATTATTTAGATAATTTTCATGAAGAGAATTTGGAAGTGGGGTTTAACTAACCTTTGTGCCCTTATTTTATTGAATCCCCATTTTATTCTATCCACGGGAGCACACCTGCATCCAAAAGGTTATTTGAAATACTTTGGAGCCCAAGAGTTCTTGGGTCCAGCAGGATTAGTAGCACCCCACATTGGTGCTCTCCAATTATTCCACCCACTCAACCAAAAGCATTCATAAGAAACATGTCCTAATTTTTCATAGTTATTGCATGTATGAGGTTTATACATGAATGCAGGATTCTGAGTTCTCCTAAATGTAGAATTATTTACATGAACAGGATGAAATGCATTATTTTTGTTAAACCAACAATTTGATGAAGTATGCCTAAACTTTCCACAATTAAAACAGTTAACTCTCTGATTTTGAGATTTTCTAACATGCTTCTTTACATAACTGTTTTTGAAATTTTGATCTTCTTATTTCTTTAAATAACAGTTATGCATATAATGACCCTTTTTGCCATAGTAAAAGCCTGCATTAGAAATATCTCTATCAGACCTTTTCACAGATTTGTTTTTAATTGTGTTGTCAGATTTACATGCACCTACTTCATCATTCAACAAGACAGTATAGTCATCCATAACATGCCCCTTATTACCACAATAATAGCATGTAATTCTCTTATTGTGACCATGCACTGTTGTGACATGTTTATCTATGACATGTGCATGTGAATGTGTGTGAGAGTCATGAGCAGCATGCACAGGAAAGGCAGAAACATGTTTGGTTTTATTTAAACTAACATTCTTTTTTTGTTTTTGATTCTTTTTCAGATTTTTAATTGAATTTTCTGTTTTCTTGGCAGTAAACTGAAAAATAGATGAACTGGAGGGCTTTTTCTATTCCGAGCTTCTTACAAAGACAGTATAATTCTTCTTCACATTAAATTTCTTATTAACAGGATTGAACCCCAAACCCTCTTTCTGAAAACTAACATTTGAGCCAAGAAGTTTATTCAAGTTGTCTTTTCCCTTAACAAACTTTGAAAGAGAATTCTTTAGATCTTCAATTTCTGCTTGCAAAGAAGTAATATCATTTTCACAGAAGATAACCTGTTGATGCAGACCATCATTTAGACTTTTTAAAGATTCATTCTCCTGTTTTAACTTTGTTTCACATTTAGCTTCATTTTCTTTCAAAACGGATTTTTCTTTTTCCATAGCTAACCATTGTTATGACATGACAACATTCAGGACCATTAGCTTTTTGTTCTGATCTTTCAGATGGTTATTTTCTTCAAGCAGTTTATCTTCATATTCATCAGCTTCCTTTCTCTTTTCAACCAATAATTCATTTTCTTCTTTTAAGGATCTGATTAGACTCTTTTGGATGTTATCATCAGAATCAAGATCGTCAATCAATTCCTTTAAGAAAGCACATTCATTACATGAGTCTTCATCTTTAAGAAGTTTGTTTTTAAGACTCTCATTTTCAGATTTCAATTTAATCAATTCAGATCTCTCCTTGTTCATGTCTGATTTTAGATTTTCATTTTCTACTTTTAAACATGTAACTTCAGAGATCATTTATCTTCTTAGCTTTTTCTTTTCAGATTTTACTTTCTCATATTTTTCAATCAAATGTTCATTTAATGCAACAAGTTCTTCAAAGCTAAAATTATCAGTTTCAGAATTTACATGTGAAGACGAGTCCTCCATCTGATAACTATTGTTACCTCTGGCCATCAAGCATTTAACTTCATCTTCTTTACGGTTGGATGCTGTCTTGTTGATTATTTCAGCAGCACTCCTGCACTTAGCACTAAATGGAAATCGGTTAACATCTATCACCCTTCTTGTTAATTCCAAAGCCTTTTGATTTTTCAAATACTTCAGTCAGTCTGAAGCATTCCATTGGGATTTGTCCTTTGGAATTGCATGCGGACTGTGTGCAATAAGTATCCAAAGATCAGAGTTAACAGAAAGAACATAATCTCTAAATTTCCCAAACCAACAATAAAATTTAGAACTAGTGTACTGAGGAATTTCAGTCATCTCAATCAAATATAAAGTAGATGATAAGCACAAATCAATCAGATAAAACCGAATGCGTCTAGAAGAGTCAGGACCAGATCTACAGGTTGTTGGACCCTCTGTGCAGATAACCCGCTCTGATACCAAGTGTTAGGATGACAATGACGCAATCAAGGATTCAGAGGGGGGGTGAATGAATCCCCTTCTAAAAACTTGAACAATTTAAAACTTAAGGAGAATAGAAATCAGTTAAGCTCTGCTGAAGAATTAGATCAATGAAGTAATTAATCAAATAGATGAATTGCAAAAGACAGACGCCCAAGCAAATCTATATCATTGACAGAACCCAAACGAAGCTGCGTGAACATAAAATCCTATCTGACAGAACCATAGACAAAAGCGAGCCTGGCACATATCTATCGGGTGACAATTCATCAAGCAAATAACAGTACACAAAGGCTTTTTAGGTGGTTCGGTCCTCTAGACCAACATCCACCCCACACTCAATCTAGAGTGTGGATTATTGCTGACTGACAGCTTGAAACCGCTGGGCCTCATAGCTTGCCTACAAACCGCTGCGCATCACAGCTTGCGTCAGCTGGGCCTCACAGCTTGCCAACTGCTGGGCATTACAGCTTCGCCGTCCGCTGAGCATTACAGCTTAGCTATCTAGAGGAATTCATCTCTGCCGCTGGGCCTTACAGCTTAGCCTCCACTGATACACAGCTTACAAGGAGTATGAAAAATAAAAATGAAAAACCAAATGATTCAGCATCGGAAAGCTGACAATGAAAATAAATCACAATGCTCACGCAGGAGCAAACTAGTTTGGATCTGATTCAAAATCCAGTGGACCAGGTCTTCTCAATCTCACAGTCTCCCTCTTCTTCTTCTTCTTCTTCTCCTTCTCTTTCTGTCTCACTTTTTCTTGCTCAGCCAATCACTCTTCTCCTGTATCTATATCTCACACTTATCTCACCGAAGAATCTTGCTTCTATATCTATATACCGCGAAAGATTGGGCGTGTGGAATACATGTTTTCCGCCCAAACATTTCGGTAAAAGTATGCTGATTGAAGTCCACATGTTAGATCTGAAGAGGTGCTTTCCACGTGGCTAAGTCTCTGGACCAGATTTATCTTGGGTCACGTGCTGGTGACTTGAGCCTGCCAATCTGAATAGAAGCATTAAGTCGAATGCTTTGTGAGCTGAAGTATTTAAGAGAAACATTCATATGCACAGACTTATCATGTGAGCAAGATAGAACTTGCACAAACAATAAAAATGCATACACTTAAATGCACGGACCTATTGCATGCATTAGACAGATGTGCACTAACTTTTATATGCATAAGATGAAACTTGCACCGACTATATATGAAGGACGTGGAAAGTATACTGACTTTTGTATGCGTATGATAAAACGTGCATCAACTATAGATGCAGTTATCAGACGTGCACTGACTTCTGTATGCATGAGATACAAACTTGCACCGACCCTTGCATGCATGCAGCAACAAAAATTGCACAGACCTATACAAGCCCGATGCAAAAGTTGCACCGAACTTTATGCACTTAAGATGAAATGTGCACGGACCTATATTGCACAAGGCAAAGTATGCACCGACTTGTTCTTATCTAATGAAAAGACTGCACTGACTTTGTTCTGCCTTATGACGTATATGCACTGACTTTTACATGCACGAGGCAAAACCTGCACCGACCTTATATACGCAAGATCAGAACATTCACTAACTTGGTATGCAGTCACGCAAGATGTGCACTGACTATATGAGAGTGATATGCAAGGCCTGCACCGACTATATGTTCAATGTAAAACCTGCACCGACTATATGTTCAATGCAAAACCTGCACCGACTATATGTGAGCAAGGCCAATACGTGCATCGACCTAAATGTTCAATGCAAAACCTGCACCGACTATATGTGAGCAAGGCCAATACGTGCACTGACCTAAATGCTGACTGTTGAGAAAGAACACGACCTGATATGCATAACAAGATGAAAATGCACTGACTTATATGTATGCATAAACGTAAACGTGCATCGACCTAGGTGCTGACTAAAATAGATGAGTTTTGATTGATGTATATATGCATTCCAGTCTTAACATGATTCATAGAATGTCATTATCAAAACAAGGGTTCCAACAAGTAGCATCTTGACATTTATGACGAAATTCAAGAAACTGAGGACATGAACAAGTAGAGAAAAATATGATGAATCCAGAAATATGCATATCATGTTTTTCAGATACATGGTTCCTTAGTTATTTAATTTTAAAGATGAGTTAATTATTAATTATACTAAAAAAATCTGCGACAGAGTGATGGTCACTCATTAACCGGCGGCCAGAGGATTGTCGCCAATTCAAGAATTGGCGACTCTTCAAATGGTCGATCATTAATAAGCGGCCACTGCTCTGGTCGCTATTTCTCATGCAGACAGAACGCCTAAAAACTACGTAAAACTCAAGATCAGGAACACGGATGCGAGATGTGAATATGCTAATTTGATCGTATGAGCATGTAATATTCTATTTACTATCCTCCTAGGCTTAGAACTTGAGAAAATCTACCTTTTTGGCCTTATCGGGATGACAGAAACAGAGAGAAATAAGAATATGCAGCAACAGCACTCGAACGGAGGAAGAAGGAAGGAGATGCATAGCAGCAACGGTTCGTAGGAGAAGAAAGAGGAAGAAGCAAGGCTTCTTCACGGCAGCAACACTAGCAGCAACAAACGAACATAGAAGAAGGAAAGAAGAACAACTTTTCTCCTTCACGTTCATATTTGAAGAAGAAGAAGAAGATGACGACAACAGCCACCCCGCAGGAGGACGACGTCAATGCGGTAGGGAAGTAGGGAATCAGATCGAGCAGCAGTAGTAGCCGGAGCTCGTTCGAGAGGGGATTTATTTATAAGGTCATGGCTTCGATGAGTTCAGAGTATGCTAATGGGATCTAAATTCCCACGTAAGAGTCCTAGTTAGTGTTAAATTTTCCATGCGCATCCTTTTATATCTAAATCTACAGTCGCTTTTCCAAAAGAACCATAAACCCTAAAGTCTTCTACACGTTCGAATGTGGGTTTTTGAAAACGACCCCCATTATATACATATATGAGTATATACCCTATACTCCCGTAGATGTAGGAAGGGTTATGGGCTCTTTAAAGCCCATCAACTATTGGTTCTAATTTTGGGTTTAAATATTTGGGGATATATATATATATATATATATATATACACTTGCCTTTCTAGCCCTTAAGGCCCATTTGGCCCTTCAAAGGGGTTTTAAGTTAAACTTTTATAATTCATTTCCTCTTGACTTATTTTTATTTTATTTACTATTATTCATACATAAATTTATTCGGGGTGCTACACCCTCCCCCACTTAAAAGAATTTGGTCCCCAAATTCAATTTCATATAAACATGGAGGGTGCAGAGTACCTACCATTTTGAAATAAGTCGGGAAATCTTTTCTTCATCGATTCTTCTGTCTCCCATATGACTTCTCATTCAAGATTCTTGTTCCATTGAATCTTCACCATAGGGATTGTCTTGTTCCTTAGCATGCGAACCTCGCGAGCCAGGATCCTTAAAGGTCTTTGTTCATAAGTAAGATCCTTTTGTATTACCAGATTATCATGTTCTATGACGTGAGATGGATCATGAACATATTTCTTGAGCATAAACACATGGAACACATTATGGACTTCGGACAACTATGGTGGCAAGGCAATCCGGTAGGCAACCTCGCCTACTCTTTCCAGCACTTCAAAGGGACTGATATACCTTGGTGTAAGCTTGCCCTTAACACCAAATCTTCTAATGTCTCATCCTGGGGAAACCTTAAGAAAGACGTGCTCTCCAACTTGGAACTCGAGGTCTCTCCTTCTAGTATCGGTGTATGTCTTTTGTCTAGACTGAGCCATCTAAAGTCTTTCTCTAATGATTTGAATCTTCTCGGTAGTATCCCTTACCATCTTTGGTCCTAGAAGTTACCTTTCGCCAATTTGGTTCTAGCATAGTGGTGAGCGACAACTCCTTCCATATAGTGCCTCAAATGGTGCCATTTGAATACTCGCCTGATAGCTGTGGTTATAAGTAAATTTGACCAGAGGTAGATCTTCATGCCAGCTTCCACTGAAATCAATAATGCAGGCTCTTAGCATGTCTTCTACTACCTGATTGGTTCTCTCGGTCTGACCATCCGTTTGAGGATGAAAAGCTATGCTGAAATTGAGTCTCGTCCCCAAGGAGTGTTGTAGACCCTTCCAAAAATGAGAAGTGAAGCGCAGGTCTTGGTCATACACAACCGAAACGAGAACTCCATGCAGTCTAACGACTTCTTTAATGTACAAGGCGGCTAGAACATCAACCGACCATTGGCTCTTTATAGGCAATAAGTGTGCCAACTTGCTCAATCGATCTATGATAACCCATATTCCATCATGTCCACCTTTAGATTTAGACAACTGTGGATGCACTTTTTAATTAAATAGTTGTTTATTTGTTTATTGAGTTCATTTATTGGTTTATTAAGTGTGTGGGCGTGCCAGTCACAGAGTGATGATTTATTCGGGCTTCATGGAGGCCCTTAGTGCGCTCAATCTGACTAATCAGACGATCATGTGGTTTGGGTCGGGACCAAGACCCGTCGTGCCATAAAGGTCATGACGTCATTTACATCCCCTCGGAGAGGGGAACACCCTTGATTAATTGTCGGGAATAAGGGCTCTAGGGCCAAAAGAATTACTAATTAATGCAAGAAGAAAGGGGCAGTCGAACTATGCTAAAAGCCCGCATCGGGGTATGAACATCCAGATTATATTGGTCGCTCACGGACCATTCCATGTCCGGACAAAGGTCAGTATAGAAAATAAGATAATGACTGAAATAAACCCGTGCAAATGTCTGCCAAGAGATGTCAATTTCGATGAGAAGATGAGATTAGATCCCGATGCAAAGGGGGGAATGTCTTTGGTAAGATATTGGCCCAAAACAAGGTCAAGCAATAACCATGATGGGGGAAGTAACTCCCGAGGGTGAAGCACGGCCTACGAGGGCATCACTAATATTCCCAAACCCGGGGTCTGAGGGAGACGAAGGCCGTATCGTTCCATTCATTATTATTATTATTATTCATTATCATCATTCATTTATTATTACTATCATTTTTGTTGACCATTTTTATCACCCATGGGCTATGAACTCCTCTCCCACTTATTTTATTATTATTTTTAATCATTGTTAATTAATAATTTTTTAAATTACTTCAATTTGAATTTTTTATCATTATCATTATATAATTCTCTCCCCTTTTTGTCACCATTATTATGTTATCTCTTTCTTATGATGTGGTGCTTTAGATGGGGGTTTTAGGGGGGCTGTACCATTGGGGAGTGTGCCGTTGGGGAGTTGAACAGTGTGCCACTGGAGGAGGGGAAGAGTGCAACGGGTGAAGGTTGGGTAAGGTGTGTCGGGCTAGGGCGCCATCGGGTGCACCGGGTGAAGGCGCCGGCGTGGTGTGCCGGGTAGGAGTGAGTTGGAGGGTGTACTACTGGGTTAAGCTACGGGTGTACGGGGCAGAGGGGCTGAAGGGTGGAAGGGTGCACCACTGAGGGAAGGTGCAAGTGCACCGGACGGATGTCGATGGGAGCATACCGGGTGAGGGCTGGGCAAGGCCAGTGCATGTCTGGGCTTGGGTCGGTGCAGGCTTCAGCCGGGCTGAGTGGAGGTCGGTGCACATGTGCACCAGGCTAAATGAGGGTCGGTGCAGGTCCCAGGCACGCAAGGGACAAGGTTAGTGCACTTGGGGTGAAGTCGGAGCAAGTTGGCCAAAGTCTAATCATGTGCTGGGCCAAGGTCTAAGCAAGGTCCGTGCAGATCGCAGCTGGGCTGAAATGCAGTTCGGTGCACATGTGCACCGGGCTAGGATAAAGTCTGTGCAGGTTCTATGCACGCAAGGGACAAGGTCAATGCACGCAGGGAGGAAGTATGTGCGGGTGTCAGCTGGGCTGAATGAATGTCGGTGCAGCTATGCAGCCAGGCCAAATGAAAGCTAGTGCACAAGGAGGCCAAAGTCAGTGCACATTTGAAGTGTGTGAAGGGCAAGGTCTGTGCACGTTGGAAACAAGGTTAGTGCACAAGGGGACTAAGGTCAATGCACATTCAGGGTAGAGGCTGAACAAGGTTGGTGCACATTGAGAGCAAGGTCAGTGCACATCTAAAATAAGGTCAGTGCACATAGGGGTGTTGATTTGTTTTGCTTCCTTCTCTTGTTTGTGATTTGTGGCGATAAAGATGATAAGCAAAAATCAATGATCTCAATCAACCCAAGGACATGTGAACCATGAACCTAGGCAATCAGAACAAGCTCTGGCATGGGCAATGCTATCTCAATCGAAATATACTAAAGAAGGCAAAGAAAAAAACACACGCCGGAGCGTGGAGCAAGGAGTAAATAGAAACACACCACGTGGGTGGAACAAGCAAAGGAAATAAGAGATATGAGAGATAAATCAATGCCCAATACTAAGGAAAGAACGTGATCGCCACCAAGGTAATAAAACCAACCAAAGACCTGGTCAATACCCTAGAAATAGGAGGATGATACACCCGCCCACGGGAGAGAAAAACCAGTAAAGTCTACAGATCTTCCTTGAATGTAATGGTCCAGACCCTGTGCGTCACAGAAGTGTGACGGTCGCCCGATGAACCGTTAGAGAAGCCTGACACGCCTGCACAAGATCGTCAGAGAACCTGCAGCAACAACCTGTGAATTCTTTGAACTCCAAACCTTCCAACCGGCCAGAAAGCTTGGGCCTCGTCTAATGAACTCTGTGAACCTGCCAAAGAACGTGAAACACAAGAAAACAATCCCAAATTAGCCCTTTAAACAAGCATAGTATCAATTCTTAAAGAACTTAAGATCATGAAAAAGGAAAGAGGAATACCGGGGAAGTTTTTGTTTTTTAACCCCTCTGGGCATTTTAAAACGTGGGAAGGATGTTTGGATGATGAAAATAGATGCAGAACGTGGAAGAAAGTAGTGGGGCAATGCTTTGATGAGAGGAAGAAGAGGAGAACACAAATATGCAAATTATGAACTTTGAAACCCAAAACCGGAGTACTCCCTGGACTGTGAGGTAGATGGACATGGAAGAAGACTCCTCTTGGGTGAAGATGGCTCCAGAAAGCGGCAGCACTTCGACGCAAACTCCCGATTTCTCCTCTTCAGGCCATGAAGTTAAGGCTGCTATTTATAGACCCTCAAAATCTCTGGGCGAGCAGAGGATAATCCAGCAAGAAAAGAGGATTACTCTTAGTAAACTCTTGAAGATAATACTCCCAAGAGTCTATAGAAACAAATAGAAGGTTTTGAGGATCAGATTTGGAAGAGAAATCACCAATTCAAACCCTTATCTCGACCATGGAGTAGCAGAGAAAAGACCAGACCAGTCAGGACTCTCTGTTGGATGTAACGGCTGCATGACAGACCGTCACAGGCAAGTAACGCGCCAGGGAGGGACTGTTATACTAACCTTATCTCAAAAGAGATAAGATCAACAGAGGAAGATCAAAACAATAGGACTCTTGAATGAATGTAACGGCCATTGCTGGACGCGTTAGAAAAAGGTAACGGCTGCACGACAAACCGTTAGAATCAATGGATAGGCCAAAGGTTAAGGATTGAAACAAAGGCCTCAACTTGCAGGACTCTTCAAGATGTAACGGCCCAGAGATAATGCGTTAGAGGAATGTAACGCCCCTGGTGTGGACCGTTAGAAACAATGAATAGCCAAATAAAAACTAAGCCTCGAGACTAAGGACTCCTCAAGATGTAACGGCCAAGGAGTGACGCGTTAGAAGGATGTAACGCGCCTGTGCAGACCGTTAGAGACATTAAGGATCAAAACGAGACAAGAGCTTGCTAAGCTTCATCCAAACGAGAAATCATGGAACCATACTCAACCAAGGAACTAAGACCCATGAAATAAACTTCAAACTGATGAAGGAAACTCAATGAAGAGTGAACAAATCGGAGCATCATATAGAATGAACAAGGAGGTGACACGACTTATCGGTCATAAAATGGGTGTCAACAGATGCCCCTCCTTAACGTCCTCTTTGCAGGGGAGTGAGCGGAGGTGAAGCGAAAGCGAAATGGGACATGGAGATGAAGCAGAAATAGAAGCGGAGCGGAGTGAAAAAGTGGGCGTTAAGGTAAACGACACCATTCTCAACCAACAAGCGATAAGAATGTTTTGGAAAACTTCGAACCAATCACAAGGAAATAGCCAACCAAAGGACGCAAGTCTGGAGGAATTAACTAAGGAAAGGAAAACACGGCTAGCCGCCGGAGGCAACGGAAAGGAAAGAGATAACTGACTAAACTCCAGACAGGAATCTTAGGCTAACCAAATCAAGCGAATAGAGCGAAGGAAACCTTCTAATTCAGAGTGGAATGATTCTCCTTATTCAAGATTAAGCACATAGCTATTCACCAACATTGAGACACCTTGAACAGTCGAGGCTCATGAACGCTCAAAGAATGCGTATGATGCATGCTAGGCTAAAACAAAAAAGAAATCATTAAAACAAATGCAAAGAAAGATAAAATAACAAGATATTCGAGAATAATATTGCTAGACTGGAGAAATTACGGTCAGGACACTATCTGCAACCACGGCGTGCAAGATAGAACTATCGTCCCCAAAATTTTCCAACCTAACGGCCTATCCAACGATTAAACACGTGTACTTAGATCATCATCATTTTTGTTTAAGGGAAACATCAGATCCCGGAACACATGAATGACCAGCCGGTTCTCGAGATAATATATCATAGATAACATATAATAATGCATTAAAGGGATAAGGAACGGGATACAATACCTTACCTGCCTGGCGAATGGTAAAGCATGATGTTGTTCATAACTTCATTCATGAGAAAAGAGGTTAGCCAATGATAATAAATATGGGCATGAAACAAGGCATAACCATCCATACGCGTGAGAAGCATCAATAATATGCATCATGGAAGAAAATGCAACCATTCAATCATCAAATAGACCAGTTCATTCATCAAGAAACTTTCAAGCTATAACGGTCTACTGAAGGGGCGTCACACTACGTAACGGACCAGGACAGGGCCGTTAGAGACTAGGCGGTTCACATTCTTCAATAAAACAGTTCAAATCCATGTAACGGTCAAAGGAGTACGCGTCAGAGAGTGTAACGGTCGGACGATAGATCGTCACATTTCCTGAGCGTTCAAAAAAAAAAACAAACCGAACGGTTTTCAATCCGCATTCAAGCATTCAAGCCAAACGCCCCCAAAAAACCCCAACCGAGAGCCACCAAGGGCACCGGCGACCACCCACGACCACCGACGAAATGGCCGGCGACGAGCCTCCACCGCCGCTAAAGAAGAGGGAAAAGGGGACGAAGAGGAAGGCCATCCACCGCTTCCACCACCGGATAGAGCGAGAAGTCGTCCCGCCGCCCATGGAGGAAGAAACGGCGAGGAGAGAGCCAAGGGTGGAAGAAGAGGCTCCAGCAGCCGAAGAGGACCACGGGGATGCTCCCCTGGATGAAGAAGAACCCAAGGAACAAAAGAAGAAGAAGAAGAGAGGGCAAGACCGAGAGGTAAGCCCTTCGCCCTCATTTTTCAATTTTTAATTTTTATGGTTTTTTATGTGGATGCATGCGTGGATGGGGGGTAGAAGATGGGTCTACGAACCCATTAGGATCATTTGTAGGCCTTTTGGCCAAGGTGAGAAGCCAACGGAATGCATAGGGGGGAATGCCCTCTAGCATAGAATGTGACGGTCCTTCCAGAGACCGTCACAAGCCTAACGCATCACCCATGGTGCGTTAGAGCCCTGTAACGCCCCACCCCAGGGCCGTCACAGTCACCAGTGACCCAGAACTGTTTTTAGGTTTTTCAATTATTCAATTTTTATTTTGTTTTCATTTTATGAATGCTATGCAATGATTTTATGATGCAATTGATTAACTTATGCTCTAAATGAATGCAGGGAAAGAGACGGACGAGGATCTCATGGCTCCAGATCCGGGCGGTGTACCAAGCACTGCCTGATTACCAGAGAGAGAGATTAGTCGGCATGGGGTTCACCGAGGTGCTCAGGATTGAGGTGACCAGGATGGACACACCGCTGCTGTACGCATTGCACGAGAGATGGGATCCGATCAGCAGGGCGTTCATCTTCCCGTGGGGTCATATGATACCCACACTAGAAGACATGGCGAGGATTGCCGGGCTAAGAGTCCATGGAGCCGCAGTGACGGGCTGGACATACAGGGATTACCGAGAGATGGCCCAGGAGCTGCTGGGGCAAGATCTAATCAGGCCGGGACATACATCATCTCAGCTCTCGAGATCACGACTGCAGGAGAGCTTAGGGCTGAGAGGAGCAGCCATAGCTGTGGGAGAGATACCGGAGGAGCACATTGACTGGGTGATAGATCAGGTGCGCCCTCATGTGGGGGCAGAGGCGGGACCAGAGGGAGATCGAGTCCTGAGATGATTCCTGATGCTTTTGTTTGGGAAGCTCCTGTTCATGACTCGAGCGGATGTCTTTAGTTACAGACTGCTGCCGATGATCAGAGATTTAGGCAGAGTCGGGAAATACGCATGGGGAGCGGCAGTCTTGGCCTTCCTGTTCGAGTCCCTCAGCACGACGGACCGACAGATGATGCTGGGCGGCTTCTCGCCTTTTCTACAGGTAAACTTAAATGCTTTTCTATTATGCTTATGATGGGGACATCCCGAGTCATTCCATCTTTTTCGAGACTCCGGTTACTCGCCATCGGTGCATCATCATCTCCATCACTTAATTTTTAGTAGTAGCATGTAATTTTCATCTTATTTGAGTCATAGATGTGTAATCTTTCTTTATTTGAGTCAGTTAATAGTTTAATGGGTCAGTTTGATAGTCATTTGGGCCCAACTAGTGGGCTTGGCCCAGGGGCACCCCTCCCTTGGACTACTTTGGTCATTAGTTGTTTAGTCAGGGTCATTTCAGTCCTAGGAAAATATGAGTGCCTATAAATAGGCCATCCCACTCCCTCATATGTAATCTTTTGGTCAATCAAAAATTGAGTGTTCTAGTGCAATTGGAGTGGATTCTCCATCTCTCTCTCCCTCCCTCTCTCTAAGGGGTGGATTCCCCTCTCTCTCACTCTTTCACTCTCTCTAAGGGGTCCCCCCCTCTCTCTCTTCCCTACCCCCAAATTTCAAAATTTCTTCTCTCTCCTCCCATTCACTCTTCATTAATATTCCCCCCTTCCCCATACCCTCATTCAAGTCCCCCCAACCCCCAAGATAGAACCCACCAATCTCTAAGCCACCCTCCAACCCCCAACCACCCACTACCCTTTCCTAAGCACCCTTCCATCTCCCCAAGGCTGAAGGGGCTCAAACCCTAGGCCAAATTTGAATTTCCCTCCCCTTTCTAACTGCTCCCCTCCCCTCCCCATCACCCCCACCACCTGGGTCGCACCCACAGCCAACCATCAGCCATTCTCCCCTCTCTTACCTCCACTCCCTACTAGGCCCTATTCTGGTTCACAAGAAGCAGACCACCAGCAGATTGCAGAGAGTTCCACGGCGTCATAGTGAGGATTCAGGAGGTGTACTATATATCTCTGGAAAGTTCGTCCAGAGAGCTTTCCAGGCGAGGTGGTTTCATCCTAATTCGAGCCCCGTGCTGATCGGGAGGCCCCTTCTTCCTCGACTGCGCAAAGCCTCCCCGACAGGAGACCAGAGCCGGAGTGGAAGCTTGACTACGACGAACCTGTTGGGAATCTGATCAAGAGTTCTTCTAAAAAAATCTTCTACTACTAGTCTTCTATCATCCCCAAGAAGCAGAGCCCAGTTTGGCGAACGGACCTAAGAGTTATCATTTTTATTCCCCGGGTGTGCGGTTCTGCCTCCACTTAGTCTGCACCAAACCCTCCTCAGTGTTCCGAGCCTACCAGTCTGCTCCAACAACGAACGGCATCCCTGTCAAATTTTTTACGAAGAGGACTCACATACGGTTCCTTCGACTCTAGCGGCGCCTCATTCTGAGTTCAGGAGAGGTCGTGGCATCCTCTGCTTCCTGCTGCCGAGTTCCTGAAGCAGTTAGAACTGTTAACCTGTT
Source organism: Amorphophallus konjac (assembly GCA_022559845.1). Classification (NCBI taxonomy): domain Eukaryota; kingdom Viridiplantae; phylum Streptophyta; class Magnoliopsida; order Alismatales; family Araceae; genus Amorphophallus; species Amorphophallus konjac. The sequence continues at coordinate 339,754,430 of CM040125.1, read as the reverse complement.
CCCCTGTTCAAGCTCCTACTCTGACCAGCGCCGGCACCCAACGAAATTACCAAAATTCAGGCGTCATCCCGGCCCAGCTACAAGCAATCTCCAACTGGTTTTGTCATCGGAAAAATTCTGAAGTGGCCGCAGCGTCCAGAGAACCAACTGCCTATCCTGAATCGCAGAGTGGATAGAATCGACATCGGCCACCATTCTTTGTTTCTAGCCCGATTTTTCCTCTTTTGCTTGGCCAGCTAAAGGCCCCTCCCTGTGTGGAGGTAGTTTTGGATGTATTCACAGTTAACCCCCACCCCAAGATCTCCCTCCTGTGAGAGGCGTAGTGTTGTAATCACTTAAACAGGGTCAAACGACATCGGCGCGGCGTGCGGGTGCGTATCCACGCCTCCCCGCTCGCCCTCGTCTATCGGCCGGGATTGGTGTTCTCACACCGATCAGGTGAGTTCCGGGACACATCCCTCGCTGGTTTATTCATGCTTATTTAGTATTGTCTTTTGCTCCGTCGGATGGTAAGTGAGTGCTTGATCCACATTTCCCTCCAATTGAGTGGCCACCGCGGAGTGAGGTGAGAGCGACCCTACAACCTATGCCTTTGGCATGCTGGCCACCCACTAAATTGGGTATCCCAGCCCCTTTGGGGGTTAGCCATAGCGAAGCCAAGCCTTGAAACGTCAAGGTCCCACTTTGGACCCTCCCCACCATCGCCAACTTGCCCACGGGCAATAGTGTCCGCTAAGCGAGTGAGCTCGCCTGAGTAATTTCATCGTCCAAGTTGTTTGCTTGCGAATCATAGGTCCAAGGTTCCTTGGCCTTGTGATTGCCACCCAAGGTGGTGTCACATCAAGTGGTATCAGAGCAAGTTTACAACTTATCTCTATCAAGTTGGTCCTAGGGCGTGTTTATGCATTTAGAGTCCCCGGTTGCATCTCTTTTGTCCACTAGCATGGCCACCTCTTACCAACCTTACCCATAGGACCTCTCCATGAGTGCAAACCCCCAAGGGATGCCTACCACTAACACACATGACCTCCCTGGCCATGTCAACTACCTCATGAAGGCCTTTACCTATGCCAATGAGCGGCTTGATAACCTATCGGGTCGACTTGACCAACTAGGAGAAAATGGGCCCACCCCAAGGGCGGATGATAGTAGGGCTCCTCCCCCACCTCCCATCTTTGATGGAACTCATCTTATTGACTATTTAGATTGGGAAGTCTCAATGGACCATTACTTCACTTGGTATCCCATGTCCGAGGATGAGAAAGTCCGATTTGCCAAATTGCAACTTACCAAACGGGCCCAAACTCATTGGTGAACATTGAAGGCTTAAGGATAATTAGAAGGGAAGCTCCCCTCACAACATGGGGGGACATGAAGGAACAACTTAGAGATAGATATATTTTCCCCTCCCATTCCGAACACCGAAGCCCAAAGAGCATTTCAACTCCTTCATTTCCCCTTGGCCAACCCAAGACCCTAATCACCCAATCCCCACCACTTCCCACCTCTCCCACCACTACATCTACACCCTACCTCCAAGCCCACGCCACAACCATAGCTCCACCGGCCCAAGTGGACTCCGTGTCAACTCCTCCACCAAAGCCCATGATGGCCACCACCCCCCAACCCAAAATCCCTCACCAAACCCATACCTCACAAACCCCCTTAGCCCCCACCACTACCCCTCCTTCACCCCCTAAAAGGGACACACCTCCCAAAACCAATCAAACCAAGCCTCCACACCCACCCCACCTTCCTCTTCCAACTTCAATCTTACCCCAACCTAGGCCACCGCTACTTCCACTTCCAACCCCAATCCAAGTCCGACCTCGTTCACCACCTCGGATGCACCATGCGCCGATCATCATCACCCCACCCACAAAGTACCTACCCACCTCCTTGGTAGAAGAACCCATAATCCTGACACCCGACCCCATAGTGGTGAACATCCCAGATCCAACCCCTACTTTGAAAGAAACACATGCCCAAGATGAGGACAAAGCCTTGCATTACGATCTTCACTCTATGCCCTCTCCTCTAGTAGGGAGTGAGCTTATCATAAGTGGGTCCTTGGCTAGATGGTTAAAAGAGAGCCCAGCTCACCCGATCATGGCCTACCCTTCCTTGGAGCGACACCTACCCATAGTGCTCTTCAACTCCTATCGCACCACCATCCAATCATCTTATCAAGTGGATACACTAGGGGACCTTCTCAAGGGCTTAGCATGGCAATTAGAGTTGACTGGCATGTTGACCCCCATGACCGAACAACCTAGGAGCCTTGACCTCCTACACCTATGTGTTGGGTCTATCACCTCAATGTGCACCATTGGTTGCTACACTAGTGACCTTTTATTATTCCTCCCTACACCCGATGAGCCCGACCTTCCCCTCAAATTGGAGCTTCTTATCTCGGGTAGAAAGCCAAGCCCTCCCCTTATGGTCGATCTACCTCCCAAGAACTTTGGCCCAATTACTTCATTAGAGGAGGATGACCCACCTTGTATTGACCTTGTGGACATAGAGTTCCTTCCTCTAGGAAGCCCAATCCATGACCCCTTTGATCCCTTACAATGGGAGCCTAGTTACCCATGTGACCCACCCACCTTACCCACAACCCACCTTTCTCTACCCCAACCAACCATGTTGGACCAAGACCACCTCTTCCAAGACTCGAGCCCCACAAAGGGAACCATCGCCATAAACAACATATGCCTAGGAAACAAGGAAGAGCTCCTCTCCATAATGCCCACCTTCTTAGATCCCTTCGACCCATTCACATGGAAGTTCAAAAGTCATCCCACATCTATGCACATGGAAGTCACCTTTGGGATAAACATGTATGTGTCTAGGCTTACCACATCATTTGGCATGATTCATAAGTCGGGTACATTCATTCACATCACCCACATGTCAAGTTAGAAGCATAAGTGGACCGTATTCGGATGTATTGGCCCACCTTCATTCATCATGAGTCTTAAGCATGAGAGGAGCATACATGGATGTCCGGGTCCCCCGACATTTGTCACACCCATGCATAAAAGGTTCATCTATGGATGTCCCGGCCCTCCTAAGTTTGTCACAGTCTTCATGGCATCAAAGTATGATCGGTCTACATTTGGCTGTCCCGGTCCACCTTTGCACACCATACTTTCCACACCAACATCGCATCATAGTGCATGGCATATGCATTCTCGCAAGCATCTAGCAACGAGCGGTGAGGATCACCAAAAGCGGGCAATAGCTTGTAAGTGGCACTTGGGATTCCAAGTAGACAACTTGGTAATGGTGACTTTGAAGTGGCTCTACCCTAGGGCTATCTCCAAACCGAGGGCACAAGGACTTGGACCTTCCCGAATTCTGAGTAGTATTGGCAAACATGCTTTTGGTCTAAACTTTCCAAAGGATTCTGGGACACACTCGACTTTTCGTGTGGCAGATCTAGCACCCTATAAGGGGCCCGCGGTGGAACCTAGTAAGCATCTTGAGCCTACACTTACCTTTGTGAGTGACACCACCGGAGAGCCTCCACATATCAGCCCGAGAGCCCGACATGAGCACATGGAGGCAATACTAGATAAGCAAGGTACCATCGCCAGGAAGAGGGTGTGCCCGCGCTATCCTGAGAAGTTGAAGAGCCATCCCTCGGCTACGGAGGCAGGGTTGAGTTGGGAAGACGCTCTGCACCCGGATCTGCTTTCGTGTACTGCTACCCCGGAGGACCCACACTCGACGAGGTCGAGTTCTCCCCACCCCGGGGGTATGATGGGGACATCCCCAGTCATTCCATCTTTTTCGAGACTCCGGTTACTCGCCATCGGTGCATCATCATCTCCATCACTTAATTTTGAGTAGTAGCATGTAATTTTCATCTTATTTGAGTCATAGATGTGTAATCTTTCTTTATTTGAGTCAGTTAATAGGTTAATGGGTCAGTTTGATAGTCATTTGGGCCCAACTAGTGGGCTTGGCCCAGGGGCACCCCTCCCTTGGACTACTTTTGTCATTAGTTGTTTAGTCAAGGTCATTTTAGTCCTAGGAAAATATGAGTGTCTATAAATAGGCCATCCCACTCCCTCATATGTAATCTTTTGGTCAATCAAAAATTGAGTGTTCTAGTGCAATTGGAGTGGATTCTCCATCTCTCTCTCCCTCTCTCTCTCTAAAGGGTGGATTCCCCTCTCTCTCACTCTCTCTAAGGGGTCCCCCCTCTCTCTCTCTTCCCTACCCCCAAATTTTAAAATTTCTTCTCTCTCCTCCCATTCACTCTTCATTAATATTCCCCCTTCCCCATACCCTCATTCAAGTCCCCCCAACCCCCAAGATAGAACCCACCAATCTCTAAGCCACCCTCAAACCCCCAACCACCCACTACCCTTTCCTAAGCACCCTTCCATCTCCCCAAGGCTGAAGGGGCTCAAACCCTAGGCCAAATTTGAATTTCCCTCCCCTTTCTAACTGCTCCCCTCCCCTCCCCATCACCCCCCACCACTTGGGTCGCACCCACAGCCAACCATCAGCCATTCTCCCCTCTCTTACCTCCACTCCCTACCAGGCCCTATTCTGGTTCGCAAGAAGTAGACCACCCGCAGATTGCAGAGAGTTCCACGGCGTCATAGTGAGGATTCAGGAGGTGTACCATATATCTCTGGAAATGTCATCTAGAGAGCTTTCCAAGCGAGGTGGTTTCGTCCTCATCCGAGCACCGTGCTGATCGGGAGGCCCTTTCTTCCTCGACTGCGCAAAGCCTCCCTGGCAGGAGACCAGAGCCGGAGTGGAAGCTCAACTACGACGAACCTGTTGGGAATCCGATCAGGAGTTCTTCTAAAAAAATCTTCTACTACGAGTCTTCTATCATCCCCAAGAAGCAGAGCCCAGTTTGGCGACCGGACCTGAGAGTTATCATTTTTTTCCTCGGGTGTGCGGTTCTGCCTCCACTCAGTCTGCACCGACCCCTCCTCAGTGTTCCGAGCCTACCGGTCTGCTCCGGCAACGAACGGCATCCCCGTCAAGCTTGTTATGAAGAGGACTCACATACGGTTCCTTCGACTCTGGCGGAGCCTCACTCTAAGTTCAGGAGCGGTCGTGGCATCCTCTGCTTCCTGCTGCCGAGTTCCTGAAGCAGTCAGAACTATCAAACTGTTCCCCTATTCAAGCTCCTACTCCGACCAGCGCCGGCACCTGACGAAATTACCAAAATTGAGGCATCATCCCGGCCCAGCTACGAGCAATCTCCAACTGGTTTCGTCATCGGCAAAATTCTGGAGTGGCCGCAGCGTCCAGAGAACCAACTGCCTATCCTGAATCGCAGAGTGGATAGAATCGACATCGGCCACCATTCTTTGTTTCTAGCCCCATTTTTCCTCTTTTGCTTGGCCTGCTAAAGGCCCCTCCCTGTGTAGAGGTAGTTTTGGATGTATTCACAGTTAACCCCCACCCCAAGATCCCCCTCCTGCGAGAGGCGTAGTGTTGTAATCACTTAAATAGGGTCAAGCGGCATCGGCGCGGCGTGCGGGTGCGTATCCACGCCTCCCCGCTCGCCCTCGTCTATCGGCCGGGATCGGTGTTCTCACACCGATCAGGTGAGTTCCGGGACACATCCCTCGCTGGTTTATTCATGCTTATTTAGTATTGTCTTTAGCTCCGTCGGACGGTAAGTGAGTGCTTGATCCAAATTTCCCTCCAATTGAGTGGCCACCGCGGAGTGAGGTGAGAGCGACCCTACAACCTATGCCTTTGGCATGCTGGCCGCCCACTAAATTGGGTATCCCAGCCCCTTTGGGGGTCAGCCATAGCGAAACCAAGCCTCGGAACGTCAAGGTCCCACTTTGGACCCTCCCCACCATCGCCAACTTGCCCACGGGCAATTGTGTCCGCTAAGCGAGTGAGCTCGCCCGAGTAATTTCATCGTCCAAGTTGTTTGCTTGCGAATCATAGGTCCAAGGTTCCTTGGCCTTGTGATTGCCACCCAAGGTGGTGTCACATCAGCTTATGATTATGCTTATGCAAATGATTGACATTAGACTTCTAAATGCAGTTCTGGAGCTACATGTACCTCCCGGGCATCGGGAGAGGCACACTACTCCACCCCGGGCGAATCGCGATCGCCAGACGATGGATGGTTGCGAGGGACCCGGGGTCCATTATTAAATTGACCCGGGCGATGCAGGATGACTTGGATTCCTTCCCGCACACGGCGGTAAGCCCGAAAAAAAATGCTTCCTAAATGCTTTAAATGCTTCTATGAATGTTCCGAATATTTCTATATGCTGATAAATATGCTGACATGGACTATATGCTTTCTAGGTGAGATGGACCCCATACCGAGGCGAGAGCTACGAGGGACAGCCATGGGTGGAGGTATCCCTCTCGTACCGGGGACGAGACATATAGTTGCACTGCATCCATGTCATCGAGCCACTCCACTACCGGCTGATCCTGCGGACTCGGGGACTACACCAGACTGAGGTGACCTTTCCACGCCGTGGTGATGAACGCCCGGGCAAGTCAGCAAAGGGCATTAGCGGCGACGTGGATTGGTGCGCCTGAAAGGTGAAGTATGTCCACGATTGGAACCGTCGGGGCAGAGCGGTGAAGGAGCGGGACAAGAGCGATGAGGCGTACTTGAAATCCTTTGCTCGACTGTACGGGGACCGGGTGTACCGAGGTACCCGACAACCGGTATGCAACTTCTAAACCCTTAAATCTAAATGCTCTTATATGGAAATTTTATTCTATATGCACTGACTCATATGCTTTCTAAATGTAGCTAGACCCCGAGGGAAGGATAGCCGAGCTCGAGGGGCTACTCCACGCCACCGTCCAGCAGCGGGACGAGTACCGGGCCACCTTCGAGCTTCTGGTAGAATTATCGGACTTAAAATGATTATGTTTATGATTATGCAAACGATGCCAACGTGATTGACTAACCATGATTTCTAAATGCAGCGGGCCGAGGGAGCCCAAAGAGCGGGACCGGATGCCCCGTCGTCGTCATCACAGCCGGCGGGAGGCAGGGCCGAGCGTGACGCCGAGTTCGCTCGAGCGGTTGCCCGGGCCGAGGAGGCGGAGGCCACCCTCGCGGAGCGGGTAAGATGCTAAATGCTAGACTCAAATGCTCATGCTTATGTGACTAACCATATGAAATGCAAACTATAGGCGAGAGAGCTAGCCACAGCAGCAGCCGAGGTGAAACTGGCTCGGACTGAGGCGGAGAGGAACCGAGCTGAGGCAGAGGTCTTACGAACAGAGGTGGCCTGATTGAGAGGAGAGCTTGAGCGGACAGCCACACAGACGGTAGACTTAGAGAGATACCGATCCGAGGCACGGGCTGCGTGATTCGAGGCCCACGACATGAAGGTCGAGGTCCGAACCTTGGAGAGGACCATACGGATGATGGGCCGAGGACCGGAGCGGAGCGTCTCTCAGAGTGGAGCGCCGAGGAGTGCTGCTCGTGTTGGATCAGTGGCAGACTACCTCTTCAGTTCCTCTGGCCAACGGAGGAATGAGAGGGCGGAGAGGGGTCAGCAGGAGGAGAGTGCCTCCATAGCGCCACCGGCGAGTAAGCCGGAGGGTGGAGATGATGATGGCGGCCCGGCGGATAAGCCGGCCGAGTGATGTATTTTGTTCTTGTTATTACTTGTACATGACTTATATGGGAAATGAAATACAATTCTTTTTGTGTTTAGTTTGTTTTTCCTTTTTTTATGTGAATGAATGGATGCATGTGCGGACAGGTGAGCATGTGAGTGAATGGGAATGAATGGGAATGAATGCAAGAAAATGCATGTGAGAATGTGTTTGGAATGCAAGAAATGCATGTGGATGTGTGTGGAAGAATTGTGGGGAATCGTGTGGATGAAATGTGATATGTGGGACGGACAGGATGAACAGAATGGAAAATATGTAAGACCGCCAGGTCTAACAGAGGCAGGAAGGAATAGCACAAACACAGCAGCAGATAATGTAACGGTCCAGGTCCAGACCGTCAGGATCAAGTAACGCATTGGATGGAAGCCGTCAGAAAAGACAGGTCAAATTTGCATAACTGAACAGCAGGAAGGGTGACGGTCCCCAGCTGGTGCGTCAGAGATATGTAACAGTCAAATGATAGACCGTTAAAGGTGGTAGAGCAACGGTATACCAGGGCAACTGGCAGAAATGTGACGGTTCAGGAACGGGGGGTCAGAGATGAGTAACGGCTGTGATCAAGACCGTTAGGCGATGATTAAGCCCGAAGAAGCTAAAACTGAACGGCAGAGGGTGTAACGGCTCAGAGAGAATGCGTCACAAGAAGTAATGGTTTGATGCTAGACCGTCAGGCTTGACAGAACAAGGTTGGGCCAAAAGAAACCCACAGGAAATGTGACGGCCCAGGGCTGGCGCGTCAGAGACAAGTGACAGCCCTACGATAGACCGTTAAAGGACGAAGCGTACTCCGAGACGGATTTTGCCGTGAGAGGCAAAATCCGAGATAGGAAGCCCTCAATCCACTCTAGACTCCTCCCAGACTTAGGATAAAGCCTTCCAACTCAAATATTATCACTTTAAAGCCAAAAGCAAGCCTTTAAAACTTGGAAATTTAGCCAAAATCGTAGTTTTACTGAATTCTCTGCTACAAGGGCTGAAGAACCTCTCCTAAGGGCAGGAAACATGATGAAGAGAAACTTTGAGGTGATGGCCATGGAGGAGAAAGTCTACACCGGACCTAAGGCTGCGAGAAAAGAGCATGGAGAGCTACAAAGGCTGACCTCAATTCCCAAACATCTAAGTTCAAATGCTCAAAGGGTGGTAAGCTCCCTTCCCTAACCAAGTTCAGAAATTCCTGCACCTTATCTTCTTCTCATGATTTTCTTCTTTCTTCAAGTCTCTTCCCGGTCCAAGATGCTATTCCAATTTGAAGTGGGTGGCTCCCATGGTAAAGGAACTCCCTCTAGAAGTCGTAGCAATCCTTAGGGCATGGCACCTTCAACCCTTGTTGGTTTTAGCCAAGAACCTTCAGAAATTGTCATTAGATTGGCCAAGCATTTCAGCCCTTATAGAATTATGGCATCCACAAACACATACTTTCATCTTCCCTTCTTTTGAAGCTACAGTCCTATTAGAGGAGGTAGAAACCTACCTAGCCCTTCATAAGACTAAGGTGGGGGATGAAGACCTAGTTCGCTACACGGTGGAGCCTATCGACCCGTCCTTGATCTTGAGTGATTTCATCCACAATTCAAAGGACGTGAGGACCATGATCAGCCCACACCACATACACTTGATACCCTTGGCACAGTGGATAGTGTCTCATTGCAAAAACAAGTGGGAGAGATACAAAGCAATAGCCAAGGCGGTGTCGGTTTGCTTATGCAGAGTCTTCCTTTTCACCACTATTGACCACCTCTTAGACACCCAAAATCTTAGCATTATCAGCGGGTTGTGGCGGGGAATGTCCATCTCTCAAGCGATCCTCTCATATCTCTATGAAGGACTAAGCTCTTCTTGCTTAGGAGGACCTCTATTTGGTTCCATGATACTCCTTGAGTGTTGGATAGGAGTGAGAATCAAATTCCAACCCAAGGAGGATGCAACTTCTACCAGCCGGATCTTCGGGAGCCACCCTTTGTTCTTTATTGGAGGCGCTTCTGGATTTTCTTCACAGGTTGAATGCAAGACGGCGGACAAGAAAACACAGGATGAATGGCGCCTCTTCTTCAACACCTTGCCAACGGAGAAATTCATCATGCGACCAAGGATCTTTCGGAGCACTCTTCTTAGAATACCGCGGCGTCAAGGCCTGGACCTCCAGCTAGTGGGAAATACTACCATGGTGATCTACAACTCGCACCGGTGCCATCTTCAGATCGGACTACCTCGGATTGAAGCTCCTGCACTATCACACTACCCTCCCCTTCTGCCTAGGAAGATGGGGACCGAGGAAGATGAGAGAGTAGTTCGGAACACGCTGACCATGTGGGAGATCAGCAAGGTGCGTTCATGGCAAGCAGAAGTGGAAGAAAACGACGAGGCATGCCGTGGCTATGTGAAGGACTTGAGGAAGATCCGCCCTCTTGCGGATAAGAAATTGAATGAAGCTTGATTATGAAAGATGTTGTTTGAATGATGTATTTGACAATCAGAGTTTGAAATTTTATGAATCTTATGTTGCATTAAGTTCATTTGAATAAGATAGGATTGCCTTAATTGAATGGACATGAATTGTGGCTTGACTTGGCTAAAAATGATCTGAAGAATATAGCCTCTGGAGAATGTAATGGTCCTGAGCAGGGCCATTAGAAGGATGTAACGGTGGGGAGATAGGCCGTCAGGGTGAAAGACCTGAGAGCCAAGTTCTTTGGAGGACATAACGGTCCAACGACTGACCGTTAGAAGGCGGTAACGGTCGTGACCCAGACTGTTAGAGAGAGAGAGCTGCTGAGAGAACCAAAGCCACTGCTTTGAAGGAATGTAACGGTCTAGAACAGACCGTTAGATGAGTGTGACGGTCTGAACCTGGCGCGTCACAGTCCTGAACCTGCATAGTTGTGAGACTTCAGCCCTGAACTTGAACCTGCGCTCCGCACACACTTAAACATGGAACAAGTTAGATCTGTTCTTAGACTCAACCCCTTGCCTTGAAGCAAGTTAGATAATGACCGTTTCTTGATATTTGGTCAAGGGGTAGAGCCTTATTAAATAGGCGAAAAACATAATAGAAATAATGCGATGGATGCAATGCATATGATGGTGTTTTTTTTTGGAGTTTTTGGAAAATATCTGAATTTTTTGTGAGATTTGAAAATATTTGATGTTTTTGAGTTTTGAAATATGTGATTTTTTTTTGGTTTTTTGGAATATATGATGTTTTTGGATTTTGAAAATATATGTTGTTTTTGGATTTTAAAAATATATGTTGTTTTTGGATTTTGGAAACATTTGATGTTTTTTTAGATTTTGGTGTATATGATGTATTTGGATTTTGGAAACCAGTGCCTTCTCCTGACAGCGTGGGTCCTTCTTATCGTAACGAGAGTTCCTGAGGTTGGCGTGCAACAAAGTCACAATCCCTGACCGAGGCCCAACTCGCATGACGGTGCTTCTACCAGGGCCATACCCAGGGTACTAGTCTTGATCCTAAAAAAGAAAATGGAACACGGGGGTAAGCTTAGGCCAGATCTAGAAGCTTTTAGGACTTGGGTTCCTCTCCAGACAACCCATCAGGGATTTGGTCTGTTGTGCCGGGGCTTTGTGTCCGTCATCGAACCATAGTCCATTCTAGGCATGCGTGCGACCGGGCTCATTTGTCCCGCGGGGAACTGTACTGCCACTCTTGCCATGCCTAGCTTTCTTTCTCTTTTTTTCTGGAGCTTTGGAATTTTGGTAGGGTAGACTTTTGAGATAATGCTTTTGCTTTTGTCACAAAGATTGCTCCTTTGTTTTCTTTTTCTTTCTTTTTCTTTTTTTTTTCGTGGCGTCAGGTCATAACAGACTGCCCCTATTTGAGACTTCCTCTCGTCAGGGTGTCTAGATTGGTCATCGCCTCCTTATTCACCTCTTTCCCCTGGGTTCAGCCGAAGAAAGAAACGGACAGGGACCTCAATTTCCCCCCCAAAGCATGACCGAGGAGAAACGGTGTTTACAAAGCGGGAAACCTGACCAGGGATGTCGTGTAGTGTGTGATTGACGTACTCGGGACTCTTTATCATAAAAGGGAGGGAACACCTCACTGCCGAGGTGGCACTGATTAGACTCTAAGGAAAGAAACGCTTAAGATACAACCCATTCCAAGGGTGAGAGAGCTCCTCACCTTCTGCGTTTACTAAGCGATAAGCATTCCCTGGATAAGCCTCTTTTACAACAACCGACCTTTCCCAGTTAGGTTGTAATTTAGACCTAGGACATACAGACCGAATGAATTTACGTTTCAAGACCATATCACCTTTTAGAAATTTACGTTCAATTACCTTCTTTTAAAAATAACGCGAAACTCTCTTTTGATAAACGGATACGTGATCAGCCGCATTCATCCTCTTCTCATCTAAGAGTTCCAGCTGAACAAGTAATGCCTCCCGACGTTCGTCGAGATTAAGTTCCTTATCGAGCTGCACTCTAAGGGAAGGGATCAAGATCTCATATGGGAGCACCGCCTCCATCCCATAGGTAAGAGCATAGGGAGTTTGTCCCGTGGGAGTACGGACGGAGGTGCGGTAAGCCCATAGAGCTTCCACTAATCTTTCTGGCCAATCAGAAAACTTATGAGATTCGCATGTTTTCTTTATAATTTTAAGAAGGGTTTTATTAGTGGCCTCGGCTTGACCATTGCCTTGAGGATAATATGGAGATGAATGATGCAATGCAATATTGAACTTCTTACATAGGTCCTTGAGCTCTTGAGAGACAAACTGGGGTCCGTTGTCGGTGATGATGCTGCTTGGCACTCCGAACCGCGAGATGATATTCTTCATGATAAAGCGGCACACCGTTGAAGCTTTGATCTCTGCGTACGCTTCTACTTCGGCCCATCTGGTGAAGTACTCAGTGGCGGTAAGGATGAAGGATTTCTGCTTGATCTGAGAATTAGGATCACCGAGGGGGCCAACAACGTCGAAAGCCCACATAGAGAATGGCCAAGGAGCGGAAAGAGGATGGAGAGATGAGGCTGGAGCATGAATTTTATCAGCATGGAGTTGGCACTTAAGACACCTCCGGACGTAGAGGGAGTAATCTTCCTCTAGAGTGGGCCAATAGTAGCCCTACCTAAGGATTTTCTTTGCTAAAGCCTGGCCATTGATATGACCTCCATACTCACTAGAATGGGCTGCTTCAGCCACCTTCCAAGCTTCATCATCATCTAAGCATCTCATGAGCATCCCATTGGTAGCGCGCCTATATAATTCTCCTGTAATAATGGTATACCTTGAGGCGGCTCTTCTTATTGACTTACGCTGCTCGGCGTTTGCCCCTTCTGGGAACGACCCTTCTTTGCAAAACAACTCAATCTCGTGATACCAAGGCAATTCTTCTTCCTCCAGGATCTCTTCTAGCTCCATCAGAGATACTTCCTTGAGATCTTCCTTCTCAGCCCTTGCCTCTACAGCTTTCCTAAGGTTGGTGAACCAAGGATCCTGAAGAGAGGGTGCGTCCAATCTCTGAACGACGATAGTCTCAGTGCTCCAACTGAGAGGGAAAGATAGAGAGGAAGCAAGAGATGCTAGAGCATCAGCTAGGATGTTCTGAGACCTAAGAGTATGGATATAGATCAGCTTACGGAATTGCCTAGCCAGGAGCATGACCAAATCTTGATAAGGCTTGAGTTTGGGGTCACGAGTGCGGTAAGTAGACAGAACTTGTCGCAAGACGAGCTGAGAATCTCCTATGATATTCAAATACCGCGCGCCTAGGAGATAGGCGTGCTTCAATCCAGCCAGGAGAGCCTCATACTCGGCGATATTATTGGTAGCAGGAAATCGAAGTTGATAAGCAAAAGGAATCGTCACCCCCTCTGGAGTGAGCAGAACAGCGCCGATCCCTCGGCCTTGAGAATTGAGTGCACCATCAAAGTGCATGAACCAAAAGGGATGATGAGAGATAGCAGAGAGATGCTCATCAGGGAAATCATCCTGAATAGAATCAGTGTGAGGGATGGGAAGATGGGCAAGATGCTCAGCGATGGCGTACCCTTTGACCGCCTTCTGAACGATAAATGTAATATCAAATTGAGAGAGGAAGCTCTGCCAGCGATCTAACCTACTAGAAAGGACATGCTTTTCTAAGAGATAGCGGATCAGGTCCATTCTAGAGATCAACCTAACTGGGTGGGCAAGGAAGTAGTGTTTAAGCTTCTGAGCTACCCACACTAAGGCGGCACAAGTCTTCTCCATAGCGGTGTATTTGGCCTCAGCTGGGTTAAACAACCTGGAGAGGTAATAAGCAGCCCGCTCTTTTCCTTCATCGTCCACTTGTGCTAAGACCGCTCCTAAGGAGTCCTCAATAACCGAGATGTATAGGATCAGGGGTTTCCCAGGGATAGGAGGTTGCAACACCGGGGGATTGGATAGATATTCCTTTAAGTCCTCGTAGGCCTTCTGACAGTCTTGATTCCATTCGAACTTGACCCCCCCCTTAAGCAATTCATAAAACGGACGGCACCTTTGAGAATGTTGGGATATGAATCTTCTGATGAATTGCAATCGACCAATCAATCCTCGAAGTTCCGTTATGTTCTTCGGCGGAGGCATGTCCATGACGGCCTGCGCTTTGTTAGGATCAATCTGGATCCCCCGTTTGCTCACTATGAAACCTAACAGCTTCCCTGAAGAGACTCCGAATACACACTTCTTCGGATTCATCTTAAGCTTGTACTCCCTGGCTCTTTGCAGCACCTTAGCCAGAATAGAGGGGTGTTCTTCTTTAGTTTTTGACTTCACCAGAATGTCATCCACGTAAGCTTCCATATGGATATGCATCATGTCGTGGAAGATGGCCATCATCGCCCTTTGATAGGTGGCACCCGCGTTCTTCAAACCGAACGGCATAACCACATAATAGTACGTGCCCCAGGGCGTGGTGAAGGAGGTTTTCTCTTGATCTTCCGGAGCGAGGCGGATCTAATTATAGCCTGAGTAACCATCCATAAATGACAACGATTCGTACCCCGCGGTGCTATCGACCAGAACGTCTATGCGAGGCAGCGGGAAACATCTTTGGGACATGCTTTGTTAAGATCCCTGAAATCGATGCAGATACACACCTTTCCATCCTTCTTGATAACAGGGACTATGTTTGCCACCCACTGGGGATATAAGACAACTCTAATGAACCTGGCCTTGTATAACTTGTCGACTTCTTCCTTGATCCTTAAGGCCATGTGGGGGTGAAATCTTCTCGATATCTGTTTTACGGGTATTGCCCCTGGTTTAAGCACGAGTCGATGTTCCACTAAAGAGGGGTCAAGACCTAGCATGTCCTCATAAGACCAGGTGAAGGAATCGCTATACTCCCTGAGAACCTTAATTTAATCTTCTTCTACTTGCGGAGGGAGATTAGCGGCAATAATAATGGGCCTTGAGCCTTCTTCAGTTCCCAAATTTATTTCCTTTGTAGGTTCATCCACTGCCGACGATGGTTCGTCGAATCTCTTTAGTCCTTGCGCGTACTGATCGGTAGTGTCATCTACGTTGCTGCCCTCATCGATTGGATCTTTCTCATCTAGGATTTCATAGACACCTAATCCGTCATCGCTCCACACCCCTTCTATTTCCTCTTCATCCTCAATCATAATTGCCGTAGCAACAAATTCTGGACACTTCAAAAGTGCATGACAACGTTGAGCTAGATCTCGCAAGAACCTATCAGGAATGGATTTGGGAGGACGCGTAAGCGGGCGCGGCTCAGAGGAGGAAGGTTTGGACGACCTAGAATAAGACCCTACTTCTCTAGACCTAACTGATTCTACTTCCCTAGACTCGATGAACCCTAATCCTAACCTAGGAGAAAGAAAACCTAGTGGAAGGGGAGGAGCAGGGGACCCATTCCCCTGGGAGGAGGATGGAGACAAGGTAGCATAATCTTCCACTGAAATCTCCGTTTCAAATTTGACATTTTTTTTTTGGAGATCAGTAGAGACTACACAACAAGATGGAGGAGGCGTAAGTTGCATGGGGAATAGCTCTAGGAAGATGCAATCAAAGAATGGATCAGAGGAAGAAAACCACATCTTGTGGAGTTGGGCGTTGGGGGAGGAGGAGTGAATAAAGTGGATAGATCAATGGGCGGGCAATGCCCGCAAGCACAAGGAACGAATAGAATTTCAGGTGGATCAATGAAGGATGGATTTACCATGATAGGAGGAAGACAGGGTAAGAATTCCCCTTGCTGGAGGAGAGATTGAAAGCGAGAGGGAGACCAAGAAAAGATAATCGGTGAGCTCCCCTTCTCCCGCGGATCATCAACTGGCTGCTTCTTCGGCCTCCATTGGACGAGCCGACCCTCTTGACGCTTCTGGCAGTCTTCTTCATGGAATAGCCCCTGAAGGGCTTGACCATAGTCAATCACATCATCAACTGTCCCTCTTAGCACTGGGGGCGGACTGGCAATCGGACAGACTGTATCCTTCCTTGGTGGAGCTGGTTGCGCAGCTAATGCACCGGGCTGGAGAGGCCCTGTAACAAAATGTTGACGGTAGTCTCAGGTGAGCGGCCCAGAATCACCCATCATAGACAATGCGGTCTCTCTGTAGCCGAGACCTCTCCTGCCCATTTTTCTTCCCTTGGGTATGGGCTTTGTTCTTCCTTGCAATTGAGCACCGAGGCCTTTCCCTAGTTGATAACCCAGTTTTAATATAATGTTCCAGCCCTTGGAGTCTCGGATCTGGGGCTTCACCTTGATATTAACCGCTGTAGTGACGGGTTTGCGGGGTGCAAAAGCCCAGGGAAAGTCTAGATCCAGCACTGAGATAACATGCCGGCTGCTTGGCCATAGTGTGGGAAGAATTTTGTCTGAAATAGCCTTCACTGATTGGACCGTGGATAAACTTTTAACTTTGACGACCCTCCCTTGAAAAGGAAATTTGATGCATTGATGCGCAGTGGAGGGTACAACACTGAGTGTGTCAATCCATGGACGACCCAAGATAGCCTTGAACATAGGGTCAATGTCCAGCACATAAAATTCCAAGGGCATGGTAAGAGGCCCAAGCTCTGCTTGAATAGTGACTAACCCGTGACATGCTCTTCTTGAATTATCATATGCTGCTATGGTGGTGGGGGTAGGTCACAGTAATTCTTCAGATATGTTGCAAGCTCGAAGGGTACTGAGTGGGCACACGTTAATTGATGCCCTTGTGTCAACCAGTGCTGCTTCAATACTGACTTTATTCAGAATGATTGTAATGCAGAGCGGCATTTGCCGAGCTTCTGGAGGTGCTAGCTCGGTTTCTGAGAATGTGATTGCTGGCCCTTTGGAAATTGTTGCCAGTGCCGTAGGTAAACTGTCAACTGCCATGTCTTCACTAACCATCACATTCTGTAAGAAATTTCTGAGAGCATCTTGGTGAAGGGTGGACCTTTTGATAAGCTCCAGGACCGATATCTTGGCGGACACCCTGTCCAGATGATGTAGTAGGTCGTATTGGGTACCCGGCAGAGGTTCGACCTCTTCCTGCTCGGCCGCCGGCTGGGAAGACTGGGGATTGGAAGTAGTAGGATAGTTTCGATGGAACAACCGCCCGCTCCGTAGGGCGAGGTTTTATGCCGGCATGGCATCAGGGGATGATAAAATTGGCCCGGTGGGGTGGATGAGCGGAATAGGTGGTGTAGGAGGAAGGATTTGGTGGGATGTGATGTTGGTGGAGGTTATAAGTGGTGAATGGATGATGGATGAGGGATTGGTGGAAGAAGGAGATGTGATGATGGATGTTGGTATGGGAGGAGGTGTTGTGCCCCTTAGGCACAAGCATGTGCTATGTTGCTTTGATGATAGCAATGCTATTTGGTTTTGATGATAGCAAGACAGTGAGTGCATTTGAGTGCATTTGATATAGTGTTTTGATGACATTGTGCTTTGATGATAGCATCATGACTGTGACTGGTATATCTGATATATCTGTTTGTGTTAGACTTTTGTTATGTGCATAGTCTATACACTAGGCTTGAAGTGTATACATTGAGCGTCTCAATGAGCATCTCATGTAAGTCCATACATTCATAGTGCATTACATTGGCTAAGTATATACAACGTCAGTTCATGCATTGTCTTAGGCAAGTCTGTAGAGCGTCAACTCGCTAAGTGTGTACAGCGTCAACGCATGAAGCCTGTACATCAGTCTTAATATTCTAAGTCTGTACAGCCAGGTCATATGCTCCTAAGTCTATACATCGGACTGGTCTGCATAGGCTAAGTGTATACATCATCCAGTACAATCATGCACTATTCATGAAGTCTGCACACTGGCCTGTTCATGCATCACTATTCATAAAGTATGTACATTTGTACTGTAGATGCACGTACTCAAAGTCCATTAGTCTATACAATGGCTTTGGGTCTCCAAGTCTATACAGCCTTTTGCTTCGCCAAAGTCTGTACATTTAGAAGTCTGTACATCCACCGTCTTCATCAGCGTCTCATTCATATTGGAAGTCTAGACATTGGTCTTCACCTGGAGTCTGTACAGCCAAAGTCTGCACTTCCTGTTCAGTGAAGTATGTACATTGCATTTACATTGGCTTCACATCTTCAAGTCTGTACAGCCGTTCGCCTTGGATCTCAAGTCTAGACATTGCACTGTTGCATCCATCGTCTTCGTGTTGTTCTGTCTTCGTGTTGAGTTTACTTCGTGCACTCTTCTCTAAGTTCAAGCCCGTGTCTATGCTGTCTCCATGTTGTCTTCAGATCGAGTCTGTCCACTATGTTTGCTCTCATGTCTTCGTGTCGTGTTTCCTAGACCTCGTGTCTTTCTTGTGTTGAAACCACACTTCGTGTTGGTTTCTATTTTCGTCTTCGTGTTGTGGTCAGCTCGTGTCGTTCTCTTTGCTATGTGTTATGTCGAGTTGCTTTTTACTTCGTGTCATTTTCTCTCTAGTGTTAAGCGTTATTAGCATGTATCTCGTTTCGGTCTCTTCGTAGTGTTTGTTTTGTTACAGTGACTTCGTGTCGTTCTCCTTGTTGTATCTTCGTGTCGTTTTTGTTCCATTGCGTGCAGAATATTGCAGCACCTCGTGTTGCTTTCTGTGCCACCTCGTGTTGCTTTCTGTGCCACCTAGTGTTGTTTCTTCAGTAGTAAGTTGCTCATCTCGAGTCATCCTTTTATTTTTTGCTCTTGTGTTCTCGTGTCATTTACTGTAGATACTCGAGTCGTATTCCTGCTTTCTTTGTCTTATCACGTGTCGTTTCACCTCATGTCGTTCTCCTTGATGTTTATTATGTCGTGTTGTTTCTTTATATTCGTGTCTTCGTGTTATTCTTGTGTTTATGACCTCGTGTCGTTCTCTGTGTAGTACTCGTCTTGTCACCACTGTATCTCGTGTCGTCCTCAGTGCAGTGCAACTCTTGTTGTTTCTATACACCTCGTGCAGTTTTAGGTCTTGTGGCCCTCAGTTTTAATGGTTTTTATCTCCTTGCAGGTCCGAGGAAGAACATTCCCCAGTGACTGGCAGCACGTGATCCGAGGCTGGAATGAAGCCTGCTGAGAGACTGCCACGTGGTCCGAATACTTAGGGCTGGAAATGTGGAGGTCACACGTTGGGGCTGATGTTGCTGCTGCTGCTATATAAATGAGCCTTCTTCCACAGAAGAAGAAGATCGAGTTGGCGAGAGGAAAAGTCCATACAGATAGCCACGATCCAGAAGAAGAAGAAGAGGAAGAGAAGTGCAGTAGAGAAGAAAGAGAATGAGAGAGATAGTGAGAGATTAGCGAAAGAAGAAGAGAAGTGCAGCAGAGAAGAAAGAGAATGAGAGAGATAGTGAGAGATTAGCGAAAGAAGAAGAGAAGTGCAGCAGAGAAGAAAGAGAATGAGAGAGATAGTGAGAGATTAGCGAAAGAAGAAGAGAAGTGCAGAGAGGAGGAAAAAGAAAGAAAGAGATCGTGAGAAGAAGAGACTGAGAGAGACTGTTTGAAGATCTGTCTTCACTGGACCGTGGATCAAATCCAGGCCAGTCAGCTCTTTAAGAGCCACATTGTGCTTTACGTTTACAGCTTTTCGATGCTGTTATTTTGTCTTTTGTTTTCCATTTTACATTTCCTTTCAAGCTGTTAGTCAGCGGATTGCAGAGGTGCTGCCTCTGGACGGCTAAGCTGTATTGCCCAGTGGTTTGCAGTGGAGGATTCCACTGGATAGCAAGCTGTGTTGCTCAGCGGAGCGAGGAGGATTCCTCGGACGGCAAGCTGTGTTGCCCAGCGGTTGTAGGCAAGCTGTAAGGCCCAGCGGTTTCAAGCTGTGAGTCAGCAGGAAGCCACACTCGGATTGAGTGTGGGGTGGATGTAGGTCTGGAGGACCGAACCACCTAAAAATCTCGTGTGCATTGTGGTTTGATTGCTTATGGTTTGCTTCCACTAGATGAATGCATAGGGGCGCTCCATGTGTTTGGCTTCCGGTTGAGAAGAAGAGTTAATTAGTCTTCATAGAATGTTTTAATTTGTCAGCAGAGCGAAATCTTAGTTGAGCATTTCTTTGTCTAAATTAGCCTAGTTAGCATTCCAGTGATCTCACTGTATGCGTGTTTTGTTCTGCAACTGATTATTAGCCTTTAAGCTTGTCTAGTTAGCGAACTAGTAATTCTAGTGAGCATCATATTTTAACTGGGCGAAAGAGTTTAAAAAGGGTTATATTCATTCACCCCCCCTCTGAATACTGTACCGAACATAACAATTGGTATCAGAGCGGGTCTCTGATCTATCAAATCTAACAATCTGTAGAGGATCCTGCTAGTTCTTGGTGCATTTCAGAGTGGGTCTCTTGAAATCGTGTCTTGCTTCATTGACTTGTGCCTTATTTTGATTATCTGGTTTTAGTGCAGTTCGTGTCATTTGTTCTACTTCGCTGAAATTATTTGCCATCTGTTCTAATGGCTCGACCTCCGATTTATGATGGTTCTAATTTTGAAAGTTGGCTAGGAGGCCTAGCTGTGTACATAGACTCAATTGGTCCACATTTGTGGAGTCTTATATCTAAAGGCCCACACCGTTTACCTAAAGATCAGACCAATTGGTCTAGTGAGGACAACTCTAAGAATTGCGATAATACCATAGTTCTTAATATCTTGAGAGCCGTAGTTAATACTGATATGTATCCTTTTGTTCTCAGGTGCACATCTGGAAAGGAAATATATGACAGAGTCGTCTCTGCGCATAATCAGCAAGGTGATAGCTGCTTGATGGCCAACCGGGATGATGAAGCTGAGATCTCATCTCAGGTAAGCTCTGAATCAGAAGGATACTCTTTCGATGAATTGATAGAGATGTATGAAAACTTGTTAGAAGTTTCCAAGAAATTGAAATATGAAAATAAAAAATTGAAAAAGAAATGTGATAGAATAAATCTAAAATATTCATGTGAAAACCGTCCAAATATGAAGAAGTCCTATGATGCTTGCATGCTAGATGTTCATAATCTTAAGAAACAAAATGATTCTCTAAAAATTGAAAAACAAACATGGTTGGATAAAGTGTCAGAAATAGAGAATCAGTTGAATGATGAGAAAAAGGAGCATCTAAAAGGCATGTAGGAACTCACAGAAGTTAATTCTAAATTGGACAAAATGAAATTGGAGAATGAGGATCTTCAAAAGAAGAATAAAACCCTGATTGTCAGAATAAATGAAATCAATGGGGAGGCTTCACATTCTTCTTCTGCTCAATTAACTTGCCATATGTGCTCAGCTCTAAGAGAACGGAATGAAGATCTTTATAGTGAGAATGTGTGACGACCCGAGGATCCGAGTACCGGAAAGGAACCGGCGCGTCTCGAATCTCGGCCCGCCAACCCACGAGCCCGAAGACTCGGAAGGGTAGAAAGGAGTGGTGTGGGGTATAAGAGAAGCTGCAACGTCCACAGAGATAGCACAATAATCAAAAGGAAATGCACATAATAATAAATAATTCAAACTGCTACAAGGTCCACAGTGTCTCATGTCCAAAGAAAGTACAGTCAACAGGAAAGAAAGTACAACTACACGGGGCATCCCCCGGCGTACAGCAACACGGGGCATCCCCCGGCTCTGGCAGACTGGCAACTAACCCTGGCTAGAAGAACCACGCTGAAACTCGGCCGCGCCTCCCGTCGACCCCGCCTCACCTGAAGAGCAGGGGTGAGCCTCATCTCATTGGCCCAGTAGGGATCCCGCGAATCCCCACCTCGCACGAAAAAAACGAGGAAGAAGAAGACAACCCTACCAACCGAGAGTACGGTAGAACCGACAAGCTAAAGTAAATAAACGGAAAAGTCGTCTACTCTAACGGTACCGTAGTACGGAACCTCGGTCCAACAAAACACGAGTCCACGCCTGCCAGTGAACAGGAGCACCATCCACAAGAAGAACGACCGGATGCGTCCCCTGACGTCTTACACCGCGTCACAAGTGTCTAGCTACAACGCCCCGGGCGTGAGACTCAGACACGCAACAAGTACCACAACAAGGACTAGCTGGGGTCGCACTCGTCAGTGCGTGCCCTAAGCCCCCAACTACGTGTGCACACACAGACCATCTGCTCTAGGTCGGGTCCTCTAGCTGGTTTTCCCCCCCACCGGACTCTGGTGGCAAAGGCAAGGGGCCCTACGGTAACCAGCCTAAAAACCGCGTCACACTGGGTCTCGCTCTCCACCACTCCCAGGTGGGTCCGCACACGCGTGCGCAGAAAGCTACGACTAGTGGACAGGTCACTAGAAGTAAGGACTAATCCACGGAAACCACCGACCAAACACTAGCACGGACTCACGATGATCATACGATAGGCATAGATGCCGGGGACATGCATGAGGTCCAACCGTCCCTCAAGTCACGCGGCACCCCTACCGAGGTAACTGACTCTCCGGGGAACCCCGGGCGCCCCTGTGGCCCTCACTGGGTGCCCACGGCATCCCTAGGGCCACACGCCACAATCGGGTCCGCAACTCACCCAACCGGAGGTCACGCTATCCACAAAACACGGTTCGGGGGAGGGGATGGTCGCACTAGGTATCCCTAGCGTGACTCCGAAGAACGCGCTAGCTTTGGCTAGCGCGATCTTCCATGTCGCGCTGCCCAAAGCCAGCGCGTTCACACCTGAACGTGCTAGTTTTGGGTAGCGCGATCTGGACATCGCGCTACCTGAACCAGGCGCGTTCCCCACCGCTTTACTGTTCATCTTCTCAGACGGACACGCTCGGACGACATGGCGCGTTCATCAAGAACGCGCCACTGGACTATAGCGCGACAACGGGCCGAGCCCGGTTCGCGAACTACGGTCGGAAATCACAAAACCACGCCCATTCACCCCCTTTGGTGAAGGGAAAACAATGGGGAATCACCCCATAACACCCTAGCATGCATCTAGGACCCCCAAATCGATCAAAAACCTCATGAATCGACGGATCCGGCGCTCAAACCCCAACATGGAAATAACCCTCCCGGCATGAATCTAGCCCCTCTCGGCCTCTCCACGGCCTAGAAATCGCGGGGGAATGCTAGAAAGAGGGTAAGGATTCGTCCCCCTACCTCAAGGAAGCTCGAAATCCACCGAAACACCGCCGAAATCAAAGATGAAGCTTTTACTCCCACGAACGCCCCGCCTCTCGCCGCGAAAAGCACGCCACCGGGACCGCCTTGCCGCCGCCGCCGCTGCCACGCCGTTGCCGGAGTGAGAGGGGCCGCGTCTCGGTCGCCCGGGGAGAAGAAGATCGGCCGCGGGGGAGGGGGAGCTCTCACGGTTGAAGGAAGGAGGGAGAAGAAGAAAAGAAAAAGGTAAAAGAAAAAGAAAAAGAATTGATATATATAGAAAATCCGAAAAATACCAAAAATACCAAAAAAATAGAAAAATACACCTCCTCGACCGTCTCGACGCGCTGATCGCAACGGTACCACTCGCGGGCTGGTGAACGACCCGGTTCACCCGCTACAGGGTTCTGAAGGATTCGCCGAAACCCGTACGCGGAAATCGGAAAACGCGCACGGAAAAGCCACGGACACACTCCGGGCCTCCTAAACGACTCCGGATCGCGCCGATCCGAACACGAAAGATGTCCGAAATGAAATTTCGGACACAACAGGGTCAGACACTCCGAAAAACCAGATCCGAGACCCATAACGAAGGATCCAAAAGATCTGGGACATCACAGCCCTCCCCCCTTAAACGAATTTCGTCCTCGAAATTCAAGGACAAGGCACAAGGACGGGGGAAAGACTCACACAAACAAATAAGGATACAACTCCCGCATCTCATCCTCGCGCTCCCAAGATGCCTCGCCGCCAGAATGACGCTGCCAGACCGCCTTAACCAGAGGAATAACCTTGTTCCGCAGGCGCTGCTCTCGCCGATCCTCAATGCGAACAGGAAACTCCGGAAGGGACAGATCTGGGGTCACATCAGGCCAAACGGCATCCTCGAGAACATGAGAGTCATCGGGCATATACTTCCGAAGCATCGACACGTGGAACACATCATGCACGGCGGAAAGCTCCGGAGGTAGCTGCAACCGATAAGCAACTTCCCCAACGCGCTCAACGATGGGAAAGGGACCAATGTAGCGGGGACTCAGCTTCCCACGCCTACCGAAGCGCATTACGCCCTTCATGGGAGACACTCTCAAGAAAACTCGATCTCCCACAATAAAGCTGAGGGGTCGCCTCCCCCGATCGGCATAACTCTTCTGCCGGCTTTGAGCTGCCAACATCTTCTGCCGAACGAGATGCACCACCTCAACACACTGCTGCACCAACTCTGGTCCGGTCAAGGCACGCTCGCCCACCTCGAACCAATCAAGCGGAGTCCGACAAGGTCGCCCATACAACGCCTCATAAGGAGCCATACCAATGCTCGAATGATAGCTGTTGTTGTAGGCAAATTCCACTAATGGCAAATGGTGGGTCCAACTCCCCTGCCATTCCAAGCAACATGTTCGCAACATGTCCTCCAAAGTCTGGATGGTCCGCTCAGACTGACCGTCCGACTGAGGATGATAGGCCGAGCTGAATGCCAACTCGGTGCCTAGAGCCTTCTGGAAGCTCCTCCAGAATCCAGAAGTGAAACGGGGGTCACGATCCGATACAATGGAGATAGGAACTCCATGCAACGGGACGATCCGCTCCACATACAACCGAGCCAAACGCTGTACGCTCCAACTGACTTTGACCGGCAGCAATCGCGCCGTCTTCATCAGTCTATCCACTAGCAACCAGATACTATCCTCCCCACTGGACGTCCTCGGTAATCCAACCACAAAGTCAGTGGTCACATGGTCCCACTTCCAAGCAGGAACATCCAAGGGCTGAAGTGTGCCTCCTGGTCGCTGGTGCTCAGCCTTCACCTGCTGACAGGTCAAACACCTGGCCACAAATTCCGCAACATCTCTCTTCATGCCTGGCCACCAAAACTGCCTCTTCAGGTTCTGGTACATCTTAGCCGATCCGGGGTGCACGGCATACCGACTCCCATGAGCCTCGCGCAAAACCGTACGCCGTACCTGCCCCTCGGCTGGCACGTACAATCTACCTCTGAACCTCACAGCTCCATCCTCGCCAAACTCCACCTCGGCCATCGACAAAACACGAGGTAGCTCGGGGTCCGCTCGCTGGGCCTCAGTCACCTGTCGACGCACCGCGGGCGTGACAGTCAGACTTGCAAGGACAGCCGAACCCTGGTCCTGAGGGACCTTGAGCCTAAAAGTCATGGCCGGGACCTGCTCCCAAAGCTTCCACTTCCTTAACAACATCTGACTGACCGTTACCCTCCTGCTCAGAGCATCAGCCACGACGTTCATCCTGCCAGGCTGATAAGATAGAGTAACGTCATAATCCTTCATGTACTCCATCCATCTCCTCTGTCTGAGGTTAAGGTCCCTCTGCGTGAACACATACCTCAAACTCTGGTGATCAGTGAAGAGCTCAAACCGCTCGCCGTACAAATAATGCCTCCAAATCTTCAGAGCGAAGATCACCGCTGCCAACTCAAGATCATGAGTAGGGTAGTTCGCCTCATGTGGCTTCAACTGCCGCGACGCATACGCCACAACTCTCCCATGCTGCATCAACACAGCACCGAGGCCTACCCCGGAAGCATCTGTACACACCACGAAACCACCCGAGCCAGATGGCAACACCAAAACCGGAGCAGTGGTAAGCAATCTCTTCAGCTCCACGAAGCTCCGCTCACACTCCTCCGTCCAGACGAACTACACCTCTTTCCGCATAAGCCTGGTCATCGGGGCCGCAATACGAGAGAAATCCTGAATAAACCGCCGATAATAACCTGCAAGCCCCAAGAAACTCCGAATCTCCGTGACAGAACTCGGCCTCGGCCACTGCACCACCGCCTCGACCTTGGCCGGGTCCACGGAAACACCATCACCAGAAATGACATGCCCCAGAAAGTGCACCTCTCGGAGCCAGAACTCGCACTTGCTGTACTTGGCATACAACTGGTGACTGCGCAGGGTCTGCAACACCACCCTCGAGTGATGCACATGCTCCTCAGCAGACCGCGAATACACAAGGATATCGTCCACGAACACGACCACAAACTGGTCCAAGTACGGATGAAACACCCTATGCATCAAGTCCATAAACGCTGCGGGGGCATTGGTGAGCCCGAACGGCATCACCAAGAACTCATAATGCCCATACCTCGACCGAAACGCCGTCTTCTCCACGTCCGACTCTCGAATCCGCAGCTGATAGTAGCCCGATCTCAAATCGATCCTCGAAAACACTCGGGCCGACTGAAGCTGATCGAACAAGTCATCAATCCAAGGCAACGGATACTTGTTCTTAACAGTCGCTTGGTTCAACTGACGGTAGTCGATGCACAGCCTCAAACTACCATCCTTCTTCTTCACAAACAATACCGGCGCACCCCACGGGGAATAGCAAGGACGAATATACCCCTTGGCCAGCAACTCCTGCAACTGCGCCTTCAGCTCTCGCAACTCAGCAGGCGCCATCCGATAAGGGGCCTTCGACATAGGCGCCGTACCCGGCACCACCTCAATCACGAAATCAATCTCTCGCTGCGGTGGCATCCCTGGTAGCTCCTCGGGGAAAACATCAGGAAACTCGCACACGACAGGAATGTCCTCTACCTCAGGGCCCTGCCGCTCGACCAAAACCACGGATGCGAGAAAGCCCTGACAACCTGCATCAAGCAAACGACGTGCACGGAAAGCCGAAATAAGCAAGCGGGAAGAGGAAGACCGAATACCTTGGAAATAGAAGGTGGGTCCGCGGGGCTGTCGGAAGTAGACCTTCTTCGAGCCACAATCCACCAAGGCGTGATGAGCCTCGAGCCAATCCATGCCCAAAATCACATCGAAGTCCTGGAGCGGTAACGCGTAGAGTCTAACCGGCAAGTTCCGCCCTTCCACCCACACAGGTACCTTCTCAAAGCAGTACGGGGTGACCATGAAGTCACCGGTAGGCAACTCTACCGCCAAGTCACAGGACACCTCGGTCACCGGGTCCTCCACGCTCTGAGCGAAAACCTCCGAGATGAACGAATGAGAAGCACCTGAATCGAACAAAACACGAGCCGCACAACCCAAAATCGAGAGAGTACCTTCCACCAAATGCGATGCCTCAGCCTCCGCCCTGGTCAGATGAGTCACTCTAGCTCGGGATCTCTGCCCACCCATAGTAGCTGACCGTGCCAACTGAGGGAACTGTCCCTGCTGCTGGTACTGTTGCGGCTGTGCTGACGACTGCTGGGGCCGAAACTGCTGCTGCTGCTGAAACTCGTGCGGCTGGCGCGGTCTCTGCGGACAGTCACGTGCCATGTGCCCTGGCTGGTCGCACCTGAAGCAAATCACGGGCGCCGAACACGGTCTGCCTGGATGAGAACCACCGCACCTGGGACAGCCATCTCGCGAACCGGTCATCGAACTCTGACGCTGAAAAGCCGCAGGCTGCTGAACACTGCCCAACGACTCCTGCCCCGACTCCTTACGATCCTGACGCCTCTTGCTAAAACCAGCTTCCTAAGCAACTTCTTAAGCTTCGACTTGAATGATGAACCTGGCGCCGGAGCCGCAGTCTGTGTCGCCACTGATCCACCTGCTGAGAGCTGGGCGGTACTCTGCTGCTGCATCCCTGTCGGCTGGCTGAAATCTGCCTGCACCTGACTAGCACTGCTCGGCCCTCGAACCTTCTGCAAATCTTTCTCCAGCGCCGCTGCTGCCTTACATGCCGCATCCAAACTGGTCAAACCCGACGCAAGAAGATGATGCCTCAACTCTAGCCTCAGACCACTAACAAACTGATCAGTCTTCACCTCCTCGTCCGCCATGATATGAGGAGCATAACGGCCCAACTCGATAAACCTGGCACGGTACTCCATCACCGTCATGTCACCCTGAGTCAGCTCCATGAACTCTCGCAACCTCTGCGACCTGACAAAGGACGGACAGAAGGCTCGCTCGAAAGCCGTGACGAACTCCTGCCATGCAATCTGCCGAAGAGGACGAGATCGGAACACTGAACCCCACTCCGATGTCCACCAAGTACGGGCCGATCCCTGAAGACGATGAGTGGCCAGCACCACCTGCTCCTCCTCGGGGCACTCCATCGCACTGAAAATCCGCTGCACATCATCCAGCCACTCTCTGGCCACCTTAGGATCCGACTGCCCACCAAAAGAAGGAGGCTGATACAGCAAAAACTCCTTCAGCACACGACCGCGACCACCTCGAGCCTGAACCTCACCAGCTTCGCCACCCTGCTGCTGCTGACCTCCCTGCTGCTGACCTCCCTGCCGCTGCTGAAACACATACTCAAACATGCCTCGGAAGAAATCGTCCATCCCTGGAGCTCTCGCATCTCTAGATACACCCTCAGAAATCGAAGCCCTGCTCTGCTCCTCTGGACCACCACTAGACTCTCCCTGCTGGGCACGAGTCCTCCTCCGTGGCGCCATAACACACCTGGCATCAAAAGCACCGGAAATCAATAAAACACACGACCCTAAGCCAGTCGCCGACTGTACAGGACATTCATGGACCTTATGGACCACTGCAATTCGTTCCAAGTTCCGATATACCTCCACAACCTCGCTTTGATACCAGCTGTGACGACCCGAGGATCCGAGTACCGGAAAGGAACCGGCGCGTCTCGAATCTCGGCCCGCCAACCCACGAGCCCGAAGACTCGGAAGGGTAGAAAGGAGTGGTGTGGGGTATAAGAGAAGCTGCAACGTCCACAGAGATAGCACAATAATCAAAAGGAAATGCACATAATAATAAATAATTCAAACTGCTACAAGGTCCACAGTGTCTCATGTCCAAAGAAAGTACAGTCAACAGGAAAGAAAGTACAACTACACGGGGCATCCCCCGGCGTACAACAACACGGGGCATCTCCCGGCTCTGGCAGACTGGCAACTAACCCTGGCTAGAAGAACCACGCTGAAACTCGGCCGCGCCTCCCGTCGACCCCGCCTCACCTGAAGAGCAGGGGTGAGCCTCATCTCATTGGCCCAGTAGGGATCCCGCGAATCCCCACCTCGCACGAAAAAACGAGGAAGAAGAAGACAACCCTACCAACCGAGAGTACGGTAGAACCGACAAGCTAAAGTAAATAAACGAAAAAGTCGTCTACTCTAACGGTACCGTAGTACGGAACCTCGGTCCAACAAAACACGAGTCCACGCCTGCCAGTGAACAGGAGCACCATCCACAAGAAGAACGACCGGATGCGTCCCCTGACGTCTTACACCGCGTCACAAGTGTCTAGCTACAACGCCCCGGGCGTGAGACTCAGACACGCAACAAGTACCACAACAAGGACTAGCTGGGGTCGTACTCGTCAGTGCGTGCCCTAAGCCCCCAACTACGTGTGCACACACAGACCATCTGCTCTAGGTCGGGTCCTCTAGCTGGTTTTCCCCCCCACCGGACTCTGGTGGCAAAGGCAAGGGGCCCTACGGTAACCAGCCTAAAAACCGCGTCACACTGGGTCTCGCTCTCCACCACTCCCAGGTGGGTCCGCACACGCGTGCGCAGAAAGCTACGACTAGTGGACAGGTCACTGGAAGTAAGGACTAATCCACGGAAACCACCGACCAAACACTAGCACGGACTCACGATGATCATATGATAGGCATAGATGCCGGGGACATGCATGAGGTCCAACCGTCCCTCAAGTCATGCGGCACCCCTACCGAGGTAACTGATTCTCCGGGGAACCCCGGGCGCCCCTGTGGCCCTCACTGGGTGCCCACGGCATCCCTAGGGCCACACGCCACAACCGGGTCCGCAACTCACCCAACCAGAGGTCACGCTATCCACAAAACACGGTTCGGGGGAGGGGATGGTCGCGCTAGGTATCCCTAGCGCGACACCGAAGAACGCGCTAGCTTTGGCTAACGCGATCTTCCATGTCGCGCTGCCCAAAGCCAGCGCGTTCACACCTGAACGCGCTAGTTTTGGGTAGCGCGATCTGGACATCGCGCTACCTGAACCAGGCGCGTTCCCCACCGCCTTACTGTTCGTCTTCTCAGACGGACACGCTCGGACGACATGGCGCGTTCATCAAGAACGCGCCACTGGACTATAGCGCGACAACGGGCCGAGCCCGGTTCGCGAACTACGGCCGGAAATCACAAAACCACGCCCATTCACCCCCTTTGGTGAAGGGAAAACAATGGGGAATCACCCCATAACACCCTAGCATGCATCTAGGACCCCCAAATCGATCAAAAACCTCATGAATCGACGGATCCGGCGCTCAAACCCCAACATGGAAATAACCCTCCCGGCATGAATCTAGCCCCTCTCGGCCTCTCCACGGCCTAGAAATCACGGGGGAATGCTAGAAAGAGGGTAAGGATTCGTCCCCCTATCTCAAGGAAGCTCGAAATCCACCGAAACACCGCCGAAATCAAAGATGAAGCTTTTACTCCCACGAACGCCCCGCCTCTCGCCGCGAAAAGCACGCCACCGGGACCGCCTTGCCGCCGCCGCTGCTGCCACGCCGTTGCTGGAGTGAGAGGGGCCGCGTCTCGGTCGCCCGGGGAGAAGAAGATCGGCCGCGGGGGAGGGGGAGCTCTCACGGTTGAAGGAAGGAGGAGAAGAAGAAAAGAAAAAGGTAAAAGAAAAAGAAAAAGAATTGATATATATAGAAAATCCGAAAAATACCAAAAATACCAAAAAAATAGAAAAATACACCTCCTCGACCGTCTCGACGCGCTGATCGCAACGGTACCACTCGCGGGCTGGTGAACGACCCGGTTCACCCGCTACAGGGTTCCGAAGGATTCGCCGAAACCCGTACGCGGAAATCGGAAAACGCGCACGGAAAAGCCACGGACACACTCCGGGCCTCCGAAACGACTCCGGATCGCGCCGATCCGAACACGAAAGATGTCCGAAATGAAATTTCGGACACAACAGGGTCAAACACTCCGAAAAACCAGATCCGAGACCCATAACGAAGGATCCGAAAGATCCGGGACATCACAGAATGAATGGCTAAGTAAACAAATTATCTCACTTAAAGAGGATCACAAAAACTTGGTGGCTGAGAAAATTAGAGTGGAGGAAGGAGAAGAGGAATTAATTGAAAAACTGGAACTAATGTCTGGAAGAGAAAGACGTGCTAATAATGAAATTCATGATAAAAATCTTGAGGAAGAAAACACTGAATTAAAAGCTGAAGTTGAAAAACTGAAGTGGTTGAATACTGGCATGTCTGAAAGACTTCTCACTACAGAAAAAGGGAAAGCTGTCTATGATGGAAATTCAGAAATTTTGAACAGTCTAGAACAAGAAATTGAGAAGTATAAAACTGCAAACCAAGTTCTAAGCGAATGTGTTAATTGCAGTGAACAAGAAATAGCCAGTTATGAACTTCACATTGCTAGCTTGGAAGATAAAATTCATAATCTGGAAAATTCAACTATTGAGTCTGCCAAGATTAAAGGAAAAATGAAAACTGTTGGGAAGAGGATGGATGATAACTCTGAAGGGGGATCAAATTGCTATTCTGATGTTAAGAAAATCACTAAAGACCAGCTATATACCACTTTTGTTCAAAGCACTGATGTAGCTGGTACTTCAAGGCAATCTCCAAAACAAAATGAAAATGAGAAATCATCTTCAAAATCTGTCTTTCAGTTCAAAGCCCAGAAAATTGAAAAGCAAACAAAATCTGTTGAGAATAATCAGAAATTGAAAAGAAAGAGTCAAACAAAGAAGGCTAAGAATATTTCTGGTTGTACTCTGAAATTTGTTAGCTCTGCTGAATGTATTGGGTCAATACAAAATGCTCATGCTTCATGTACTCATTCACATGCATCTAGTCAATCTGTTAGTAATCATGTCATCAGGAAATCACAAGTGTCATGTTACTATTGTGGCAAGATAGGACATGTAATGGATGACTGCAGATTGTTGATTGAAGATGAGCATGCTAGTGAAGCAATGCATTCTAGGAATTCATCTGACAGAAACCATGCCATTAAGAAATCTGTTGCTTATTGTTACTACTGTGGTAGGCGTGGTCATCTAATGAATGCATGCTTTAATATGAAAGAAGACAATAATTTGAACTCTAGATTTTTCACACATGCTCATGGCCCACATAGATATGAATCTACTTCAGGTCAGCATATCATCTGTTTCAATTGCAACAAGCCTAGACACAAGGCAAATGAATGCTGGTCAGGAAATCACAGGGGCAAAAATGAATCAAACAACAAACATCTTAGATGCTTTGAATGTGGTAAGTATGGGCATGTAGTCAAGGACTGCTGGTTTGTTCAGGGAAATCATTTTAATTCTAAATTTGTAAGATTCTCTCCAAACAAAAATTTCTTAGGCAGAAATAAAGCTGATCTTAAAGAAAAGACTCTTGTTTGTTATGAATGTGAAAAACCTGGCCACCGAGCTTCTAAATGCTAGTGGGCAGGTAATGGTAAATCAAAAATTCATGCCTACAATAGAAAAATTCATGCTGAGTTTCATAGGTCTCATGTTGCTGTAGATATGCATCATAGGACCAGAAAATCTGTTGGTTCATGTCATTATTGTGGAAATTTTGGACACTCTATGTCTGATTGCTCTCTAATGGAATTTGATGACAATGTTGTTAAGAGATTATCTAGAACACCTGATAGGGGTAATTCAGGACTCAAGACTTCTTTGGTTCCTGCAAAATCACATTGAATGACATGCTGCAGGTGTGCCTTGGAAATGAATAGAAGGGGTTAACCAAGGCACTCAAGAAAGAAAACCCCAGGACTCAATTCAGGTCAGTTCTGAATTCTGTTTTTAAATTCCATTATTTGAAATTGTGAGCATGAAAATTGTAAGCTTCATGTTGATTTGCCTGATTGATCGTTGATGATCTCTTCATGTACTGAGTTTTACTGTGCATATATCTGATGCTTTTCTCTCACTGATTATTGCACTGAATAAATGGACTGCATGCTTGTGGTTGAATGCATAACCTGCTGATTGTGAATATTTCTTCAGTGTATAGAGTCATTGCATGTGTCTAATGTCTGCACACACTATTCGCATGACTGACTTTGAAGTTGTTTAATGCATGTAGGACTGCTTTATGTTGCATTGTCTTGCATAAACCTAGTATATCAAATGGTAAGCTACTAAAAGGCAGGGAAATCTGCCTGGAGGTTCTTACTATGTGTGAGATGGTCCTTGAGACCAGGTTCTCTACCAAGTACCAAGGGTCTAGTCCTCATGAAGAACAGTGTACTGCATCATATTTTTGAAAAATCTGAAAAAGGATAAAAATGTGCATATGACTTGGATGCATAAACTTGAATTGATTGCATACTTGCTTCATATATCATTGTTGCATAGTCTATAGAACAGCCTAGTGCATAGCATAATCCTTGCATCATGGTGTCAGGGGGAGTTGTGAGTTTAGTTCAATTCTTGAATCCTATTTACTTCTCATTGTCCCCTTTCAAGTCATTCATTTTCACTGTCATCAGATGCTATTGAACCATATTGCCAATGGCTATCTTTTTCCTATCATTTTCACTGAGCAACAGTTCTGTATCTAGTTTAGTACATTGAGCTGTGATTATTGCAATTGTTCTTGTATAAGAATTTCTCTTACAAACTGAAAGGAATTAAAGGTTTAACCTTTATAAATTGGAGAGTTAAGTGTCTGCACTTCAGAATTTGAGATAAAAGAAAACTTTTATAGCTCTCAATCTTTGTCTCATGGCTAAAATAGAAAAAGTTTTTTTAATGCCTAAATGTGTTAATCTGGAAATGTCTAGAACAGGTGAACAAGAGTGTGTAATATTTTTCAAACAATCATTCTAAAAGAATTAAGGGCTGCAGTAAATAAGATCATAAATGTAAAGAAGTGAACATTGTGACAGAGCAATGGTTAATTGCATTGAGAAACTGTGAACTCCTCCAATGAAGCAGGAAAATTCACATGTCATGAAGTGCCTCAAGCTAACTCTGTTCATAGGGTCAAATCTATAGGGGGAGTCCTCACCAAGTAACTGAGGGTACTGGCCTCTAATCAAGGTATACCCTTAATGTCATAAGTGAAGACTATTCCTTGTAGGTCTTGATCTGAAATAGATCTAGTAGTTTATGCCTAGTAACTGGGGGTACTTGCCTCTGATCAAGGTGTACACCTAATGTCAACAGCATAAATGCCACAAGTCTATTCACTTAGTTCAGGTTCTGAAAATTAAAAAGTGAAATCAAACTGCTGTAACCCTTCGAAAATCAAAAGTCATTGAGTGAAAATTATTTTTCTCAATACATGTTCAAGTTACCTCTCTTGAATTTCCTTGTTTAATCACAAAAGGGTATTATCTCTGACTTATCTATTAATACCATGTGCCCTAGATTCATTGCTATAAATGGAATCAATAAACTCTTGTTCAGGGGTCAAATGTTTTACTCTAGATTTATCATTGTTAAACCTGAATTTTTCTCAAAAGTGTATGTTGCTGATTCTTATACTTTAACATTTGTTTATAATCATGCTTCCCTTCTGAACCTATGATTCAGCTGTTGTCAAGTGACCCTCCTACCTTCTCTTCCTTGTTTATCTGATCATATTCCTTCTCAAAGGGGGAGCTATTATTTAGGGGGAGAAATAATTCAGGGGAGTCTTACTTTCAGGGGGAGAATGCTCTAGCGGATTCTGCATGCATAATGCACTTTGCACTCTTGTTTTTACTATTTTTCTTTTTTTTTTGATCATGTCAAAGGGGGAGAAAATCTTGTGTGTGACTCACATTGTGTTGCCATCATCAAAAAGGGGGAGAATGTTGTGCCCCTTAGGCACAAGCATGTGCTATGTTGCTTTGATGATAGCAATGCTATTTGATTTTGATGATAGCAAGACAGTGAGTGCATTTGATATAGTGTTTTGATGACATTGTGCTTTGATGATAGCATCATGACTGTGACTGGTATATCTGATATATCAGTTTGTGTTAGACTTTTGTTATGTGCATAGTCTATACACTAGGCTTGAAGTGTATACATTGAGCGTCTCAATGAGCATCTCATGTAAGTCCATACATTCATAGTGCATTGCATTGGCTAAGTATATACAACGTCAGTTCATGCATTGTCTTAGGCAAGTCTGTACAGCGTCAACTCGCTAAGTGTGTACAGCGTCAACGCATGAAGCCTGTACATCAGTCTTAATATTCTAAGTCTGTACAGCCAGGTCATATGCTCCTAAGTCTATACATCGGACTGGTCTGCATAGGCTAAGTGTATACATCATCCAGTACAATCATGCACTATTCATGAAGTCTGCACACTGGCCTGTTCATGCATCACTATTCATAAAGTATGTACATTTGTACTGTAGATGCACGTACTCAAAGTCCATTAGTCTATACAATGGCTTTGGGTCTCCAAGTCTATACAGCCTTTTGCTTCGCCAAAGTCTGTACATTTAGAAGTCTGTACATCCACCGTCTTCATCAGCGTCTCATTCATATTGGAAGTCTAGACATTGGTCTTCACCTGGAGTCTGTACAGCCAAAGTCTGCACTTCCTATTCAGTGAAGTATGTACATTGCATTTACACTGGCTTCACATCTTCAAGTCTGTACAGCCGTTCGCCTTGGATCTCAAGTCTAGACATTGCACTGTTGCATCCATCGTCTTCGTGTTGTTCTGTCTTCGTGTTGAGTTTACTTCGTGCACTCTTCTCTAAGTTCAAGCCCGTGTCTGTGCTGTCTCCATGTCATCTTCAGATCGAGTCTGTCCTCTATGTTTGCTCTCATGTCTTCGTGTCGTGTTTCCTAGACCTCGTGTCTTTCTTGTGTTGAAACCACACTTTGTGTTGGTTTCTGTTTTCGTCTTCGTGTTGTGGTCAGCTCGTGTCGTTCTCTTTGCTATGTGTTATGTCGAGTTGCTTTTTACTTCGTGTCGTTTTCTCTCTAGCGTTAAGCGTTATTAGCATGTATCTCGTTTCGGTCTCTTCGTAGTGTTTGTTTTGTTACAGTGACTTCGTGTCGTTCTCCTTGTTGTATCTTCGTGTCGTTTTTGTTCCATTGCGTGCAGAATATTGCAGCACCTCGTGTTGCTTTCTGTGCCACCTCGTGTTACTTTCTGTGCCACCTAGTGTTGTTTCTTCAGTAGTAAGTTGCTCATCTCGAGTCATCCTTTTATTTTTTGCTCTTGTGTTCTCGTGTCATTTACTGTAGATACTCGAGTCGTATTCCTGCTTTCTTTGTCTTATCACGTGTCGTTTCACCTCATGTCGTTCTCCTTGCTGTTTATTATGTCGTGTTGTTTCTTTATATTCGTGTCTTCGTGTTATTCTTGTGTTTATGACCTCGTGTCGTTCTCTGTGTAGTACTCGTCTTGTCACCACTGTATCTCGTGTCGTCCTCAGTGCAGTGCACCTCTTGTTGTTTCTATACACCTCATGCAGTTTTAGGTCTTGTGGCCCTTAGTTTTAATGGTTTTTATCTCCTTGCAGGTCCGAGGAAGAACATTCCCCAGTGACTGGCAGCACGTGATCCGAGGCTGGAATGAAGCCTGCTGAGAGACTGTCACGTGGTCCGAATACTTAGGGCTGGAAATGTGGAGGTCACACGTTGGGGCTGATGCTGCTGCTGCTGCTATATAAATGAGCCTTCTTCCACAGAAGAAGAAGATCGAGTTGGCGAGAGGAAAAGTCCATACAGATAGCCATGATCCAGAAGAAGAAGAAGAGGAAGAGAAGTGCAGCAGAGAAGAAAGAGAATGAGAGAGATAGTGAGAGATTAGCGAAAGAAGAAGAGAAGTGCAGCAGAGAAGAAAGATAATGAGAGAGATAGTGAGAGATTAGCGAAAGAAGAAGAGAGGTGCAGAGAGGAGGAAAAAGAAAGAAAGAGATCGTGAGAAGAAAAGACTGAGAGAGACTGTTTGAAGATCTGTCTTCACTGGACCGTAGATCAAATCCAGGCCAGTCAGCTCTTTAAGAGCCACATTGTGCTTTACGTTTACAGCGTTCCGATGCTGTTATTTTGTCTTTTGTTTTCCATTTTACATTTCCTTTCAAGCTATTAGTCAGCGGATTGCAGAGGTGCTGCCTCTGGACGGCTAAGCTGTATTGTCCAGCGGTTTGTAGTGGAGGATTCCACTGGATAGCAAGCTGTGTTGCTCAGCGGAGCGAGGAGGATTCCTCGGATGGCAAGCTGTGTTGCCCAGCGGTTGTAGGCAAGCTGTGAGGCCCAGCGGTTTCAAGCTGTGAGTCAGCAGGAAGCCACACTCGGATTGAGTGTGGGGTGGATGTAGGTCTGGAGGACCGAACCACCTAAAAATCCCGTGTGCATTGTGGTTTGATTGCTTATGGTTTGCTTCCGCTAGATGAATGCATAGGGGCGCTCCATGTGTTTGGCTTCCGGTTGAGAAGAAGAGTTAATTAGTCTTCATAGAATGTTTTAATTTGTCAACAGAGTGAAATATTAGTTGAGCGTTTCTTTGTCTAAATCAGCCTAGTTAGCATTCCAGTGATGTCACTGTATGCGTGTTTTGTTCTGCAACTGATTATTAGCCTTTAAGCTTGTCTAGTTAGCGAACTAGTAATTCTAGTGAGCATCATATTTTAACTGGGCGAAAGAGTTTAAAAAGGGTTATATTCATTCACCCCCCCTCTGAATACTGCACCGAACATAACAGGAGGAAAGGCTAGCGGAGGTGTAGTGACGGGTGGATGGCTGGGTGACGGAGTAATGAGGGTGGTGGGGGTAACCAGTTGCGAGGGTGATGGAATTGTGGGTGGCGGTGGGTTCACTGGAGCGGATGTGAATGGGAGAACAAGCAGGGAAGTTATTGGGTGTGTAGGTAAGACGATGGAGGAAGTGATGGGGTTGCGGTGATTATGGTGGAGGGCCATTATCTGCGGCGTAGTGCCGTCGTCATCAAAAGACCACCAAACATTAGGAGCCGGGGGTTGGACTACGTTCACCTGGGCTGGTGCCGGTGGCTGAAGCTGTGGACCGGGAGGATGGTTCGGCATCGGGTCCTGGTGGATTCCTAGATCCTGAACCGGCTGCTGTAGCTATTACTGTGGCGGCTGCTGCTGTGGCTGTGGTGCTTGTTGCTGCTGCACTTGCTGCCTCGACGGCTGCCTTCTCTTTTCTTTGATTTCAACAATGGCCCTGTGCATCTCGGCCCAATCAATTCTCTGTCCTTCACGAAGGTCATATACCAGGTCCCTGAACTGAAAGCATCCTTCGATTGTGTGGCCCGGCTGCCTGTGGAACATGTAATACTTCGTTTGATCAACGGCCGGGTTCCAGTTGGGCCGTTCCGGAGGAAGTTGTATAGCATTAACTGACATGAGAGCCGAGAAGATATCTGTGAGGGTTTCTGGCAATGGTGGATATTGTGCCCTCTTGGGAGCCGGGCGCTTGTTATTGTTGTTGTTGTAGCCGTTGGGTGGAGGGACATTGTGGTATTGTGGAGGTGGTAGTGGTTGTTGTGGTGCGGTGAAGGTATTTTGTGGAGTGGTGAAGGTGGGCGGAGGGTTTTGTGGAGTGACTTGGAAGTTTTGGGGAGCGGGATTCTATGGAGTGCGGGGATTTTGTAGCAAGCGGAAGGGTGCGGCTTGAAAAGGGAAAGCAACGGCTTGAACTTACTCGTTCGTTTGGATCCCCTCGGTGACAGGCCCTTGAGGTTTCTTGTGATACTTGGGCTTTTGGTTTTCAAATAATGAGTGTATAGGGGAATACTTGAACTGCGCCTGAATAAAGTGCGCTCGGCTGTAAAGTTGATGCATGTTTGCTATGTCGTTCATGGCTAGAATATTGCGGAAGGTCGGAGTAGCATTGGAAATAAGTAACTTGACCTTCTCTTCCTCCGGAATGTGGCCGGGAACTCTAGCGGCCATCTGCCTCCATCGGTCGGCATAGGTAGGAAATTCCTCTTCTGGTTTCATCTTTTCGGCCACCAGATCTGTGAATGAATATTCTGGGCCAACTCTATCTTGGAACCTCTGAATAAACTTATCCTTCACTGTCTTGAAGCTCTCGGTGTCCTCCAATGGCAAAGAATAAAACCATTCTAGTGCAACACCATCTAATGATCGGCGAAACAGATACGCCATGAGGCGATCATCGTACTGAAATTGAGCCGACTCGTATAAGAAGTCCCTCACATGAATGAAGGGATTGCTGTTCCCATCATATTTCCTGTAATTGGGGAGCTCTGATTGTGGAGGGAACCGAATGTTCTGAAAGCTAGGAACTGGAACATCTGCCAAGGATTGTAGGCCAACCCGCTTTTGGAGGAAATCGAGTTGCTGTTGCATGGTGACCCATTTATCAAGTAATTCCTGCTCTCTAGAGGGAGCAGGCGTAGTGAGAGATGATGGTTGAAATTGAGGAGCGGAAGGGTGGACTGTAGCAGGAGGTGGGAGCCCACAAGAAGGAGCAGAAGGATAAACGGCCAAGGCAGGGGGCCCATAAGAAGGATATTGGGCCGGAGATTGACCCAGATTAGAGTGGGCTTGGACAACCCCTGGCTGAGGGTGCAAGAAATCGGAGGGGCCCATGAGGACTTGTGGAACTGTCGGGCTAGACATATGATGATCCAACTGAATGAAAGAAGGGATGGCAGACTTCCCATTGTCAAAAGTTTGCTGGGCCGAAGTAGAAGATTGGCCCGTCTCCATGCCAACAAAAGTGATGGTCTAGGGTTGGACCGGAGTAAGATCAATCGGAGTGGGCTGGATGGAAGGCCCACCAACTCTAGGTTGGTCGACGGAGGGATTGGATTGACCCTGCATAATCGTGGGAGGGGAGATATTGGATCCTTGCATGGCCTGATAGACAGCTTGGAGTTGGGCCAGATCCAATTGGGCCATCATTTGGAGAATGGAGCCCGCAGAAGGAGAAGAGAAAGAAGAGGTGGCTTGACCGCCTTCCATGGAGGTAGGGGACGGAAGAGGGGCTGTCCCCTCTCCAGAAGGGAATGAGGTAACCCTAGCAGGGTTTTCAAGAAGTCCTTGAGGAAAGGAATCCTCTTGGGAATGGGGAGGATTGAAAGAAGCCATGGTGGATTCGAAAAGCGGGTTTGAGTAGAACTTGGAGAAGGAATTGACCCTAGGAGGTGCTTCCAACGGACGAAAACAACTCCACATGCAACGGACAACCTTGACAAGATGCAAACAACACAAACAATCACACAATGAGCAACCAAACTTAGATGATTTCTAACAAAGATGTAAGTGACAAGAGATGAAGACACTTAAAATCAACCAAGTTGTTTAAGATGATGTGACAAGATTTTTATGATTTCTCCTTTGGAACTTTAGTAGATTGATTAGGATGCGCTCTCAACAATAGGTTGCTGATAGGAGAGGGTGTAAGGCTTGGTTTAACTCTAAATGTGATCACTCCTTCACTTATGCGATCCTAGACACGGGGTGGGAAAGGTACAACCGGCCCGGCGTCCATGTGGGAATCCACGGCTCGCGGGGACTTTTCGAGGTCCCTGGTGTGATTTCCTAGTCGGCCCCAAGGAATATGGAGACGAGAGGTCCGCACACCAAGGTAGGAAAATGCAATCTAATGTATGATAATATGCATGAACATATGTGCACCGGAGTGCATGCAAATTCTAACCTAGAATCTAGCAAACAAGCATGCAAACAATGGTATAAATAAATGAACTAACTGAGGAGGAGGTCAGATAACACCCAAGCAAAAGATCACAGCAGAAACTGCGGAAAGAAAATACACCTCGGGATGCGTACCTATCTGGAGTATATAACGGTCTAGGAGACCCGCGTTAGAAGTGTGTAACGGTCGAAGACCAGACCGTCATAAGCAATGTAACGCAGAGACTATTGACAATCAGAGGAGCCAGGGAACCAAAAATAGCAGGGAAATAGAAGGGAAATCCAGGGAAAACCACACAAGGAAATGATGGCAGGTATAAAACAGAGTTCAAAACACGATTGGCACAAGTTGTCCCACCGTGATCGCCAAAAAATTATCTGTTGATTTGTT
This sequence comes from Amorphophallus konjac, assembly GCA_022559845.1. NCBI lineage: Eukaryota > Viridiplantae > Streptophyta > Magnoliopsida > Alismatales > Araceae > Amorphophallus > Amorphophallus konjac. The sequence goes on along the minus strand of CM040125.1, from coordinate 339,713,308 downwards.
TTGCTTCCTTCTCTTGTTTGTGATTTGTGGTGATAAAGATGATAAGCAAAAATCAATGATCTCAATCAACCCAAGGACATGTGAACCATGAATCTAGGCAATCAGAACAAGCTCTAGCATGGGCAATGCTATCTCAATCGAACTATACTAAAGAAGGCAAAGAAAAAATACACGCCGGAGCGTGGAGCAAGGAGTAAATAGAAACATACCACGTGGGTGGAACAAGCAAAGGAAATAAGAGATATGAGAGAGAAATCAATGCCCAATACTAAGGAAAGAACGTGATCGCCACCAAGGTAATAAAACCAACCAAAGACCTGGTCAATACCTTAGAAATAGGAGGATGATACACCCGCCCACGGGAGAGAAAAACCAGTAAAGTCTGCAGATCTACCTTGAATGTAACGGTCCAGACCCTGTGCGTCACAGAAGTGTGACAGTCGCCCGATGAACCGTTAGAGAAGCCTGACGCGCCAAGACCGTCAGAGAACCTGCAGCAACAACCTGTGAATTCTTTGAACTCCAAACCTTCCAGCTGGCCAGAAAGCTTGGGCCTCGTCTAATGAACTCTGTGAACCTGCCAAAGAACGTGAAACACAAGAAAACAATCCCAAATTAGCCCTTTAAACAAGCATAGTATCAATTCTTAAAGAACTTAAGATCATGCAAAAGGAAAGGGGAATACCGGGGAAGTTTTGGTTTTTTAACCCCTCTGGGCGTTTTAAAACGTGGGAAGGATGCTTGGATGATGAAAATAGATGCAGAACGTGGAAGAAAGTAGTGGGGCAATGCTTTGATGAGAGGAAGAAGAGGAGAACACAAATATGCAAATTATGAACTTTGAAACCCAAAACCGGAGTACTCCCTGGACTGTGAGGCAGATGGACGTGGAAGAAGACTCCTCTTGGGTGAAGATGGCTCCAGAAAGTGGCAGCACTTCGACGCAAACTCCCGATTTCTCCTCTTCAGGCCATGAAGTTAAGGATGCTATTTATAGACCCTCAAAATCTCTGGGTGAGCAGAGGATAATCCAGCAAGAAAAGATGATAACTCTTAGCAAACTCTTAAAGTTAATACTCCCAAGAGTCCATAGAAACAAACAGAAGGTTCTGAGGATCAGATTTGGAAGAGAAATCATCAATTCAAACCCTTATCTCGACCATGGAGTAGCAGAGAAAAGACCAGACCAGTCAGGACTCTCTGTTGGATGTAACGGTTGCACGACAGACCGTCACAGGCAAGTAACGCGCCAGGGAGAGACCGTTATACTAACCTTATCTCAAAAGAGATAAGATCAACGGAGGAAGATCAAAACAATAGGACTCTTGAATGAATGTAACGGCCATTGCTGGACGCGTTAGAAAAAGGTAATGACTGCACGACAGACCGTTAGAATCAATGGATAGGCCAAAGGATAAGGATTGAAACAAAGGCCTCAACTTGCAGGACTCTTCAAGATGTAACAGCCCAGAGATAATGCGTTAGAGGAACGTAACGCCCCTGGTGTGGACCGTTAGAAACAATGAATAGCCAAATAAAAACTAAGCCTCGAGACAAAGGACTCCTCAAGATGTAACGGCCAAGGAGTGACGCGTTAGAAGGATGTAACGCGCCTGTGCAGACCGTTAGAGACATTAAGGATCAAAACGAGACAAGAGCTTGCTAAGCTTCATCCAAACGAGAAATCATGGAACCATACTCAACCAAGGAACTAAGACCCATGAAATAAACTTCAAACCGATGAAGGAAACTCAATGAAGTGTGAACAACTCGGAGCATCATATAGAATGAACAAGGAGATGACCCGACTTATCGGTCATAAAACGGGTGTCAATAAGGGGCAGGGTCCGTGCACGTTCAGAACAAAGGCTGAGCAAGGTTAGTGCACGCTCTCAGAAAGGTTGGTGCACACATGGATAAGGTCAGTGCACGTTTACGCTTTTAAGAACAAGGGTTGATGCATGTGGGCACCAGGCTGAAGAGAAGGTCAGTGCATATTATGCACACGGCCGTATGAAGGTCGACGCACATGGCCGATGGGCTGAAGGGAAGGTCGACGCATGTAAGGGCAATGCGAGACCAAAGTCTGCGCATGTTTTGCGAGCACAAATATAGGTCAAGGCACATCATGCTAGGGTTAGATGAAGGTCGATGCACATCAGCTCAAGGCTAGATGAAAGTCGATGCATGTATGGGTTTGAGGTCTATGCTAGCTGGGGTAAGGTCTATGCTAGTTTGAAGGTAAGATCTAAGCTAGTTGGGGTTGAGGTCTATGCTAGTTTCGAGTAAGGTCTATGGAATCTGGACAAGCTCTGTGCTAGTTGTGGTAAGGTCTATGCTAATTTGGGGGTAAGGTATATGCTAGTTTGGGGGTAAGGCCTATGCTAGTTGGGGTAAGGTCTATGCTAGTTGGGCAAGGTCTGTGCTAGTTTGGGGGTAAGGTCTATGCTAGTTGGGGTAAGGTTTATGCTAGTTGGGCAAGGTCTGTACATGTGGGCCAGGTTAGAATTCAAGTCAGTGAAACTGAAATGTGCAGGTGGGAGGTTTGATTGGGGATATACCGGGCAAGCAAGGGTTTGAAGTGTGTCGGGCAAGGCACAGGTGCGGTGTGCCAGGTAAGGCACAGGCAGGGTGTGTCGGTAGGGCAGGCTAAGAGTGTGCTGGGCCAGGATCAAGCTGGAGGTGTGCCGGTCAGGGCAAGCAAAGAGTGTACCGGGTAAACGGGCTAGGCAAGGGTGTGCCGGGTAAACAGACAAGGCAAGGGCATGCCGGGTAAATGGGCTAGGCAGGAGTGTGCCGGGTAAACAGGCTGGGCAAGAGTGTGCCGGTGAGAGCCTGGGCAGACTGGATGTAAGGTCTGAGAGGAGGTCCCTTGTTCATGGAATTCAGATGGAAGGCCTTAAATGGCAAGTTTTCAATTTTATGTTGTGTGATTAAGTCCACGGTCATGTTCTGCAGTCCAGTTCTTGGAGTCTTGCACGGTTCCCTTGTCTTGGTTGAAATGTTTTATTATTGCCCATTTCATTTGTTTGTTGCTTCCTTTTATCTTTTAATGTATTGTTATTTTTGATAAAAATTTGGCATCATCTCCCCTTGACCCAGATGCTAAGGAGGGTAAAGGGGGGCACGCCCATAAGGAGTGGCGTGACCCAACAACTTGAGGTGCGTGCCAAGACAACGTCACCTTTAAGAAAGCTTCAGAAAAGCTAGGGAAAACAACGAGGAAGAAACACAGGGTTGAAATGGGCTAAGGATGCACTGACTAGAAGGGGCCCAGGTGCGCTGGGCAAAGATAGGCCAAGAGTGTGCCAGCCAAGGCAGGCTGGGAGGTGTGCCGGCCAAGGCACAAGCCAAAGGGTGTGCCGGCCAAGGCAGGCTGGGAGGTGTGCCGGCCAAGGCGCAGGCCAAGGGGTGTGCCGGGTAAATGGGCTAGGCAAGGGTGTGCCGAGAAGGGCACGGTTGAGGTGTGCCGGTTGAAGGCACAGCCGAGTGTGCCGGTCGAAGGCCAAAAGGAAGGGGTGTCTACCGGCGAAGGCAGGGGCCAAGAAGTGTGCCAGGCGAGAGGGCCAGGAGTGCGCCGGGCAGAGACAAATGAGAGTGTACCGGTGGGAGGCCTGGGTTGGTGTATGTACACCGTTGGCTTTGGAGGGAAGGTAGGGGAACGCTCTGGCCAATGGATGAGCTCCAAGTGCTGAATAGGGGCAGTGGATTCCAGTAGACCCGTATAGAAGGATGAGGGGTAATTATGCTTCAGAAAATCATTGAAGAGGAAGGAGGCCAGCCCTATACTATCAAGCCAGAAACACCACCTATCGGGCTAGACAGGCCAGTGTCATGGGGGGGGCAGGTAAAACAAAGAGCTAGAAGACTGGGGAGAAGAACACAAACCACAGGCCAATGGCGAAGGAGAAACTAACAAGAACAACAAGAAGCAAACAAAAAGATATTTCATTCATAGAGAACACGATGACAAAAGATCATGGCCAAAGGGCCAAATACAATGCATTGCATCCAAACGGAAGGGGGAGGAGAAACAAGAAAGAGAAAAGAAAGAGCAACAGGAGAGAGGGCTGGAACGAGGAAGGGTAACAGTTCCCTTCTCTATTCCTTCCTCTCCCATTACATTCAGCACGATCTCTCCCTCTCTTTTCACTATTCTCTACCTTCTTCTTCTCTTCTTGTTGTGCGTATTATTCTCGCTGGGCGCTGCTCACTGTCTCCACACACTGTCTGTCCACTCTTGTTGTCTTCTTCGTGAGAGGTTATATAGGTCCGACGTTGACGGGCGGCCTCATGATGGCAACCCTGTCCGAGGTTGACCCCGGTCATGTCTTCGTCAAGTGGAGGCTTGCCTGCTCAAACCAGAGGGTGACACCGTGGCAAAGTATTAGCTGGCGTTGAGGTGGCCGAGCTGCGTGCCAAGGGCCCCACGTAATGACCGTTGTGTCTTCTGCCGATTTGTGCTAGTCTGAGGGTCATAATGCTGTGCCGGGTGCGGAAGGATTAATGCTACACCGGGTGGACCATTTGGCAGGGTGTGCCACTGAGAGGGCATAAAGGCTGTGCCGTTGAACGGGCACAACTGCTGTGCCGTTGAAAGGGGCTTTATGGTGTGCCGCTGGAGGGCAACAGTAGTGTGCCGTTGAAGGGGCACGCAGGGGTGTGCCGCTGGAGGGCATAAAGAGTGTGCCGTTGGAGGGCAATAGCAGTGTGCCGTTGAAGGGGTATGCAGGGGTGTGCCGTTGAAGGGGCATAAAGAGTGTGCCGTTGGAGGGGCACAACGACTGTGTTATTGAAAGGGCATTGATGGTGTGCCGCTAGGGGGCAACAGTAGTGTGCCGTTGAAGGGGCACGCAGGGGTGTGCCGTTGGAGAGGCACAGGGGTGTGACGTTGGAAGGCACATGCTGCTGTGCCGTTGAAGAGGTACGAAGGGGTGGTGTGCCATTGGAGAGACCCCCCTAAGGTGTGCCATTGAAAGGGCACATGGTGTGCCGCTAGAGGGCACAATGAATGTGCCGTTGACTAGGGCTTTGATCCTGCTTCAGGAACTCAGGACCGTGAATTTCTTTGGGACATTCTTCACCATCAAGGACCTGAGGGTGAGCCCATAACAGTGTATAAGTTCAGGAGGGTATCCTGTGTTTTCTTTGTCATTTAATGCGCCCGAGCAAATGTGAGGACTTGCCGGACAGTATTATTCTCCGGAGCCCTGGGTAGCCAGTTTCTCCGAGTCTTCTCTCTTTAGCTCTGACGCCAATGCGGGACCTAGGTAGGACGTATGGACGTACAATTTTACGTGTCCACAAATGTCCCCCACCCACTGGCAGCGCGGACGAAGGATGAGCCAGACGGTGCTCGTGGGTGTATTCGCGTTACAAACATACATTATTGTGTATATGTATATATATACTATATATATATATAATGTAGATATTATTATATTTATAATTTCTTTATTCTATATATATTTTTTCTCTATATATATTTTTCTCTTTTATTTTTTTATTTTTCTCTTCTTTTTTTCTCTATTTTTTCCTTTCCTTTTCTTCTCTTTTCTTTATTTTCCTCTCTCTTTTTCTTTTTTTAAGCCCCTATAAAAGGGGGTGGGGGTGTCCCACTCGAACCACCCCTCTCTCATTTTGAATGTCTCCCTCTCTCTCTCTCTGTCTGTTCCACTCCCGCTCTCTCTTCTCCCTTCTCCTTCACCGCCGAACGTCGCCGCTGCTCGCCGCCGTCACCGGTGCCCCGGGTGAGGATGCCGCCATGCCCTCTCCCTCTCCCTTCTCTCCTCTTCTTCTCTTCCTGTTCTCCTTTCTTCTCCTCTTCCTTTTCTTCCTCTCGTTCTTTCTCTTCCCTTCGCTCGGAGGGCGTCGGAGCCCTAGACTCCCTTCTCTTCCCCTCCCATCTTCTCCTCTTCTTCTTCTCCACTTCTTCTCTTCTCGTGTGGTGGACGATGTTGGGCACTACTGGTGCCGCCGGGTGAAGGCACAGGGGTGCCGGTGGACGGACTCCAGAGTGCGCCGGAGATGGGGGCACAAGGTGTGCTGGAAGCGGGGGGCACGAGGTGTGCCGGGGTAAAGGGCACGGTGTGCCGGTGGACGGGAGGCACAGGGTGTGCCGGGGTGAAGGGCACGGTGTGCCGGGTGAGGTGGCATAGGGTGTGTTGGGCGACTGGGCATCCCGGGTGTGCCGGGTAGAGGCACGGAGAGTGTGCCGGTGGTAGAGGGGGGGCACGAGTGCCGGAGGAGTGAGGGGCACGAGTGTGCCGGGTGACTGGACATCTAGGGGGGTGTGTCGGGTGAAGGCGCCAGGGGGGTGTGCCGGGCAAGGGCACTGGGCAGTGTACCGGGCGAAGCTAAAGGTGGCTTGAATGAACTGAGGGAGCATCTGGTGTTGCCTTTTGTGTGCACCGTGATTTTTGTTGGGGCCGTTACTCCTTGTGGATGAGCACCTATGTCTTCCCCTTACGCCTCCGGCCTAGGGGAGACTCTGCCGAAATTTTGTCAAAATTCATCGGTGTTTTTGTTCACTTTATTTCAGTGTAGTCTTTTCTAGTCTTCTTCGCCTTTGTCTTTGCTCGGGACTCGTTTTGACTCTAAGTCTTTTGCACCTTATAGGTAAATGGCTGCTCCTAGTGGTTCTTCTGCTTCTGCTGTTGCTAGTGTCAAGTCTGCTCTCTCACTGGCCGTTCCTGCTGTCACGTGGCTCAACGTTGAGGACCTTGACCGTGAACTTGTCGAGGTGGCCTCACTAGCCGAGTCATCAGAATCCGAGACCAACACCGTAGAGCTCAGTCGAGTTCCCTGACTGACGGCGGTTTCACGTTTGATCGTGCTGGCGACTACCGAAGGGATCATCCGAAGGACAAACACCTTCTTCACTTTTTGAAGCACCTTCGCCACCAGGACGTGAGGCACTTCAGAACAGTGTGGGGCGCTGAGCACGCCATCTTATAGTCCCGTGACTGTTTGCTATATAGCGTTCGCCGGAGTGTGCCAACGTATCTGGTGGGCGAACCGAGGGAATGGAATCCCGTGCTAGGATTGGAGGCACTGACATCGGCGGAGGACAAATTGGTACGGGCGCCGGAGTTTACCCCCGCCCGTTGGGAAAATGCAGTGGGGCGGGTGCACAAGGAGCAACCCCGCTTCGGCTTATTTCTGGCACCGTTGAAGTGGGGGTATCGGGAGGATCCCTACCTTCTGGACTGTCTGGCCATCCGCTTCAAGCATGAGCTCGCATTGGGCTGATTTGGGGAGCTTAATGTCCAGGATGCGCACACCTTTCGAGAGGGGGGGTGGAGTTCACCGAGTATGTGCTTTTCAATTATGTTCCCTTGCTTATTCGGGCCGGTGTCTACCACAGTATTTATGCCTCTCGGTACAACTACCTGATCTCTAAAGGCCTCTGTTGTGGGATGACCGAGGTCTTTAACGCCGAGCAGAACACCTTCTATACCGCGGAAGGTGAGACTTCGTTGGATTTATGGAGTCTTCACCAGCTGAGCGGCCTGCCTATTGATGGAGAGCCGTATGAAGAAGTATGCCTCCCCGACCTTCTCAAGGACCAGACAGACGGGGATGATATCTATGCACTCGGATATTCTTACCGGTTCCTTATGAAGGCGTACTGGGAATTATACCAGTCATCCCATGGCGGGAAGCAGCCTCCCCGTGGGGACCGCAAGAGGGTCCGTTTGTGCTTGTGGCTGAAATACTTCTTCGACGGGCCGAAGAAATATGAAGATTTCCCCTGTGTCGGCGCCGCCATGGTCCGGAAGAAGCGTAGAAAGAGCAAGGCTGAGGTGAAGGTCCCAACTTCAAAGGGGCGTTGGAGTGGTGCTAACCCTGCAGGGGTTGATCCGATGACGCACTGTGCAGCTTTCCTCACATACTGGCTCTGTTCTTTTACTTTGCCATACGGGGATGATGTAAAACAGCCCTAGGATGACTAAATATGTAATGGACAACCTAGGACCAAGATCCACAAGCATACAAGCTCTCCAATGATTCTCACAATAGCGTCTTACTCACACGGCACACGCGATCACCCGGCGGGGCCGGGGCATGATGGCAAGGGTCCGAGGTGGGACCCAATGACTCTAAAGGACTTAGTTTGCTTAGGATGACCCCAAAGGGCCTAGGATTCCCCAAATTCGTGGGTGGCTGGCCCGCTGGGCGGGGTGTGGGTGGCACTCTCTCACGGTCCGCGGTGGACGCTAACAAACTAGCATATAAGTACGGGCCCTCTTCTCACTGCCGACGGGCAATCAAAGCAATACTAAACTTGCAGAATGAAGGCAACTAAGGAGATATCAGACGCTCACCTGATAGGTGTGAAGACACCGATCCCGCTCGGAGACAAGGGCGCGCCGGGAGGCGAGGGTATACAACCGATCGCCGCGGCGATGTAGCTTGACCTGAAAATGTAATGATGTACAACACTACGTCTCGCACAGGAGGGGTGATCTTGGGGTAGGGATTAGACTTAGTACATCCAAAACTACCTCCACGCAGGGAGGAGCCTTCAGCCAGCCAAGCGGGGTGGGGATTACGCAATGAAAACGTTATCTTCCGAGCTCCACCGGTTCTGCCTTGCTTCAGGTTCGCTGGACAGACAGTCGGAGATGGTGTTGCCACGGGCTCCACGGAGCTCGGATCTTGACGAGACCAGTGCCAAAAGTTTACCAACTGACAGGGGATGAAGCTTGAATTTTTGGGGAAGCTTTGATTCTCGGGGCTGACCGCACCGGCGACTGGAACAGGGCACCAGCGTCTGGTCTCTGGCTGGTACCAGAATGAAGCAGTAGGTTGCAGAAGTCACTGTGGGCTCTCCCGGACTCCGATTGGAATGAAACTGGTGGTGACGCGATCGTGATCGGGGTAGCTTCGAGCCAGAGTTGACGGGGATGCAATCTGATGTCGGTGGAGAGAGGGGTGACCGGAGGAGTGTGGACTGGTCTAACCTGGGATCACAGGGGGCAGTCTGCCCTCTCCGACGAAGAACATTGGAACAGGGGGTTCCTGTGGCCGATTGAGTCCCTTCTTCTTCGAGGTGGCAGCTAACTAGATGTAGTTTCTCTCCTCCAAAAATGGCACTCAGAGGCTTCACCAGCTGGCCGTGGCAGAGTCTGCAACCGGACTGGTTGATTCTGCCTCTGTCTGGTGCAGAACAATGGGGCTGGTTGCAGAGGGTGCCATGATCTCCACAAAGCTCTGATGGGTACAAGACCTGAACCGTTGGAACCGTGGTCGAGTCTTATTTCTTTCGGTGCTAACGGCGGGGTCGGAAGATGTTGGAGAAGACCGGGACGATCAGATGAGTGGAGGGATGTCAGTTCTGGCTCTTGTAAACTGACCTGACACACTTGGAGTAGAAAATTCGTAACTTTCGATGTCGATGTCCAAATGCAACTCTGCTTCTTGAAGATGAAAGAGGACTTGAGAGGAAAGGAATTTTCTGAAGAAAGCTTGATCTGAATCCCAAAGGGTTCATCGTGGCCGAGCTTCCACTCTCGCTCTGGTTCTCTGCCTGGGTTCTTCTGCGCAGTCGAGGGAGATCGGCCGCTGTGGACTGCTCGGAGCTCGGATGTCGACGAAACCACCTCGCCTTGGAAGCTCTCTGGACAGCCTTTCCAGAGATGTAGGCCTTTCCACCAGGAGGAGCAGGGACCGGCCGGGGATGACGCGACTTCAGGGCCTCACTTTGCTGCCTGCGACCTGCTACTTGAAGCTGCAACTTGCAAGAACAAGGGGAGGGGCAAAGGGTGCTAGCACAGATTGGGGGGATGGCTGATGGTTTGTGGATATGGGAAGGACGTGGCTAGGGCTTCTGGAGGGTCTGGAGTGGCAGGGGTAGATGGAGAGGGGGGCTGGAGCAGCTAGGGGTGGAGATGGGGGGGTGGAGGTGCACTAGAGAGAGGGTGAGTGTGAGAGGAGGATGGGGGACGAACTTGGCTGTTGGGGGGAGATGGATTTCGACCTAGGGTGGTTTAGGAGGTGGAGAGATGGAAGGGCACAGCCCTAGGGATAGGGAAATTTGAATTTGGGCTTTGGGAGAGGTTAATTCAGCCTTGGGAAGAGGGAGGGTTGCTTGGGAGAGTGGAAAGGTGCCTAGGAGAAGGGGTTTCCACCTAGGGGTTGGAGGGGGAATTGAATGAATGCATGGGGAAGGGGACTTAATGAGGGGTGAATGGGGAGGAGAGAGAATGAATTTCGAATTTGGGGTGGGGAGGAGAGAGAAAGGGGGCACAACCCACTTAGAGAGAGTGATAGTGAGAGAGAGAGAGAGAGAGAGAGAGAGAGAGAGAGAGAGAGAGAGAGAGAGAGAGAGAGAGAGAGAGAGAGAGAGAGGGAGATATTGAGATGGAGATGGCAAATGCCTTTCAATATTCATCAAAGTTGTTTCAATGAGAGGGAGGGGAGGCCTATTTATAGGCATCCACTCTTTACATGACAATAGTACCCTTGACAATTAGACAAAAGACCGGGCATATCCTAGACTCAACCTAATGGGCCCATAACTAAGGTAATAAGGCCCAATTAAGCATACCAAGGGAAATGGACTAGAACCACATGACTTAATAAAGAGAAATACAATGATAGGACTCAATAAAAGGAAAATACATAAAATGAAACTAAGGAAATGAAGATAACAAGTGTGGATCACAGTCAGTCCACATCAAGAGTGTGCAGGCGACCCGAGCTAGAGGGAGTGTCGTGAGATGCCCTCATCAAATCCCCCGGGGTGGGGAGAACTCGACCCCGTCGAGTATGGGTCCGCCTGGCTGTCGTAATGCTCCAGTATGTCGGGGTCCAAGCGCGGCAGATCCTCCCGACTCACCCATGTGTCCTCTATCGGGGGACGGTTCTTCCACCTAACCAGGTAGCACTGATACACCTTGTGCCTAGTAATGATACTCTGCTCATCCAGTATTGCCTCTATCTGCTCTCGTCGGTCTCTCAAGCTAGAAGGTGGAGTCCCTCCGGAAGTGTCCCTCTCAAGGCGGGGTAAAAGCTCAAGATCCTCACTGGGTTCCACCGCGGGGCCCTTGTAGGGTACCAAATCCGCCACATTGAAAGTAGGGTGTACCCTAAAACCTTCAGGTAGGTCTAGCTCATAAGTATTATTGCTAAGTCATCTCAGAATTTGAAAGGGTCCCGAACCCCGTGCCCTTAACTTGGAGGTAGGTCCCGGAAGGAGCCGCTCCGTCCTCACTATCACCGAGTCTCCCACTTGGAACTCGCAGTGGCGCCGATGAGCATCTGCCCGCCTTTTGTAAGCCTCATTGATCTTTCCTATATGCTTGCGAGAATGCGTATGCCATGCATGATGATGCGATGTTGGTGTGAAACGCATGGTATGCCAAGGTGGACCTGGGCAGCCAAATGTAGACCGATCACACTTTGATGCTATGAAGACTGTGACAGTTTTAGGAGGGCCGGGACATCCATAGATGAACCTTTTATGCATGGGTGTGACAAATGTCGGGGGACCCGAACATCCATGTATGCTCCTCTCATGCTTAAGACTCATGATGAATGAAGGTGGGCCAATACATCCGAATATGGTCCTCTTATGCTGCCTACTTGACATGTGGGTGATGTGAATGAATGTACCCAACTTATGAATCATGTCAAATGATGTGGTAGGCCTAGACACATGCATGTTTATCCCAAAGGTGACCTCCATGTGCATAGATGTGGGATGACTTTTGAGCGTCCACGTGAATGGGTCGAAGGGATCTACGAAGGTGGTTATGGGGTGGGGTACTTCATCAATCCCAAGGTGTTTGTTGCCTAAAGTCAAGGCTCTCATGGTGTAACCCGATTCTAGGAAGGGAGGAGTTTGGGTTGACATGGGCGATTCGGGTAGGGTGAGGTGGGTGGTGAATAGGGGGAGTGGGTTACATGGAGATCTAGGCTCCCTTAGGAAGGGATTAAAGGGATCATGGTAAGGGTTACCTAGGTAGGGGTATTCCATGTCCTCAAGGTCCTCAAATGGTGAGTCATCCTCCTCCAAAATGTTTGGGCCAAGGTTGCTAAGGGGTTGGCCAATCAAAGCACTTGGGATCTCAATTGTTGGAGAGTAGACTAGGATGGGTTCCTCCTCCATGGGAAGAAGGAGTATGATCTCACTTGTAAATTGGCCATTGGTGTAGATGGAAGTGATGGAGCCAACGGTGGGGTAAGCTAGGCTAATGGTGCTCGACTCCGATGGCCTCATGGCTAGCATATCGGTCAAGTGGACTTGCCAATGTAGGTAGGCCACTATGTCTCCCAAATCTTCTACACAATAGGAGGTTTGATAAGTGACATGAGGCTGAGTGGGAATGATTTGGGATTGATGTCCCATGGGTATGTGGCTTGGTTGTGAACTAGGAATGGTGAGGCCTCGCTTGAGCCATTGGAGTACGGACTTATCTATGGTGATGGTGTCATGGGGAAGCGTGTATAGCTCTTGAGGAACTAGGCTAGGAGTGGTGGGTGAGTTGTGTGGCCCTTGGATTTCCTTGATTTTGGGAGGTTGATCCGAATTGGTATCCTTATCCTCTTGGGTAGGTGTGTGGGTTGCAACTCCTAAGGACAATGGGGTAGGAAGGTCTATGGTGGGTGGGTTGGTGTTAGTCGAAGCATGGTGCACCCGAGGAGGTGAGCAAGGTCGGATGTGGGTTGGAATTGGGAGTGGAAGTAGTGGAGGCCTAAATTGGGGTAGGATTGGGGTGGGAAGTGGAAGGTGGGTTGGGTGAGGAGATTTGGGATGATTGGTTTTGGGAGATGTGTCCCTTTTTGGGGACGATGGTGAGGTTGCGGTGGTGGCCAAGGGGGCTTGTGGGGTGCAGTTTTGGTGAGGGGATTTTGGTTTGGGGTTGGTGGCCATTATGGGCCTAGGTGGAGGGGTGGACATGGAGTCCAATTGAGTATGGGGACATATGGTTATGGTGAGGACTTGGAGGTAGGGTGTAGATGTGGTGGTTGGGGTAGGAGAGGTGGAAAATGGTGGGGAATGTGTGATTAGGGTCTTGGGTTGGCCAAGGGGAAATGAAGGAGTTGAAATGCTCTTTGGACTTTGGTGTTCGGAATGGGAAGGGGACACATAACTAGCCCTAAGTTGCTCCTTCATGTTTACCCAAGTGGTGATGGGATCTTCCCTTCTAATTATCCTTAGCCCGACAATTTGTAGCCAATAGGTTTGAGCCCATTTGGTAAGTTGTGATTTGGCAAATTGGACTTTCTCGTTATCGGTCATGGGATGCCAAGTGAAGTAATGGTCCATGGAAGCCTCCCATTCTAAATACTCATTAGGATGAGTCCCATCAAAGGTGAGAGGTGAGGGAGGAGGCCTACTATCATTCTTCCTTGGGGCGGGCCAATTTTCTTCTAGTTTGTCAAGTCGTCTAGATAGGCTATCAAGCTTGCCATTGGCATGGGTCAAGGTTTTTATGAGGTAACTGACATGGCCAGGGAAGTTATGGGTGTTAGTGGTAGGCATCTCTTGGTGGCTTGGACTTATGGAGTGGGTCGATTGGTAAGGTCGATATGAGGTGGCCATACTAGGGAGCAAGAGTGATGCACTTGATGACTCTAAATGCATAGACATGCCCTAGGACTTGACTTGATAGAGACAAGTCAATGACTTGCTCTGATACCACTTGATGTAAAACAGCCCTAGGATGACTAAATATGTAATGGACAACCTAGGACCAAGATCCACAAGCATACAAGCTCTCCAATGATTCTCACAATAGCGTCTTACTCACACGGCACACGCGATCACCCGGCGGGGCCGGGGGATGATGGCAAGGGTCCGAGGCGGGACCCAATGACTCTAAAGGACTTAGTTTGCTTAGGCTGACCCCAAAGGGCCTAGGATTCCCCAAATTCGTGGGTGGCTGGCCCGCTGGGCGGGGTGTGGGTGGCACTCTCTCACGGTCCGCGGTGGACGCTAACAAACTAGCATATAAGTACGGGCCCTCTTCTCACCGCCGACGGGCAATCAAAGCAATAATAAACTTGCAGATTGAAGGCAACTAAGGAGATATCAGACGCTCACCTGATCGGTGTGAAGACACCGATCCCGCTCGGAGACGAGGGCACGCCGGGAGGCGAGGGTATACAACCGATCGCCGCGGCGATGTAGCTTGACCTGAAAATGCAATGATGTACAACACTATGTCTCGCACAGGAGGGGTGATCTTGGGGTAGGGATTAGACTTAGTACTTCCAAAACTACCTCCACGCAGGGAGGAGCCTTCAGCCGGCCAAGCGGGGTGGGGATTACGCAATGAAAACGTTATCTTCCGAGCTCCACCGGTTCTGCCCTGCTTCAGGTTCGCTGGACAGACAGTCGGAGACGGTGCTGCCACGGGCTCCACGAAGCTCGGATCTTGACGAGATCAGCGCCAAAAGTTTACCAACTGACAGGGGATGAAGCTTGAATTTTTGGGGAAGCTTTGATTCTCGGGGCTGACCGCACCGGCGACTGGAACAGGGCACCAGCGTCTGGTCTCTGGCTGGTACCGGACTGAAGCAGTAGGTTGCAGAAGTCACTGTGGCCTTTCCCGGACTCCGATTGGAATGAAACTGGTGGTGACGCGATCGTTATCGGGGTAGCTTCGAGCCGGAGTTGACGGGGATGAAATCTGATGTCGGTGGAGAGAGGGGTGACCGGAGGAGTGTGGACTGGTCTAACCTGGGATCACAGGGGGCAGTCTGCCCTCTCTGACGAAGAAAATTGGAACAGGGGGTTCCTGTGGCCGATTGAGTCCCTTCTTCTTCGAGGTGGCAGCTAACTAGATGTAATTTCTATCCTCCAAAAATGGCACTCAGAGCCTTCACCAGCTGGCCGTGGCAGAGTTTGCAACCGGACTGGTTGATTCTGCCTCTGTCTGGTGCAGAACAATGGGGCTGGTTGCAGAGGGTGCCATGATCTCCACAAAGCTCTGATGGGTACAAGACCTGAACCGTTGGAACCGTGGTCGAGTCTTATTTCTGTCGGTACCAACGGCGGGGTCGGAAGATGTCGGAGAAGACCGGGACGATCAGATGAGTGGAGGGATGTCAGTTCTGGCTCTTGTAAACTGACCTGACACACTTGGAGTAGAAAATTCGTAACTTTCGATGTCAATGTCCAAATGCAACTCTGCTTCTTGAAGATGAAAGAGGACTTGAGAGGGAAGGAATTTTCTGAAGAAAGATTGATCTGAATCCCAAAGGGTTCGTCGTGGCCGAGCTTCCACTCTCGCTCTGGTTCTCTGCCTGGGTTCTTCTGCGCAGTCGAGGGAGATCGGCAGCTGTGGACTGCTCGGAGCTCGGATGCCGACGAAACCACCTCGCCTTGGAAGCTCTCTGGACAACCTTTCCAGAGATGTAGGCCTTGCCACCAGGAGGAGCAGGGACCGGCCGGGGATGACGCGACTTCAGGGCCTCACTCTGCTGCCTGCGACCTGCTACTTGAAGCTGCAACTTGCAAGAACAAGGGGAGGGGCAAAGGGAGCTAGCACAGATTGGGGGGATGGCTGATGGTTTGTGGATATGGGAAGGACGTGGCTAGGGCTTCTGGAGGGTCTGGAGTGGCAGGGGTAGATGGAGAGCGGGGCTGGAGCAGCTACCGGTGGAGATGGGGGGGTGGAGGTGCACTAGAGAGAGGGTGAGTGTGAGAGGAGGATGGGGGACGAACTTGGCTGTTAGGGGGAGATGGATTTCGACCTAGGGTGGTTTAGGAGGTGGGGAGATGGAAGGGCACAGCCCTAGGGAGAGGGAAATTTGAATTTGGGCTTTGGGGGGGGTTAATTCAGCCTTGGGAAGAGGGAGGGTTGCTTGGGAGAGTGAAAAGGTGCCTAGGAGAAGGGGTTTCCACCTAGGGGTTGGAGGGGGAATTGAATGAATGCATGGGGAAGGGGAAGGGGCCTTAATGAGGGGTGAATGGGGAGGAGAGAGAATGAATTTCGAATTTGGGGTGGGGAGGAGAGAGAAAGGGGGCACAACCCACTTAGAGAGAGTGATAGTGAGAGAGAGAGAGAGAGAGAGAGAGAGAGAGAGAGAGAGAGAGAGAGAGAGAGAGGGAGATATTGAGATGGAGATGGCAAATGCCTTTCAATATTCATCAAAGTTGTTTCAATGAGAGGGAGGGGAGGCCTATTTATAGGCATCCACTCTTTACATGACCATAGTACCCTTGACAATTAGACAAAAGACCGGGCATATCCTAGACTCAACCTAATGGGCCCATAACTAAGGTAATAATGCCCAATTAACCATACCAAGGGAAATGGACTAGAACCACATGACTTAATAAAGAGAAATACAATGATAGGACTCAATAAAAGGAAAATACATAAAATGAAACTAAGGAAATGAAGATAACAAGTGTGGATCACAGTCAGTCCACATCAAGAGTGTGCAGGCGACCCGAGCTAGAGGGAGTGTCGTGAGATGCCCTCATCAGGGGATGAGACCGTCGTCCGGTCGGACGCCATTTACACTACTTGCCAAATGGCATGGGGCATTAAGCTCTCATTGTGCCCGGCTGCACTATGCCTAATATTCAAGACGTTAGGGGACATTAGTGCACACCAACTCCCGCGCCAGGCCCGTTTCATCGGCCCACTGCACTTCTTCAATGCCTGGGTCTGCTCCTTATTCCTGGAGTACGCCCCACGCACCATACAGTCTTGGGGGTTGTTCCCGCATATGTTGGAGTTTGCCAACGCAGAGGCGGGTTCGACAACGTTGCAGCTATTCAGCATCCGGGGTAGGCTTACAACAGTTCCCCAAGATTTACCGGGCATCATTCATTTTGGACTCTGGCTGCTCACTCTAGTCCTTTGGTGAACAACAAAAGGGAGTGTCGGGATGCGAGGTGGAGAAATACCCTCACCCGATCAGCCAGAAGACAGTGACCCGCCCGTTGCTAGAGCCAGAGCTCCGCGGCTGGGCATTGTCTATCCGCCCGAGGGTGCTGGTCTTCAGGAAGGGAGACACCTTGTTGCTGGAACTGTATTACGCCTTCCGCTTCGGGCATAATTTTGGGTATGATCAGCATATCCCTGTATACAGCGCACAGTTTGCTCTACCTGTGCAGTGTCTTCGGGGTAGCCTGACTGCTGAGCACGCCCGGTGATGTGACACAATGATGCAAAGGCAGCAAATGACAATGATCCCTTGGACTTAATTCGTAATAACAATCACAAGAGTCGAGAGCAACTCGAGAGTCGCCGTTACACCGCACACACCCGCTTCCCGTGGTGACTCGGTGATGCCGAGTCGAGGTAGTGGAGAAAGCCCCTGGCTAGCTAGAGGACCAGCACCACTTAGGTTGACCCTCCCGAAGGTATGAAGCCCACAAACGAGGGCGGCCGGGTGCCTTGGGGGCACTAGGTCACTCACTCACTATGGCCACGGTGACCACACAAGAGTTAGTGGCTCCGGGAACGGGCGTTCTCTCACCGACCAGCGAACAAGCTTTACGGATATGAAATGAACAGAAATAACTGGAGCAAGGGCAGGAGCTCACCTGGTTGGTTTGAAGAAACCAACCCCGATCGGAGACGAGGGCGAGCGGGGAAGTGTGGTTCCCCGCACACTGCGCCGGTGAAGCTTCAATCCTGTTTTGAATGATTACAATCACTACACCTCGCGCAGGAGGGTGAACTTAGGGTGGGGACAATTAAGTACACTTAAACACTACCTCCACGCTGGGAGGGGTGGTAAGCCGGCCAGGCGGGAGAGGGAGATCCGCCGGAGGACGCGCCGGTGTAGCCGAAATGGAAGCTCCCTGCTTGCTGTGATGGCTGACTGCCAGTCTCTGTAGAGGCCGTAGATCACGTTCTAGAATTTCGCTGAAGACGAGACCAGCTGGGAAATCTTCGTATCTGGAACCAGGACGCTTCAGAATTTTCTCAATTTCTTCGGCTGCAGTGGCTGGTCTGGGTCGAGCTTCGAACAAGGTGGCAGTTTCTGGCCGGAACAGCTACCTGACATGAATAGTGACTTGCAGAAGTTGTCCCGGCCGCTCCCGGGTACCAAATCTTGAACCGTTGAAGTTGCTGGAACCGTGAACGGACCCTCTTCGCGGGAAAACTGGTGGGGAAGCCGTCTGAGGTCAGGGTGGACTGGGGGACGCCGATGAGTGGCAGCAGGTCGCTGCAGGTTGTGGGAGACAGACCCGACCAGTCGAGGGAGAAAAATGAAAACTCTGACCTCCAGATGCCGAACGCACTTCTGCTTCTTGATCCAGAAAGAGGACAGGTGGAGAAAGAGATTTGTAGAAGGACTCGTGGCTTGAATCTTCCACCGTCGGCCGTGGTGCAGCTTCGAACCGGGTTCAGGAACTCTGCTGAGGTAGCTCTGCGCAGTCGGGGGAGATTGGCTCTCCCGGACAGCCCCGAACTCGGAACGGGATGGAATCACCTCGCCTGCGATGAGGACTGGACGCCCTTTCCAGAAAGGTATGGTACACCCCCAAATGTCACCGTGTGAACTCGGGGAAGCTTCTGCAAGACGAGTCTTCTTCTGCCACCTGCAGACTTGGCCAATTGAAAGGGATGGTGGTGGAGCTAGGCTAAAGGGCATGGAGATTTAGCAATGGTGGGAAGGCTGGTGGTGATGGTAGATGGGGGTGGGATGTTTGGGGATGATGAGTGGGGTGGAGCAGGGGATGTGGAGTTCCAAGAGGGTGGAGGGGAGGGGTGAGGGTCGCAGCTATGAGAGGGGGATGGAGGGGCCGGCCAAGGCTAGGGGGTGAATAGATGGGGAGGGCTGGTGCGCAAGTTGTGGTGGGATAGGGGTTTGATGGCCTTGGGAATATGAATGGATGTGTGGGGGAGTGGAATGGTTGCTAGGGAAGAGGGAAGGTTGCCTTGGAGGTTGAGAAATTGTATGGGGAATGGGAAGGGTTGCCTAGGGTGGAGGAGGTATTGAAGGGAGTTATGGGCCTTGGGAAGATGAAGGGGTGGAGGGTTGAGGTGACAGCTGAGGTGGCAAGGGGGGGGGGGAGGTGAAGGGCCAGGTTCACCCAAGGGAGGGGAGAAGAGAGAGAGTGGGGTTCGCCCCCTAGAGAGAGAGAAAGAGAGAGAGCTAGTGAGAGAGAGAGAGAGCTAGAGAGAGGGGGGGCACAATTCTTGTGGAAAATTTTACTCAAATATTCATTAGCTCCAAATGGAGGGTTTGGGGCCCTATTTATAGGGAATCACTAATTTACAATAAGTCCCTGCAAAATAGATAACTGACACAAGACTAGGGGAAGGAAAAGAGGAAGTGGGCCAAGCCCAAGGATTCGGGCCTAGAACCCACATGAAGACTACTAAACATAGGGAAATAAACACGTAACCTAGATACTGGACTCAAATAAAAGCAAATTACATCATAGTGACTCAAAATAAAGCTAACAAGTGCACAAAGATGATCCTCTAGGTGCTGCAGCGAGCGGTGAAGTGATGGAGCTCAGGACTGGATCTCGTCGGAGGGGAGGGAGGTCCCGAGCCAGAGAGAATCGTGAGTGATGCCCTCATCAATTCCCCCGGGCCGCGAAGAGCTCGACTCTGTCGAGTAGAGGTCCTCCCTGCTGTGATACTGCTCCAAGAGGTCGGGGTCCAACCGCTGGAGGTCCTCCCGACTCACCCAGTCGTCATCCGAAGGGGGCCGTCCCTTCCACCTGACCAGGTATCGCTCATATGCCTTGCTCCTCGTGTTGGTGACCCGTTCATCTAATATCCACTCCACTTGATCACGCTGGTATCTCAGGCTGGATGGACCTCTCTGAGGTGTGGGGATGCTCTCAAGGGGTGGGGTAGGCTGGATCTCCTCACTGGGTGTCACCGTGGGACCCTTGTAGGGCACCAGGTCAGCCACATAGAAAGTGGGGCTTACTCCGTACTCTTCAGGAAGGTCCAACACATAAGTATTTGTGCTAAGGCGCCTCAACACCTGAAAGGGGCCGGCTCCACGCGACCTCAACCTTGAGACATTCCCAGGGAATAATCTCTCAGTTCTCACCATCATAAAATCACCAACTTGGAATTCTTGGTGGCGGCGGTGGGAATAAGCTGACTTCTTGTAAATCTCATTGCTCTTGTTGATGTTTTTGCGAATATCCTCATGCAACTCTCTAAGGTGTTGACTCCTAGTGGATAATGGGGGTCCTGGACAACCAAAAGTGGACTTAGCATGCCATGGTGCTACGTAGACTTTGATGGACCTAGGAGGACCAGGACATCCATAGGTGAACCTATTATGCAAAAGGGTGTTTAATGTCGGGGTCCCGGACATCCAGATGTAAACCTATCATGCATCGGTCTTAGTGCGTGAGTGACACAAATGATGTGACTAGTCTGACCACATGATGCGAAAGGTTGTGATACATGGTTTCCTATCAAGATGGTCCCATTTGTGAGTTTTGGGGGTTTCCACTCATGGGGATCGAAGCGGTTCTTGGGATGGGTCACTCCCTTATCTCCAAGGTTGATGTCACCCTTGGCATGGACTCTCATAGTGTGGGCGGAATTTTGGAATGGGTGGGTTAGGACTGACATGGTGGGTGAGGGTAGGAGGGAGTGGGTGGTAAGTGATGAGTACTTGGAAGCCCATGGGGAGTGGCCAAACAGATCAAGATGGTTTAAGGGGTGAGTGACGTGGAGGGGGGTTTCAATCCAAGTGATCGCCCTAGGGTCCCTGGCACACATAGGGAAGTGGAAGTCCTGACCCTGGTGGGACTCGATGCAATGCTCCTTGTAGGAGGGTAAGGGGGTGATGTAAGACTCATTAGGCTCGGGTAGAAATAATAGGAGTTTACTCATGCAAGGACCCTTGGTGTAAATGGAGGTGATGGTCCCGATAGAGGGGTGTGAGAAACTAAGGTACCCCATGTTGCTTGCTTCTAAGGCCCACATGTTTGTCACCTCTATTTGCCAAAATACACTCCTAACCAAGTCCCTTATGTAGACACACCAAAATTGACGTTACTCTGAGTACACCTCATATTACCTTGTAACGCCCTAATTTGACCCTCAAATTAGCTTTGTTTGAGTGGTTTTCCCCACTTTTCTTAGATTTCTCCCCTTTTTATCTCTTTTCCTATTTTCTCCTATTTTTCTGGATTTTTCTGGATTTTCTGGGCATCTTTTCCCTATTTTTCAGAAATAACGACTTGACGTGGGGCGTCTTTTAAATAACGACTTATACATGGGCGTTTCTTAAAAAATTAACGACTACAGTGGAGGGCGTCCATTATTTCAAATTTCCATTTTTCTAGATTTTTCTGAGAATTTTTCGGAATTTTTTGAGAATTAACGACTTAATTATGGGCGTTATTTTGAATTCAAAAAGAATAAAAAAATAGAAAATCAAATTCACGACTTACGTAGGGGCGTGACTTTCAAATTGAATATTTTAATATTATTTTTCAACTCCTTCCAGAGGTGATTGGGTGGCCTTCCGGATGTCAGAAAAATTCACAAAAATAGTCGTTGGAATCAGGGCGACGAGATGCACCTCCACCTAAAAAATGAGAAAATAATATTGAGAAATAAAAAATGGCCCTATTTTAAATATTTTGAATTAACGTCCTTGGTTAAGGCGCGTTTTAATTAACGCCTTTGACTCAGACGTGTTTCACAATTTTCAAATAAATTCTAAAATTTGATTTTTGAATTAACGCTCTAATCTAAGTCGTGTTTTTAAAAGACGCCCTTTGGTAGGTCGTCAATTCTTGAATTGACGCCTTTGTCAAGGTCATGTTTCACTTTTGTGTTCCTAACAAACGCAGTCTTTCCCCCAGAGAGTCCCTGCTTCGTTTGGGCTCTTGTCCAGCTTAATCCTCCCCTATTTGGGCTCTTGCCCGTTCTTATCTCTTCCTCCTTTGGACTCTTTCCTTCTTATCCCTTATTCGATCTTATTAATAGAGGCTTTCGTCTCTGTTGATCGGTTGGATGCTCCTCCCTCCGTTTTTGTTTTCCTCCTGTTGCCTCCCCCTCGTTCTTCTTCCTTTCTTTTTATTTCTTCTCTTTTCCTTTCTTCTATCGCAGGTGCTGCATGCTGTTGGCTGAAGGAGAAGCCCATGCTCTCTTCCTACGGCAGAGCTTCCTCCCCCTTTGGCATTTAAGCCAAAGCACAGGCCACCTTCTTCCTCTTCTTTTATTTTTCATTCCATTTGTTTCTATTTTCTTCATATACGCATGCATCATCATTTCCCATTGATTTTCATTATTCTTAACGTGTTGAGAAATCTCCCCCACAGTGCAATCCCTTGCACATTTCCCTATTTCATTTGCATTCATTCATATCATCATATATCTCCCACCCTCTTTGCATAGGGGTTTAAGGGCAACCACCCTTAAGGTGTGTTCTTAATCATATTTTCATGATCATATCTTTAATAAGAATTTGATGCTACACTCACGATATTTCTAATTCATATGTTTTTATTGGTGTTTTTCTTTGTTTGCAAGGGTAATAAGCAA
This sequence comes from Amorphophallus konjac, assembly GCA_022559845.1. Taxonomy (NCBI): domain Eukaryota; kingdom Viridiplantae; phylum Streptophyta; class Magnoliopsida; order Alismatales; family Araceae; genus Amorphophallus; species Amorphophallus konjac. Next base: position 339,690,851 of record CM040125.1, on the reverse strand, counting down.
GGAAGAACTCTCTTCATCGGCCGGCCGATTTGAAGAAAAAGGAGCACTCACAATCCCCGCACTTAAAGGTATTTTTCGCGATCTCTCCCATGCTTTTTATTTGTTAAATCTTTTGAGACCCTCGCGTCTCTGGCGATCACACACACACTCCCCTTAGCACCTCGTGCTCATGCTTATTATTGTTATCATTTTTTATTGATATTTCTTTTAAGTGGATTTTAAAAGAGATCTACAAATTGGCGATCACGGTGGGACACTTTGTGTTCTTCCTTTATTACCCCTTTCCCCTTAGGCACCCGCGTGTGCCGTCTCCCTTATTGCACCCTCGGTGCATCTCCCTTTTGTGCCCCTCGGGCACCCTCCATTGTTTTTTTTACCCTTCCCTAAGTGATTTGCCATTTTGTTGTCTCTTCCTTAGAATCTCCACCTATTTAAAATTCTTGATGAGTATGCTTATTCTAGTGATTGCCATGATGTTGTGATTGAGTGTTATTACTGCTGGCCGTGAAGTTTTTCTGGAGAAAGTGAAGTCACGCCCCTGGCAGAGGCATTTTTTTTGATTTAACGCCCTAACCCAGGGCGTCTTATTCATATTTCACGCCCTCTGACAGGGCATTTTCCAGCATATTTGAGGGTTTTCCTGCTTTATATTGCTGCCTGTGAATTCACGCCCTGCTCCAGGGCGTCTTTTACTTGATTAGCCCCCCACATCAGGGCGTGTCTTTTGGATTTGACGCCCGCTGGATAGGGCGTCCTTTTATTGATAGCGCCTCACCCTAAGGCGCATTTTACTCTGCCCCTGGGCCCCTCACGTGATTCACGACAGTCACACTGTCGTGTCTCTTGTTAGTAGCGCCCCCGGCCAGGGCGTGTTTTTACTGTGGGTTTCCAGAACCCTTCCCCGCTGTGGTTTTTCATGCTACTTCATGCTTGTCTTTGTTGATTGATTGATTATTGTGGTTGGCCTACTTACCCTGTTGCATTCTTTGCATTGGTTTGGGAGCCCCCCTCATCTTCATTAGGATCCACACACCCTCTTGGAATCGGGACGACCCTCCATTGAGCATTCCGTCTCTTTGGACTGGAAATCCCTTTTCCAAGCCTCCGTAAGTCCCCGCACCCGTGGATTCCCTCACGGACGCCGGGCAGGTTGTACCTTGAAGTTCCCGAGTTAGTTGGCCATATACGTGGTGAGAGAGGGTCCCTAGTTGGCATTGGAGTTCAAACCATATTGTAACTAGGTTTCCCCCCCTTGTGTGAATCATTCAAAACTTTGATAAAATCATTAATTCACCAAGGTTCAAACAAATCAAAATCACGGTAATCATTCCAACTTGTGTGCTTATTTGCATAATTATTGAGAATTTTGATTATATAATGGCTTACCATGATAGAAACATGTTCAATTCAATTCATGAGGATGCGCAACCTAGCACTTCATATCCTCAATTTCAACATGTTAATCAGCATTCTCACCATTCTTTCAAGGGACCACGTCCTTATTCTCATGGTCATGCCCGACCCATGGGCAGTGTCCATTCTTATGGTCCCCCTCCTCAATTGTGAACCACTATTCCTCCGGGACCGTCTCCTCCCAATGATGAGAGGGTCTCTCAAATCTTGCATGCATTAGATCATCTCACCCCTCAACAGATCCAAGCCCTTAAGGCTGCCGTTGAGGGTGCATCTCCTTCATCTCCTCCTCCTGCTATTCCTATACGGGTGGCCCATCACCTACCACCTTCTTCCTCTAATCGGGTAGCCCATTACCCATCTCCTCCTATTCACACTCCTCCTCGGGTGGTCCGACACCCGCCTCCTTCTATTCCTCCTCCAACACGGCCCCAAGGCCCATTTATCCCTTGCAATCCGGCCCATCCAAGTTCTTCTACGGGTTATCCCGTTAATTCCCCTCCACGGCCTCTTTATACGGCCCCTCCTTCAATGCCCTGCCAACCCTCTGTTGTTCATGTTACTCCCCTCCAGCAAAATATTTTTGATAAGATTGCTTCCATGGAGGAACAATTAAAGAGGGTTACAAGTTCACGGCCCGCTCCTCCTACTTCGGTTAATCCTCTCTATGCGGCTTTGGATGACATTACAAGAATGGAGAGAGAATGGAAGGATAGGATGGACGACTACGGCGTTGATATTCCAAGCGAGCAAGAACCGGCAATTGAAGAATCCGAGCCGGTATATGATGATGAAGCTATGCAGGCACCCCTTCCGAGTTTCCTTCGTTTCCCACTTCCCCCGTTTTCATTTGATGAACCCCCTGCTCAGGACGAAGCCATCATCCCTAATCCAACCCTTATTCCCGAGACCTCCTGGTGCTACGACGATGGGTCGATACTTCAATCACCCACGCCGGCGCATTTTGAGTCTCACCCCATTCCTAATACCGCTCGCCCCGCTCGGCGCTTTCTCCGCAATAAGCCTCCACTAATTGTTAAACCTCCGCCAATTGTTACACCTCCACCAATTACACCTTCCCCCATTATGCCTTTAGCCTCCACCTCGGCTTCCACTTCCCCAATTAGCCTACCATTACCATCACTTCAACCCTCCACTATGCCTATGACCCCTATTCCTCCACCATATAGCCTTACGCCTTTACCCATGGTTAGTCCTGAGCAGGATCCACCACTTTTTGCATCCGAGCCCGTCTCGACTGCTTCCGAGCAAGGGGAGAAGCTCGACGTGTTTGAACCTCCGCCCCCATTCACCCATTTGCCAACACCTTCCATTATAACTCCACCATCCACGGAGCCTTCCGCCTCCGCCTCACCTCCCTTTGTTACTCAGAAGGGGCGTGCTTCTGCAGCTACTTGCGCCAAGGATAAGCAAGAGCCGGGCAAGAAGACTTTGGCCACGACTGTGCCATTCAAGATGCAAGAATTCATTTACCGGATGCCAATCCGGGTTATTGTGCCAAGCATGGTCGAAGAAGCCAAGTCATCGCCGTTGCTCAATAGATGCCAAGCGTTGACGCCGTTTGAAGGCCGGGCAGGGCACCCTTTGTTCAAACCTTCGAATTCCGAATTCATTTACAAGGGGCGAATGCCCATTTTATTCAACATTCCATATTCATCACCATCAATGGGCATGGCGATGCTTCATGTTCCAACTCTACGACTCCCTCACCTTATTGATCTTCGCTTTCCAAGGGGGTTGTCATTTATTGAAGCTTCCTTTATTGGGCCAATTGGTCGTACATGTTCACTGCCGTGGAGGGGCAATTGTCTTAATGGGTCATCCCCTATTTCTTCCACTCTTGTTCATTCAACTTCATCCATATCCATTTCAATCACCTTTTCTTCATGGGCCACTCCAAGGGAAAAGAGGAGGATCTCACCTTCTCACCCTTCACATTCTTCATCTTCTTCGAATTTCATGCATTTTTCATTCATTCATTCATTCCATTCTTTGCATTCATTACATCCATCATTTTGCATACGTTTGCACCTCCTGCTTCCCGGGTTTCCAAACCCGTATCTTCCCCGCCTTCCGGTACCTCCGGATATTCCGCATTTCTCATCCTGTTCATCTTCATCTTTTTGTCCACTCTCCCTGGGACATTACGTCCCTTTTCCTGCTATCTCCCTGGAACCTGCAGGAATTTTATCCCTCCTCTATGGGCATCTCGCCCTTTCTGATTCTATTCCTCCGGAACCTCCGGATCCTTCTCTTGTCCTTTCAGGGCATCGCGCCCCTTTCTATTTGCTTCCTTCGGAACCTCCAGATCTTTCACCCCTCTCTTTGTCCTTTGGGCATCGTGCCCCTCTCCATTTGCTACCTCCGGAACCTCCGGACCTTCCCCTCGGGCATCGCGCCCCTTTCCACCTCATTTCTCCGGAACCTCCGGACCTTCTTGGGCATCGCGCCCCTGCTCATTTGCTACCTCCGGAACCTCTGGATTTTCCTCCTGATCCTCCTTCATTCCTCTCTCTTGGGTATCGCGCCCCTTTCTATATCCTTCCTCCGGAACCTCCGAATTCTCCGTCTTATTCTCTCTATCATCTTCCAGGGCATCGTGACCCTCCTGATTTCATTCCACCGGACCCTCCATCTTTCCTCCGATTCGTCCTTCTGTTCCTCCGGGACATCACATCCTTCATCTTCTTCTTCCTTACCCATCATCTTTTTCCATATTTCTCCCCAGGGCACCGCGTCCCTCGATATTTTATCCCTCCGAAGCCTCCGGATGATTCCTCCTATCAGGATTCTCCTCCTCTGCCTCCAGACCCTCCGGATCCGCCTCTTTCCATCTACCAATTTCTTCTTCTGATTCCTCCTAATTCTGGGTCCGACCCAGCTTCTTCCACATCCACTGCCTTGGGCATTTGCCCTTTCTCCCACTGCTTTCGAGGCTTTAGTCCTCACTCCTCCTTCTAATTCTCCGCTTCTTCTGTAGACCTTTCATGTGATCAGGGTCTCCACACCTTAGTGAGGGAGTTCTAGCCCTCGCCTCTCTTCCTTTTTTCCTTATTCGTCTGAGTCTGGTCTTCGCACCACTCCTTCTTATTAAGCCACTTTCAATCCTTTGCTGCCAATCCTTTTGACTGTCAAAGAGGACTATCCCACGATGATCAACCTCGCCTCTGACAGCTGCTTCAAGAAAGGTTGCAAGGTAAAATATTGGCATAAGTATGCATTTTTATGATATCATTTCCTCATTACTTCACGCATGATTTTCAAAATGAAGTGCTTCTTAACAAGATTTAAAAGTGATGTTTTAGACCTTTATCTTAGGCTTTTGTTGAATCATTGTTTAAAAAAGAGTGTTTAGGCTTGCTGTGCAGCACCTTTGGTTGATAAAGAACCCGCGCTGGGAATTCAACATTCTCTCCCCGCTTGTTAAGAGTAACCCTTAGTTGGGCACCGCACACACTTCACGGCGTCCTTAGCCGGCTCCTTTGGTTAAACACCGTTGCTACCTTGGCCATGCCATGAGTATATCTGAAAGTCTTTTCTCTTCTTTACTCGGCCGAATGCAGGGGCAAGAGGTTGACGGATGAGATGACCAATCTCGGTAATCCCCAATACGAGAGGAGTCTCAAATAGGGGCAGTCTTGACTCAAAATCAATATGAGTTTTCATATGAATTTCATGATATACATCTCGCCAAAAGGGCTATTATGAAAATCAAGTCAACATTTTGATAAAAGCAAGATTGTGAATTATGGCATGACAAGAGTGGCAAAGTCCCCGCAGGGAAAACCCTGGTCGTATGCATGTCAAGGGTCTAAAAATCAAAGGCACAAAGCCCCGGCGCAACAGACTACCTCTTTGAAGGGAACACCTTGGAAGGAATTCAAGTCCCGATATCTCCCATCCTGTACAAAGTTTGTCACAATTGTTCTTCTCTTCTCCCTCCAAGACCGAATGTTTCTCGGGTATGGCCTTGGTAGGGGCACCGTTGATCAAAGACGGTCGGTTATAGGATGCCACTTTCAATGCACGTCCAGCTTTGGGTAATTTTAGCGAAAAGGGAAGGAACTAGGACCCCTAGCCAGTGGTTCAAAAATAACCCTTTGATGCTGCATTAACAATGTCTAAACCAAAATCCACAAAAAATTGAATATTTCCTGAGCAAAATCAAACAAAAAATTGAATACTTTCAAAATTCATAATAAAAATTCAAATATTTTTCAAAATTCATAAAAATTCAAATATTTCCAAAACTCATAAAAATTTGCATATTCCAAAAATAAAAAAATTGCATTGTATTGTCTGATGGTGTTTTGCAGGAACAGCTTTGCAAGAACCAAGAGCACGGGATGAGTCCTATCTTCACTTATTGTTATCAACCTCTTGATTCCTCCCGATATTCTCGTGATATGCCACACTAGGGCATTTTGATTATCATCTCCCTATATCATTCTGATTACTATATCATTCTGATTATTCATCTACAAATCATTCAATCAACTCCTGCTGATTTCACTTGATCACTTTGCCACTGGACATTACTTGATTCCAATCATTCAATCTCAATCTCACATGCCAAGATTGTCATCCTTATGACAAACAACAAACAATGATGCTTTGCAATGCTATAATTTAACTCATGCTACTCATGCTAATACATGCTTGAATGCTATTCACACTAAGCTTTGAGTGCTTTGATGTCTATGTTGTCATTGCTTATTGATGCTTCCATTCATGCTATGCTTGTTATGCTTAAATGCCTCATTCATTGTTTGTTATCTTTTATATCTTGGCTAATGAATTTTTGAGCGCAGGAGAAGAAGCTCTTGGTCCCGCCGACTGGGCATCATCATCAAAGTCCCACGGTACTTGCAGCTCATTTCTTAGTTCCCATGCTTATTGATATCACCATCTCTAGTAGCATTCTACTATATGTTACATATGTTACTAGATTATATCAAGGACCTTGTGGCTTTGGTAAATCTGGGATTTGAGTTCCCCTTCATCAAAAAACAATGATGATTCCAGAGGAGTCTTAGTCACACGGATAGGCCGTTGAGCCATCCAAGACTAGGGACGATGGTTCCCTTTTGCGAATTGGTGCGTGGATAAACGGGCTTCGGCTTAGTATCAGCTCGTGAAATTGGTGTCTTGACCCAGTCTTGGCAGTTTAACAATATTATCCTTGATTATATTATATCTTTATTTGTTATTTTCCCTTTAAACCCAGCATGCATTCATATAGGACTTTGAATCAACTGTTGAAAAATCATTCTGATGTGCTGTTTGGGAGTCGAATTGATCACTAATTTCTAAGATATGAGATTTTCATTGCCGAATTGAATCCTCAGTTTGTTTTGTCGCTGTTTTGGGTTGTTTTTCGGAAGCTCCTTGTTTGGATTTTTATCATCTTATTTCAATCATTTCCCTTTGATCCACCTTGGCTGCAGCACGTCCACATTAGCTGGTAACCGCTCCCCAATGGTGAAACCTACAGGTTTGTGACCTGAGGTACTTCCACCGCGCTGGAAGTTGATCATTCTCCTTCGTGCCCTCGTGCACATCTCCCCATTTTATCCAAACATTGTTGATTTCGTTGGATTTCCCGAGATTTGCTTCATCTCGTGCTTTTGATTTCATTCTCATCAAGTGATGTTGATTGCGTGTCTCATCACACCTTGGCATCTACTTTTCAGTTTGCTCTGCTCCCTTGCAAAGCAGACGCCAAGGCGGGGCAGCTGTAGACACGCCAAAATTGACGTTACTCCGAGTACACCTCATATTACCTTGTAACGCCCCAATTTGACCCTCAAATTAGCTTTGTTTGAGTGGTTTTCCCCACTTTTCTTGGATTTCTCCCCTTTTTATCTCTTTTCCTATTTTCCCTATTTTTTTAGATTTTTTTGGATTTTTCTGGATTTTCTGGGCATTTTTCCCTATTTTTCAGAAATAACGACTTGACGTGGGGCGTCTTTTAAATAACGACTTATACATGGGCGTTTCTTAAAAAATTAACGACTACAGTGGAGGGCGTCCATTCTTTCAAATTTCCATTTTTTTGGATTTTTCTGGGAATTTTTCAAATTTTTTTGAGAATTAACGACTTAACCATGGGCGTTATTTTGAATTCGAAAAGAATAAAAAAAATAGAAAATCAAATTCACGACGTACGTAAGGCGTGACTTTCAAATTGAATATTTTAATATTATTTTTTAACTCCTTCCAGAGGTGATTTGGTGGCCTTCCGGATGTCAGAAAAATTCGTAAAAATAGTCGTTGGAATCAGGGTGACGAGATGCACCTCCACCTAAAAAATGAGAAAATAATATTGAGAAATGAAAAATGGCCCTATTTTGAATATTTTAAATTAACGTCCTTGGTTAAGGCGCGTTTTAATTAATGCCTTTGACTCAGACGTGTTTCACAATTTTCAAATAAATTCTAAAATTTGATTTTTGAATTAACGCCCTAATCTAAGTCGTGTTTTTAAAAGACGCCCTTTGGCAGGTCGTCAATTCTTGAATTGACGCCTTTGTCAAGGTCGTATTTCACTTTTGTGTTCCGAACAAACGCAGCCTTTCCCCCAGAGAGTCCCTGCTTCGTTTGGGCTCTTGCCCAGCTTAATCCTCCCCTATTTGGGCTCTTGCCCGTTCTTATCTCTTCCTCCTTTGGACTCTTTCCTTCTTATCCCTTATTCGATCTTATTAATAGAGGCTTTCGTCTCTGTTGATCGGTTGGATGCTCCTCCCTCCGTTTTTGTTTTCCTCCTGTTGCCTCCCCCTCGTTCTTCTTCCTTTCTTTTTATTTCTTCTCTTTTCCTTTCTTCTATCGCAGGTGCTGCATGCTGTTGGCTGAAGGAGAAGCCCATGCTCTCTTCCTACGGCAGAGCTTCCTCCCCCTTTAGCATTTAAGCCAAAGCACAGGCCACCTTCTTCCTCTTCTTTTATTTTTCATTCCCTTTGTTTCTATTTTCTTCATATACGCATGCATCATCATTTCCCATTGATTTTCATTATTCTTAACGTGTTGAGAAATCTCCCCCATAGTGCAATCCCTTGCACATTTCCCTATTTCATTTGCATTCATTCATATCATCATATATCTCCCACCCTCTTTGCATAGGGGTTTAAGGGCAACCACCCTTAAGGTGTGTTCTTAATCATATTTTCATGATCATATCTTTAATAAGAATTTGATGCTACACTCACCATATTTCTAATTCATATGTTTTTATTGGTGTTTGTCTTTGTTTGCAAGGGTAATAAGCAAGGAAGAACTCTCTTCATCGGCCGGCCGATTTGAAGAGAAAGGAGCACTCACAATCCCCGCACTTAAAGGTATTTTTCGCGATCTCTCCCATGCTTTTTATTTGTTAAATCTTTTGAGACCCTCGCGTCTCTGGCGATCACACACACACTCCCCTTAGCACCTCGTGCTCATGCTTATTATTGTTATCATTTTTTATTGATATTTCTTTTAAGTGGATTTTAAAAGAGATCTACACCTTATGGCTCCTACAAAGGAGAACGATTGGAAGGTTGTGTGGAATGGAGAGGTGGGCACAATTGGGTAATGATTTTTCATAGGGGGGTGCATGATGTGGAGGAGGAGGTCTTGCTTTAGCCACTCAATGAGGGGTTCCCCTAAAATAACAATTTTCATGGAGGGAGGGGTGGGGGGACTTGGTTGGTCATCTAGAAACTCTAGGGGGATGATGTTCCTAGTTAGGCTCGTTGTGGTCTCTTTGGATAAAGATGAGCCTTCTTGACCCAACCCTTGGCATTGGGCTTCATATTCTTCCTCCCAATCTAGGGGAGCCTCATATTCCTCAATCACATTCTTATCCTTTTGGGGTGTGGGGGTTTTGCTCCCCAAGGGAATGGGAAGGTCTTTTGTGGATGGGGTGATGAAGGTTGGGGCATGGTGCACCCGAGGTGGTGAGGATGTTCGAACTTGGGTTGGGTTTGGGAGTGGAAGAGGTGGAGACTTAAGTTGGGGTAGGATTGGGGTTGGTAGTGGAAGATGGGTGGGTCGAGGAGGACTGGGTTGATTGATTCTGGGAGGTGTGTCCCTTTTAGGGGAAGATGGAAGGGTAGTGGTGGGGACCGTGGAAGCTTGTGGGGTGTGGGTTTGATGGAGGATTTTAGGTTGGGTGATGGCCGTCATGGGCCTAGGTGGAGTGAGGGTGGGGGCCACTTTGGTTTGAATGGTGGTGGTGATCGGGATAGGAAACATTTGGGGTGGTGGAGTTTGGGCCTTAAGGGAGGTCTTGGGTTGACTGGGAGGAAACGGGGGAGTGGGAGTGCTCTTCGGGTTATGGTCCTCACGGTAGGAGTTGGGGAGGTATTAAAACCTAAGTTGGGTCTTCATGTCTTCCCAGGTATGGATTGGTTCTTCCCTCCTAATCCTCTCCCTAGTTTCTATACTCATCCAATAGGTCTTGGCAAGTTTGGTAAGGTGCATTTTCGCGAGCCTAACTTTCCTATCTTCCGTCATAGGGTACCAACCAAAGTATTGGTCCATAGCACTCTCCCATTTTAGGTAGACATGTGGATTATGTGACCCATCAAAGTTAGGAGCCTCAACCTTAATCATCCTCAAGAGGTAATCATCCGGGTCCTCCCGTGGTTGCCTTTCAAAATGTCTAGGTTGGCGGGGCCTCTCATACTCACGGTGGAAGTCATCCTCAAGGTCCTCCCTATCAAGTTCAACTCGTGTAGGGGGTGCCCGTTGGGCATGGTTCCTAAGTGGGGCCCTAGCTTCATCGAGTCTCTCAAGGCGGGTAGGAGTTGGGGAGGTATTGGAACCTAAGTTGGGTCTTCATGTCTTCCCAGGTATGGATTGGTTCTTCCCTCCTAATCCTCTCCCTAGTTTCTACACTCATCCAATAGGTCTTGGCAAGTTTGGTAAGGTGCATTTTCGCGAGCCTAACTTTCCTAGCTTCCGTCATAGGGTACCAACCAAAGTATTGGTCCATAGCACTCTCCCATTTTAGGTAGACATGTGGATTATGTGACCCATCAAAGTTAGGAGCCTCAACCTTAATCATCCTCAAGAGGTAATCATCCGGGTCCTCCCGTGGTTGCCTTTCAAAATGTCTAGGTTGGCGGGGCCTCTCATACTCACGGTGGAAGTCATCCTCATGGTCCTCCCTATCAAGTTCAACTCGTGGAGGGGGTGCCCGTTGGGCATGGTTCCTAAGTGGGGCCCTAGCTTCATCGAGTCTCTCAAGGCGGGTGGAAAACCCACTCATTTTCTCCGAGAGGGCTTGAATGGCAGCCTAAAGTCGATCCATTGGAGCTTGGGGAGCCTCCCTAGGGATGTTTGGGTAACCTTGGGGAATGGGATTCATGGTGGAACCGAGGTAGAGGGGTCGGCTCGGTACAAGGTACCACTACGGGTGGACATGCACACGGATGATGTAAATGCAAAGACCCTAGGACCTAGGCTTGTAGAGACAAGTCTAGAACTTGCTCTGATACCACTTGATGTGACACAATGATACAAAGGCAGCAAATGACAATGATCCCTTGGACTTAATTCGCAATAACAATCACAAGAGTCGAGAGCAACTCGAGAGTCGCCGTTACACCGCGCACACTCGCTTCCCGTGGTGACTCGGTGATGCCGAGTCGAGGTAGTGGAGAAAGCCCCTGGCTGGCTAGAGGCCCAGCACCACTTAGGTTGACCCTCCCGAAGGTATGAAGCCCACAAACGAGGGCGGCCGGGTGCCTTGGGGGCACTAGATCACTCACTCACTATGGCCACGGTGACCACACAAGAGTTAGTGGCTCCGGGAACGGGCGCTCTCTCACCGACCAGCGAACAAGCTTTACGGATATGAAATGAACAGAAATAACTGGAGCAAGGGCAGGAGCTCACCTGGTTGGTTTGAAGAAACCAACCCCGATCGGAGACGAGGGCGAGCGGGGAAGTGTGGTTCCCCGCACACTGCGCCGGTGAAGCTTCAATCCTGTTTTGAATGATTACAATCACTACACCTCGCGCAGGAGGGTGAACTTAGGGTGGGGAAAATTAAGTACACTTAAACACTACCTCCACGCAGGGAGGGGCGGTAAGCCGGCCAGGCGGGAGAGGGAGATTCTGATGCGGGACGAGACACGGACACGACAAGCTCGCGATCGTCCCTTAACGAGGGAAGCGTCGGACGTGCGCAGTTGAGAAACTGGCAAGAGCTAGGGTGGTAGGCTCTCTCTTTCGTGCCCGGATCGGGTCACGGGACGGTAATGCTCACTCTCGCAGCAGCGGTGATACAAATAGAAAGCGAGCTAGTTACCCTATCATGCTCTCAAGCAGCGGCATAAATAAGTATATATGAAAATAAGCAAATGCCGAGTGTAGGGAGCTAGAACGATACCTCCACGCGCTCGGCGTGGGGACGACGGACCCGGCCGAAACTCGTACTCCCGGGGAACTTAACACACAATAATTACAGCAATGGGAATATGCCCACTCCACGCAGGGAGGTAAAGGGCGACACAAATGGACCCGGGAGGACCGAATTCGGGATGACGGGCAGCTTCATGTGTTGATTCGGCTACACGCGTAATCACGACCGTGGGGCCCACGCGCTGTCCGGAGGGGCCGTGTGGGACCCGGTGTCACCGCTGTGGTGGGGACACTGGTAGAAGCGATCCTCGGGCTGGCGGCACGCTGGAACGGTGATCGGAGGCCGGGCGGCTCCGTTCGGTACCCGTCGGAATTACTACCCACGGGCTGGTTGCTGCTGTTTTGCAGCGCGCGCTCGGACGAAAATGGCCGCTGTGATCAGCCCCGTCGCCGGAATGTGACGAAACCAGTGCCGTTGGAAAGAGGACTCAAAATCCTCAAACGTAGGGCCAGTGGATTCCTTTGAACCTATGCGGACCAGGGCCTTAGATATTTTTCAATCTTCTGCTCCACTGCTCTAGAAATCTCAGATCAGCATATCAGATCCCTATAAAAGGCCATTGACCGCCTACTTACAGTGGGATGCGGACTTTGAGATCTTCTTCAAAGTTGTAGATAATCAAACCACGAAACTGTGACAATTTTGGGAATTGGAGTTGGAGGTGGGGGTGATTTGATATGATTTGTGGAGTGACTGGTGGTCGGATCTGGGAACAGGTGGACAGAACTGTAGATGGGACTGAGGACGATTTTTAGAAAATATGAGATGGACGAACCAAAAATTAAGAAAAATTGTGGATGAAGGGGTGGATGGAAGGAAACGCCAGTAAAATTTGTGGGATGAACAGAAATCAAAAAGTGGGCCTAAGACCTAAAACATAGGGCGGGTGAAAATGGAAACATACAGCAGATAGAACAGAAGTGGAAGAGTGGACGAAAATCTAAAAATACTAAACGGGATCTGAATGACAAACCCAAATTTAGGGGATGTTCTTGAAACCTCTGGAACACCCAGTAAAATTCCCAGCTCGATCTGAGCTCATGGCTGAGGTGGGAATTTTGTGGAAGTTGCTGTGGTACTGCGTGGACAGAACTGCAGCGGCGGCTTGATGGCGGCACGAACGGCGGCGGCGGCGGCACCGATGATCACCGGAGGGTGGGGAAAGGAGATACCACTCTAGAATGGAGGCTTGGGAAGGGGAGAACCAGAGGAGAGAGGGCTGGGGGCGCAGCTAGCTCTTGCTCATTCAACAAAATTCTGATTTTTTCATTGATTTTCACATAAAAATACAATCTTTTATATGATTCCAACCAAATCAATTGTCCACCCTTAGATCTAGGGATGGGGATTGAAGGGCTGGGATTACATGCCACAAACACAAAAAAAAACATTAAAAAATGAAGGGGGGGGCGGCCTATTGACTATGGGTAGGTTTTGAATGGAAGGTTGAATGGGGGTAGGTGGGATGGGTGTAGAATGTTGACATTCTTAACCCTTTGTCTACCCATGTGGCATATGACTAGTCCACTCATCTAGAAGGCCACCTAGGCTGGTTGACCAGCCCCACATGGTCTAGGTGGACCAATGGGAAAGGGCTGAGGGCCCCATTGCTGGTCCCAGGGGCAAATTACATAGAAACCCACATAATCTACGGGAGTGACGCATTGGCCGATAAAGCCGTACAATTATGCGTATACTTTCCCATGGATAAAAAAATAAACTAAAGGATATAAATAGAAAATAAAAATGTCAGTGCTCGGCGTCGATTCCCATCAATTCTCTCCGGGTGGGAGGAACTCGACCCCGTCGAGTAGGGGTATGGATGCTCGAGTACTCCGGCGGATCCGTCACCATGCCAAGTAGCGTGGGTATACTCCACTCCAAGTGACCGTCACCTGCTCATTCCATATATACTCGATATGCACAAGCTGCCATGGGCTAGAGGTGGACACTCCGGGTGGGGCACTCTCAAAGGGAAGGAAACAGCTCGAAGACTCACTAGGAATCACCGCTGAGTCCCTATAGGTGACTGATCCGGATATAGATGTGGAACCGATCCCATACTCATCAAGTGAGTCCACTCGCCTCTTACTCATAAGAGACCGACAACGAGCTTGCACAAGACACATGCAGACAAACGACACACAACCCATGCAAACAAACCACGCAAAACAAACCACACAAGGAAAACACACCGACTCATATATGACCCTAGACATACCTAATGTTAGTCCGACCCGTACATGGGTGACGGCGGACCAGGACACCCGAATGTGTGCCATGCATGCATGTTATGTAATCGGAGATGGGTGGTATGGGGAACACCTAAACATCCAAGTATGACCCAGTCATGCTTGGGCGGCCCTTTAGATTTAGGAGACTTGAGTGGGCTAGGAAAGCCAGGTGTGGAAGAGCCGGGTGTAGGTGTATCGTGGACGGGCTTGGTGGGTATGGAGGACCCAACCCGTAGGAAAGGGGTATGAAGGTGGACTTTCCCGAAGAAGTGAAGGTAATATGAAGGGTCTAGGGATCCACTAGGGAAGGGGTCAAAGGGATCAAAGAAGGTATGACCCCTTATGGTGGGTTCCAACATGACATGGTCCCAATCGTGAAATTCTTGAAGGTGCGGGTGGTCACCTTCCTCCGTCATGGTAGATGGGACCGTGTATAAGAAATATGACTCCTCCCTCGGAAGCAAAGTCATGAAGTCGGGCTCATCCGGTAGCGGGAGAAGTAGAAGAACGTCCGTGGTGACACAACCCACTGTGCACTCGGAGGTAATGGACCCGAAGGCCGGATGGGTGAAGCTACGACTCGTGGGTTGGTCGAAACCTCGGGCCAACATATGTGTCAACTGCCATTGCCAATCTAAACCAAGGATAAGGTCACCCAATGTGTCAACATGGTGACGAGATCGGAACGTAGTATGGTAGGAGTTGGCGGGCACTAAAGGTAGGCTTGGGTCCATAGACGGGTAAGGGAGTGGGACAAAGCCATCCTTGAGCCAACTAAGAAGCGGCTCGGCTATGTATAATGTACCCGTTAGAAATACGGGTGGCTCGGGATGAGGTGGCTCCAAGCGCGAATCCGAAGGTGGAGTGGGCCGCTGGGGCTGGGTGGCTGGACATACGGGGTCCCTAAGGGTGATCTTACCGGGTAGGTAAGGTGGGCATAAGGTGCAAGTCCTCTTGTCCCAGTCAAGATTGGCCCTTCTCTCTCCTAACCACTTTTGCCCTAAAATGATGCATGAACCAGCAAGGGTGCCGATCCTGCACCATGCGCCATCGGTGTAGAGAACAGAGCCGATCCTCTTATAGAACTCAACACAAGCAAAATCACCATCGCGGACAATCTCGCCTGTCTTGGAGAGAGACTCCACGATGTCAAGAGAAACCCAATTATCCGACTCCCTATCGGTGAAATGGAGTTCCGTTGTGGACCCGTTGGGTAGAGCGGCTTTCATAATGAGAGGGGCAAAACCAAAGGCTCGGTCTATGAGGACATTCATTTTGGCCACAAAAGTTGACCACTCGGACGTATGGTCTTGGGGATCGGCCATGGGTAGTGGACATGGACATGCATACACACGGTGACAAGACACTAGACCGACTATGCAAGTTTGGAATGCATGCACACTAAGGACCCTAGACGTAAACCAAGACTCGGTACGTGGCGGAGATAACCGATCCGAAGATCACTCGCACAAGTGTGCGGCCTTCCCGATAGGCATGGCCTAACATTCAGACAACACCTTTTGATATACCGAGTAAAGGGATGCAATACGAAAAGACACTCTTTTTTTATGTTTTAAAACAATGATGATCCTAGACTCGACTTAAACTAACTAATGACTCGATGTAAATGACACTCTTTTTTTTTATTTTTGACACCCTAGACTCAAACTCGCTCTGATACCAAATTGATGCGGGATGAGACACGGACACGACAAGCTCGCGATCGTCCCTTAACGAGGGAAGCGTCGGACGTGCGCAGTTGAGAAACCGGCAAGAGCTAGGGTGGTCGGCTCTCTCTTTCGTGCCCGGATCGGGTCACGGGACGGTAATGCTCACTCTCGCAGCAGCGGTGATACAAATAGAAATCGAGCTAGTTACCCTATCATGCTCTCTAGCAGCGGCATAAACAAGTATATATGAAAATAAGCAAATGCCGAGTGTAGGGAGCGAGAACGATACCTCCACGCGCTCGGCGTGGGGACGACGGACCCGGCCAAAACTCGTACTCCCGGGGAACTTAACACATAATAATTACAGCAATGGGAATATGCCCACTCCACGCAGGGAGGTAAAGGACGACACAAATGGGCCCGGGAGGACCGAATTCGGGATGACGGGCAGCTTCGTGTGTTGATTCGGCTACACGCGTAATCACGACCGTGGGGCCCACGCGCTGTCCGGAGGGGCCGTGTGGGACCCGGTGTCACCGCTGTGGTGGGGACACTGGTAGAAGCGATCCCCGGGCTGGCGGCACGATGGAACGGCGATCGGAGGCCGGGCGGCTCCGTTCGGTACCCGTCGGAATTGCTGCCCACGGGCTGGTTGCTGCTGTTTTACAGCGCGCGCTCGGACGAAAATGGCCGCTGTGATCAGTCCCGTCGCCGGAATGCAACGAAACCAGTGCCGTTGGAAAGAGGACTCAAAATCCTCAAACGTAGGGCCAGTGGATTCCTTTGAACCTATGCGGACCAGGGCCTTAGATATTTTTCAATCTTTTGCTCCACTGCTCCAGAAATCTCAGATCAGCATATCAGATCCCTGTAAAAGGCCGTTGACCGCCTACTTACAGTGGGAGGCGGACTTTGAGATCTTCTTCAAAGTTGTAGATAATCAAACCACGGAACTGGGAAAATTTTGGGAATTGGAGTTGGAGGTGGGGGTGATTTGATATGATTTTTGGAGTGACTTGTGGTCGGATCTGGGAACAGGTGGACAGAACTGTAGATGGGACTGAGGACGATTTTTAAGAAAAATTGTGGATGAATGGGTGGATGGAAGGAAACGCCAGTAAAATTTGTGGGATGAACAGAAATCAAAAAGTGGGCCTAAGACCTAAAACTTAGGGCGGGTGAAAATGGAAACAGACAGCAGACAGAACAGAAGTGGAAGAGTGGACGAAAATCTAAAAATACTAAACGGGATCTGAATGACAAACCCAAATTTAGGGGATGTTCTTGAAACCTCTGGAACACCCAGTAAAATTCCCAGCTCGATCTGAGCTCATGGCTGAGGTGGGAATTTCATGGAAGTTGCTGTGGTACTGCGCGGACAGAACTGCAGCGGCGGCTCGATGGCGGCACGAACGGCGGCGGCGGCGGCACCGATGATCACCGGAGGGTGGGGAAAGGAGATACCACTCTAGAATGGAGGCTTGGGAAGGGGAGAACCAGAGGAGAGAGGGCTGGGGGCGCAGCTAGCTCTTGCTCATTCAACAAAATTCTGATTTTTTCATTGATTTTCACATAAAAATATAATCTTTTATATGATTCCAACCAAATCAATTGTCCACCCTTAGATCTAGGGATGGGGATTGAAGGGCTGGGATTACATGCCACAAACACAAAAAAAAACATTAAAAAATGAGGGGGGGCGGCCTATTGACTATGGGTAGGTTTTGAATGGAAGGTTGAATGGGGGTAGGTGGGATGGGTGTAGAATGTTGACATTCTTAACCCTTTGTCTACCCATGTGGCATATGACTAGTCCACTCATCTAGAAGGCCACCTAGGCTGGTTGACCAGCCCCACATGGTCTAGGTGGACCAATGGGAAAGGGCTGAGGGCCCCCTTGCTGGTCCCATGGGTAAATTACATAGAAACCCACATAATCTACGGGAGTGACGCATTGGCCGATAAAGCCGTACAGTTGTGCGTATACTTTCCCATGGATAAAAAAATAAACTAAAGGATATAAATACAAAATAAAAATGTCAGTGCTCGGCGTCGATTCCCATCAGATTCGCCGGAGGACGCGCCGGTGTATCCGAAATGGAAGCTCCCTGCTTGCTGTGATGGCTGACTGCCAGTCGCTGTAGAGGCCGTAGATCATGTTCTAGAATTTCACTGAAGACAAGACCAGCTGGGAAATCTTTGTATCTGGAACCAGGACGCTTTAGAATTTTCTCAATTTCTTCGGCTGCAGTGGCTGGTCTGGGTCGAGCTTCGAACAAGGTGGCAGTTTCTTGCCGCAACAGCTACCTGACACGAACAATGATTGCAGAAGTTGTACCGGCCGCTCCTGGGCACCAAATCTTGAACCGTCAAAGTTGCTGGAACCGTGGACGGACCCTCTTTGCGGGAAAACTGGTGGGGAAGCTGTCTGAGGTCGGGGTGGACTGGGGGACGCCGATGAGTGGCAGCAGGTCGCTGCAGGTTGTGGGAGACAGACCCGACCAGTAGAGGGAGAAAAACGAAAACTCTGACCTCCAGATGCCGAACGCACTTCTGCTTCTTGATCCAGAAAGAGGACAGGTGGAGGAAGATATTTGTAGAAGGACTCGTGGCTTGAATCTTCCACCGTCGGCCGTGGTGCAGCTTCGAACTGGGTTCAGGAACTCTGCTGAGGGAGCTCTGCGCAGTCGGGGGAGATTGGCTCTCCCGGACAGCCCCGAACTCGGAACGGGATGGAATCACCTCGCCTGCGAAGAGGACTGGACGCCCTTTCCAGAAAGGTATGGTACGCCCCCAAATGTTACCGTGTGAACTCGGGGAAGCTTCTGCAAGACGAGTCTTCTTCTACCACCTGCAGACTTGGCCAATTGAAAGGGATGGTGGTGGAGCTAGGCTAAAGGGAATGGAGATTTAGCAATGGTGGGAAGGCTGGTGGTGATGGTAGATGGGGGTGGGATGTTTGGGGATGATGAGTGGGGTGGAGCAGGGGATGTGGAGTTCCAAGAGGGTGGAAGGGAGGGGTGAGGGTCGCAGCTATGAGAGGGGGATGGAGGGGCCGGCCAAGGCTAGGGGGTGAATAGATGGGGAGGGCTGGTGCGCAAGTTGTGGTGGGATAGGGGTTTGATGGCCTTGGGAATATGAATGGATGTGTGGGGGAGTGGAATGGTTGCTAGGGAAGAGGGAAGGTTGCCTTGGAGGTTGAGAAATTGTATGGGGAATGGGAAGGGTTGCCTAGGGTGGAGGAGGTATTGAAGGGAGTTATGGGCCTTGGGAAGATGAAGGGGTGAAGGGTTGAGGTGGCAGCTGAGGTGGCAAGGGGGGGGGGGAGGTGAAGGGCCAGGTTCGCCCAAGGGAGGGGAGAAGAGAGAGAGTGGGGTTCGCCCCCTAGAGAGAGAGAAAGAGAGAGAGCTAGTGAGTGAGAGAGAGAGAGAGCTAGAGAGAGGGGGGGCATAATTCTTGTGGCAAATTTTACTCAAATATTCATTAGCTCCAAATGGAGGGTTTGGGGCCCTATTTATAGGGAATCACCAATTTACAATAAGTCCCTGCAAAATAGATAACTGACACAAGACTAGGGGAAGGAAAAGAGGAAGTGGGCCAAGCCCAAGGATTCGGGCCCAGAACCCACATGAAGACTACTAAACATAGGGAAATAAACACGTAACCTAGATACTGGACTCAAATAAAAGCAAATTACATCACAGTGACTCAAAATAAAGCTAACAAGTGCACAAAGATGATCCTCTAGGTGCTGCAGCGAGCGGTGAAGTGATGGAGCTCAGGACTGGATCTCGTCGGAGGGGAGGGAGGTCCCGAGCCAGAGGGAATCATGAGTGATGCCCTCATCACCCGGCCCTGGTGGGACTACTTTCACAGGGCGGACAGTTCTAATTTCAGAGTGCCAATGCCCGGGCGAGGTCCACGAGTAACCATGGACTACATCAAGTGGTGTAATTCCCGGACAGGCTTCAATCGGTTGTGCAGGACTGACTGTTAGGATGGTGCCGAAAGGAAATTCTTGAGCAAGCAGTCGACGACTGTCCTTGATATTGATCCGGAGCATCTGCTCCGACATAAGCATGGCAAGGAAAGGGAGGTGGCTGCATACTTGGCCGCTCGTAAGGAAGCCTGGGAAGCCAAGCCGTCGCCCCAAATTAAGATGCCTCATGTTGCCAAAGATGAGTTCAAGAGGACTCTAACGCATCTGTGCCGGGTCGGGACGGACCGTCTGGACCTCATCAACTATCCCTTCCCGATAGAAGAAGAAGGCACACCAGCTCGTACTTGGCGCCCTGAGACGGACCCGACGTGTCCCTATCGCACCTTCTTGAGGAGAGAGGAGCAGAGGCGCGAAAATTACAAGGAAACCATATGGATGTATGTTCTTCTCTGGGCACATGGATTAAAGGTGGAGGCCCCAATAGCTGCCATCCTGTATCAGCACCTGTAAATTTCTTTTCATTATGCCGACGGGTGGGGCATAAATCACTTCAGCCTCTATTGCCACCTCGCCTTCAAGCAGCATGCAGATCTGGCTCATCTCGCAGACCGCTGTACAAAGATCGGGGATGTCCTTTGGCTGGTCCGAGAGGCGGCCCGCCGGGACAAGGAGTCCTCTCTGACTTACTGGCCGCTAACTCTACGATTGTACACCGGCCCTCATGGTATAATGTGTCTTTATTTTTGCCTTCCATTGTCATGTTTCTTCATAATGTTGGTTGATTAGTTGATTGATTTTTTTGGGCAGATCATCCCTCCAGCACCCAACTGGCACAATACAGGAACCTTCTTTGACTGGTACAGAAGCCTCCTCACTTCAACACGGCAGAGCCGGCCCCCACTACTGTGCCCCTGCCAAAGGTTGGGAAGCGGTCCCGTGCGAAGTCACCAGTGAAGCAGGCGTTGACTACTTCTAAGGTGGCCGAGCGGCAAAGGGCGAAGCAGAGGAAAATAGAAGCTACCTCTACCTCGGTAGTGGTCCCTCCAGTTCCTCTCCCCCCGTCTTTTGAGGAGTTCGCCGCCGCTCGAGCGGAGCCGAGCCGGCCTGCAGGTTAGGCCTTCTAGCCTTTGAAGATCTTCAAGGCTCGTTTACATATCAAGAGGGACCCTCTTGTAACGTGTGTGTGTCTTTGTTTCAGCTATCGTTGAGAAGTCCGTGTCCATATCCATTCCTAGCATTGGTAAGGCCAAGGTTCACGGGGCAGTGCAGCCTGTTGAAGAGACTTTCTCCCAACCAATCCCTACTGTAGAAGTCGATGGAGGTCTTTTTTTGTACCTTGATTGATTTCCTTCATTTCTCATGACCTTACGGGCATGGCTTAATTCAAATCTTGCTTTACTTTGGCAGGAGCTGGTGTAGCAGCCAATCGGCCGAAGGCAGTTCGCTGGATGCC
The DNA here is from genome assembly GCA_022559845.1 of Amorphophallus konjac. NCBI lineage: Eukaryota > Viridiplantae > Streptophyta > Magnoliopsida > Alismatales > Araceae > Amorphophallus > Amorphophallus konjac. The sequence goes on along the minus strand of CM040125.1, from coordinate 339,669,712 downwards.
ACCGTTCGAACAAACATATGCAAGGAATGGGCGAAGGCATGGGAAGTCACGGTTGCTAAGCCCACATGATGATGCTCCGGCCATAGATCCTGCCGCTGTGGCTCCCCTAGAGGTGAAAGAGGTGCCCACTCGTACCAAGTCCTCATCGGGTGAAAAGGTAGGTTATGGCTACTCTTCTGACGAGGTGCTTTCAAACAAGGGCCCATCCGAGGAGCCCGAGCTTCAAGTACCAGCTTGGAAAGCTTCAGTATTGTCAGCTTCTCTAAGTTTAGTGGGACAGGTACTTGTGAGTGCGGACCTATTTATTCAGGCTTCTCTCGAGGTCACCAACTAACTTCTCTGCTATTATCATTTTTGAACTCAATAGGAACAAACCTCGCTGGAAGACGCGGAGACTCATGTTCCGGATTCAAAGGTTGCTCGACAGAAGAAAGCCACTGCGGCTCTAGACAAGCTGGCGTCCATAGTCGAGGCCCTGTGGCAGGAGGAGGCTGCAGCAAGTTCGGATGTCCCCGCCCCGGCAGTCGAGGTGCTGCAGCAAGAAGAGGCTGTAGTGGCCATGAGTATATACTTTATCCCCCTTTTTTGAGTTTCACTCGGGACTGTTGATTTATTTGAAGCTGGACAGGATAATGCCTCCCAAAGGGTCACGGGGACTCCTACTCCGGCAACTGAAGCCCTGGAAGAGGGAGAGATAGTGCCGGAGACTGAGACCCGAGAGGAGGAAGAGACAGTGCCCGAGACCGAAACCCGAGAAGAGGGAGAGATAACGCCAGAGAGTAGCATAGTGCCAGCGGATGAGGTAAGAACGGGGGCCTCTCGACTCTTTTGAAAACCCAGCAATTCGTTCCACATAGTGAGTGCCTAACCTTGCTCTGCATGGCCAGTCAATGACGACGCCCAGGAGAGCGCCTACTGCTCGAGCTCGTAAAGCCGTTCCCAGGTGGAGGTCATCCTTTGGTCCGCGGGCGGCACGAAGGTTGAAATCACTTCTGGTACCAAACGCGGGATCCTTGGCATCTTTTCTGCAATTAGGAGCCATCCCGCAGCTCATGATTCCGCTTCCGCCTCTCCGGAAGTCAGTTGTACCAGAGGAATCCCCACTCCTGGGGAAGATATTGGAAAGCCTCACTATACCTTGAAGTAAGACTGGGGCAGGGGAGGCGGCAGGTCCCCCAGGAGCAATATCGGGCCAGACTCTACTTGATACCCCTTCTTTGACCGAGGTCGTGACTCTCACGCTCCTGGCCTGCGAAGCGATGACGAGTCCGGGCCTTACCGGGGAGGTGGAGATGGAAGCAAGTTCATCCGCCGTGGCGCCTGATTCGGTCCCTGCGGCCATTTGCTCTGCAAATGAAACAGTGGCTCCAGTCTCGGTGGCACAGATGTCATCATCGGACACGGGCCTTACCCGATCGGTGAAAATGGAGCAGCCACTCATCACATCGGTGTCAAGGGCTTCTTCTACAATCTTGCCTGCGCCCCTCGTAGTGATTGGCCAGAACCTATCCTCCGAGCCAGAAGGGTCTCGCCATTCATCCTTGACTCTCCCGTCCTCATTGGCTGGGGTCGACATGGAGCTGTGGGTAGCAGTGGATAGCGCCGTCGAATTCAATCCACCTGCCGTGCCTTCAATAGGTCACGCTACTTCGCACCTACCGGTTCAGCAGACCCTGCTGACGCTGCGATCGATGATATTTGCTGATCCTTTGCTCACGTACCGGGGGGTACATACCGTGGTCATGTAACTGACCGGGGCCCTGCAGATGATGCGTTGTCCACTAGACGAATGGTCGCGACGGGTTCTATTATTACTAAAATATGTAAACCACCGCGAGTTCCTCGAGACACAAGCTCCAACTGAACTTACAGCCATCGGCGCCCAGAGGGACGAGTACCTGCATGCCCTAGAGGTACGGAGGGACAGCAGGGAGCAGCGTCGGAGGGCCCTAGATGAATGCTGCGGCAACATCTGTGCTTTGGAGTGCCGAATAGAGAAGCTCAAGGGCTGGCTTGCTAAGGCCTAGTCCGATCTTGCCGAGGCTGGGGAGACCAAGGTCAGAGAGGCTGAGGAGTTAGGCGTCGCTGAGGTTGAAGTGGCTTCCGTGACGACCGAGCTGGAGCGCCTCGAGGCACAGGAGTCCCGACTACGTGAAATGGTGAACTTTCCTTGCGTCGGGATCCTTCCTCTCGAGGAAATCTTCCGGGGGATAGACTAGCCGCCAATCCTCCATTTCTTCTTCTACCGCCACTTTCTCCCTTCTTGCATGTAACACCGGGGTATGCCCCGAGGCCCATGTAACTTTTTTAAAAAAAGGAATATAATATAATTGTTTCATATGCCCCTTGTTGTGTGTATACTATTCAAAAAGATTTTCCTTTCTTTCTTGCCATGTGGTAGAGTGCGGATTCATGCTAATAGTTCATTTGGGGAAAGCCCAGTGGGGTTCGCGTGGGAGCATAGGAGAGTGCTCGCCCTTCCAGAGGAGGGACGAGGGGATCACTCCACCATGTCCGCCGTGCGATTAACCAAATGGTGCCACCAGGGCACTCGACCCGAGTAGGTTGATTCGACCTCAAAGGGGCGGAGATAAGAGTTTGTTCATTCAATGACCTAGACGGGAGGTCTTGGTCAAAAGGGGTTGTTTGTTACCCGACGGGGTGCCGGGGGCTGACGTGGTTTGTTTGTCTCTTGAAGTATTCGTTGGTACGGGGCCGGTGCCAACGCAAGGAAGAAGGTTGATTCCCCAATCCCGAACGAAAGGTTCAGGTGATGTGTTTTTCGTCAGTGCCGACAAGACGTCAAGAGTCGACATGGTTTGTTTGTCTCTTGATGTGCTCTTGATGACACGGATGATTGTTAATCACAGGGAAGTGGTTCCTCGCCCCTTTCTTATTTTTTTTTTCCTTTCTTTCTCTTTTTTTTTCTCTTTTTTCCCCTTTTCTTCTTCCCTTTCTTTTCTTCTCTCTTTTTTTTTCTATTTTTCTATTTTTCTTCTTTTTTTATAACAACTCTGGACAACTACTATAATGGATGTCGGCGGTGAAGAGCTGTTGGCTCGAGTTCCAATAATCGAAAGATTGTCAGCTTGTGTGCCGATGACTGAGAGGCCGTCGGCTTGGATGCTGATAATTGGATAGCTGTCGGCTAGGATGTCGATGATTAGAAAGATGTCAGCTTAGGAACCGATGGTCGGAAAGCAGTTGGCTCATGAACCAATAATTGGGAAGCTGTCGGCTGGGATGCCAATGATTTAGAAAGCTGTCGGCTTAGGGGCCGATGTTTGGAAAGGTGTTGGCTTATGAGCCAATAAGCGGGTAGCTGTCGGCTTAGGAACTGATAATTGGATAGCTGTCGGCTCAGAGGCCAATAATTGGAAAGCTGTTGGCTCAAGAGCCAATAATTTAAAGCTGTTGGCTCATGAGCCAATAAGCGGGTAGCTGTCGGCGTAGAAACCGATAATTGGATAGCTGTCGGCTCGGATGCCGATAATTGGAAAGCTGTTGGCTCGGCCTCCAATAAGCGGATAGCTGTCGGCTGGGATGCCGATGATTGGATAGCTGTCGGTTCAAAGGCGATAATTAGGAAAGATGTTGGCTCATGAGCCAATAAGCAAGTAGCTATCGACTTAGAAATCGATAATTGGATAGCTGTCGGCTCAGAGGCCGATAATTGGAAAGCTGTTGGCTCAGCAGCCAATAAATTAAAACTATTGGCTCAGCCACCAATAAGCGGATAGCTGTCGACTTAGAAACTGATAATTGGATAACTGTCGGCTGGGAAGTCGATAATTGGGAATTTGTCAGCTTAAATGCCGATAATTGAGAATATGTCGGCTCAACTACCGATGATTACAAAACCTGAACATTCTTAAATACCTTCAAAAGTTATCAGCTTCAACGCCGATGGTTGGGGGTGTTGGTTGAGGAGCTGCTTCAGAGTTGCTAGGCATTCCGTTGTTCCTCTCCCGTACGAAATGACCTACGAGGGGTCGTGACGTGTGAGAGGGCATCATCTTTGACGGGCCGCGGTCAGCTTCGTCTTTATTAGCTTCAACATTTGCCCCCAGAATAGGGCACCACTTGCATTCTGGTTCTTCTTCACCTTCCACCATAATTCAGGCAGCTTGAGATGTCCATCAGGGTACGTTGTTCTTGAGCTGGCATGGTGAAGCCGTGCTGACCATCCTTTTGAGGGTGGGCATTTGGTGAGGATGCGGCGGGTCCACTCTATACTCACATATCTGTAGTTCGCCCTTCCGAATCAGGCTTTCAATGACATCTTTGATCAAATAACAGTCCTCAATCGAATGCCCCTTGTATTGGTGATAAGGGCAAAACTGAGGGTCATCCTTCCATCCAGCATTGCTCGCCCTTTTGGGCTCCGGGAGGATAACCTTGTCACATGCATGGGCCCATTCGAACAACATTTGAGTTTTCTCCTTGGGGAAGTGTGGACACCAAAAATTGCATGCACTGATATCTTGGTCAGCCCAGCGTCAACAACGGCACCGAGTGAAGAGGCCCCGGAGGGACTAGTTACCCAGACTCCCCAAATACGCACACTACCGTGAAGTCGTCTCCAGAGTCACGACAGTGAAGAGAAATCAACCACCAAGAGCCCCAAAATCCATGGGCCTCAAAGAAAATCAAATGGGCCACAACTCGTGCTCACAACGGGCTCAAAACTGCCCATTTAGCCGTTCAGCGGCACGCCCCTGGCCCCTCTCAGCGGCACGCCCTTGGCCTTCAGCGGCACACCCCCAGGGAGCTTTAGTGGCACACCCCCAGGGAGCTTCAGCGGCACACCCCCAAGGGCCTTCAGCGGCACACCCCCAGGGAGCGCCAGCGGCACACTCTCCAGGGTCCTCCAGCAGCACACCTCGGCGGCACACCATGGCAAGTCCCAGCGACACGGCCATTTGCCCCTCCAGCGGCACGCCCTTTTGGCACTCCTGCGGCACACTTCTTGAGCCCGCGAGTGGCACAGCGTGAAGGCATTTCAACGGTCGAACGACGTGACGCCCATGCCCTACGGATCTTCGGCGCGCAGTGAGTTGTCCGAGGTGTCAACCGGAGGTTGGGCCACGCAAGCTATCCCTCTGCCATCGAAGGACAGGGAGGTCAAACCCCATGATGACCCAGCACTTCCCACCTCCGACTGCCGTGCTTGAGGGCTCCTGCTACTGGGAGTATAAAACCACTCCCATTCCGGCGAAGAGAGGAGACACAGAGAAGAGACACACAGTGAGAAGAGACGAACAGACACAAAGCCACCGAGGAGAAGAAGGAGAAGAGAGAAGAAAAGGGAGAGGGCTCCGGCGTGGAGTCTTCCGACAACCACCAGGCAAAGAAAAGAGAGTAAGAGAGAGAGAGAGGGCTTGATGTAGTAGGGGAAGGTGGGGGAAAGAGCAGTGGACGGTCGTCCCTGCTTCGATCTCCAACACCTCCTCTTCTTTTGTTCCTTGTCTTCTCCCTCTCCGTTCTTTTGTTCTTTGGTTTTCTTTCTTGCTTGTAGCTTTAGCTCAGGCGTGCTTTGTAATGTATGTGGACGGCTGCGACTCTTTGCTCCCCCATGAATGAAGATCGTCCCCCCCAGTGGGTTTTCTCTTCGCTTCGTTGGTTTTCGGCCACAGTGCGCTTGATCATCTTTTCCTTCACTTTCCGGTGTTTGTTTTCATCCCTCAGGCCGACGGTTTCCCTCCGGATCCGGCGCCATCTTGGATGGTTTGAGGTCACGAGTCCCCTACCGTAAAGCCCAACGCCTTCATCCGTGTCTACCCCTTTGAACCTTCTCCCCTCCTGCCGGGGGTCCCTATGGGTTTGATCGGTCCAACACCCCGCCCCATTAGCAGACTAACCCTTTTGGAGCCCTGCTCGGTGCACTTGCACCTTCCCCCAGCGGCACACCCTTCCGGCATCTTGGCCGACACACCCATAGTAGCCCCCAGTGGTACATTTTCCCCTTTGTGCCCCAGCGGCACACCTGGTCTCTCTCTAGCTTGGTATCACCTCAAACGCCCTGTGCCCGTCCTTGGCCGACACGCCTTGGCTAACCCCCCGATACACCCTGTCCAGTCTTAGAGATCTTCGGCTCGTCGTTTTCCCCATGTTTTCTGAGGTTTTAGTAAGGTGTTGCCGCCCTCGGGCGCCCACCTCCAGTTGTTGGGTTCCGCCACTCCCTGTGGGTGCGTTCCCTTTATCTCCCTTACCGTTCGGGAGATGCTGCCGAATTTTCATCAGAAATAATAACATGTTAAGAGGCAAAAGGAAGCAACAAGCAAATGGAACAACAACACATCAAAAGGTAAAGAAAACAACAAACGAATGGAAAGACGAACACTTTAACCGAAATGGGGCACTGCGGACAACATGAGAAGAATTGGATGAAATGACTACATGGTGAATTAAATGCTCAATCTGCAAAGAAAATGTTGGGGGGAAGAAGGAGAAAAGATTTGTATAAAACTACATAAAGATCAGAGAAAAGAAGAAAAGAAAAGCCTTAAAATAAGTAAAAGAGGAGTGGGCCTTCATCGGCACGTCTGTCCCAGCCTTCGCCTGTACGCCCTCTACCCTCGTTGGCCGGTACACCTCCTACCCTTCCTTCAGCGGTACACTCTAATAGCCCTTCAACGACACACCTTTTTGGCCCTTCAGCGGCACACTCCTCCTCATCGTCTCACTCCCCGTCTCAATCTCCGTCTCCCTCTCTCTCTCACCGTCTCACCCTCTTTCTCCCTCCGTCTCTCCCTCCGTCTCTCACTCTCCCTCTCACCATCTCACTCTCTTTCTCCCTCCGTTTCTCCCTCCGTCTCTCCCTCCGTCTCTCACTCTCTCTCTCACCGTCTCACTCTCCCCCTCATCGGCACACTCTCTCTCTCTCACCGTCTCATTCTCCCCCTCACCGATACACACACTCTCTCTCACCGTCTCACCCTCTTTCTCCCTCCGTCTCTCCCTCCGTCTCTCACTCTCCCTCTCACCGTCTCTCACTCTCTCTCTCACCGTCTCACTCTCCCCCTCACCGGTACACACACACTCTCTCTCTCACCGTCTCATTCTCCCCCTCACCGGTACACTCTCTCTCTTACCGTCTCATTCTCCCCCTCACCGGTACACACACTCTCTCTCTCACTGTCTCACCCTCTTTCTCCCTCCGTCTCTCACTCTCCCTCTCACCGTCTCACTCTCTTTCTCCCTCCGTCTCTCCCACCGTCTCTCCCTCTCTCTCTCTCACCGTCTCATTCTCCCCCTCACTGGTACACTCTCTCTCCCTCCGTCTCTCCCTCTCTCTCTCACCATCTCAATCTCTGTCTCCCTCTCTCTCCCTCCGTCTCCTGTGGAATGGACTTTCTCGAAGTGGAGCACAATGTACAGACTTGGTGAATTGATGCACGAACACAACGACAAGCAATGCACAGACTTTGCATGAAGGATTGCACAAATGCAGATAGTAAAGTATGTACATTGAAAACGGATGTTCAGACACGCCGTGAACGAATATATGGACTTAATGTGCTTGTGACAATAATATACAGACTTTGTGCGCACGCAGCCAGCCAACGTACAGACTTTGTGTAGCAGCAGCCAGCCAACGTACAGACTTCGTGCTGCAGCAGCCAACCGATGTACAGACTCTGTGCGCATGCAGCCAGCCAATGTATAGACTTTGGGTTGCAGCAACCAGCCAATGTACAGACTTTGTGTGCACGCAGCCAGCCAACGTACAGACTTTGTGTTGTAGCAACCAGCCGACGTACAGACTCTGTGTGTATGCAGCCAGCCAATGTACAGACTTCGTGTTGTAGCAACCAGCCAATGTACATACTTTGTGTTGCAGCAACCAGCCAATGTATAGACTTCGAGTTGTAGCAAACGGACGATGTACATACTTTGCGTGTGTGCTAGCAGACGATGCACAGACTTTGAGTTTGCAGCAAATGAGGAATGCACCGGCTATGTATGGCAAGCTATGCAACCAATGTACAGACTTGTGTGTTTGCTAAACCAGTGAACGTAGGTAAAGATAGGAATGTATAGACTTCGAATGCATGAAGCACACGGGCTGCACAGACTCGGTCCGAGAATGTATAGACTTTGAGCCGATGGATATATAGACTCAGTGTGCATGCAACCAGCCAATGTACAGACTTTGTGTTGCAGCCACCAGCCAATGTATAGACTTTGTGTTGCAGCAACCAGCCAGTGTATAGATTTTGAGTTGCAGCAAATGGATAGTGTACAGACTCTGCGCATGTGCTAGCAGACGTTGTATAGACTTCGTGCTAGCACGGCATGCCCGCCAACTCCCTCCCCGGCACACTCCCTTGGCGCTTCTCCGGCACCCTCTAACCTACCCGGTACACCCTCCAGCCCCCCTCGCCGGCACGCTCTCCCTGTCCTCGCCGGTACGCCCCTCTTAGCCCTCTATCGGCTCACCCTCTCTCCCAAAAAAATAATAATGATAATGATAATTATGATAATAAATTAATAAAAACCATGATAAATAAATAAACCTGAATATATATATATATATATATGAAATAAACAAAAAATGAAATAGTGAAAATAATAGTAAAAAGTAAACATAATAATAATAATAAGCAAAATGGAGGAATCATCTAGAACAAATACATAAAAGGGAAATAAGCAATATATATATATATATATATATATATATATATATATATATATATATATAATTTAAAACCCAGATAAAAAAGTGGTAAAAATCTATATCGCAGCCCCCATCTCTCTCGTGACCCGGTGCGGAAGGAACAACAATGCCGCCCTTCCAGGTTGGGCCTGAGTCTCGGGAATTATCCCGAAATAGCCACGACCTGACCTTGCCTCGGGCCGATATTCTGATTAAACCGGACTCGTTTCTCGGGCCAGATCCCTTCCGAGCCACTACTAAAATTGCCGCGTGTTCGGCAGACATTTGAACGGGTTCACCTCGATTTCTGCCGCGTTCCTATTACGGACCTGTGTCCGAACATGAAAAGGTCCATGAGTGACCGACATGGCCGACGGCTCCCATCCCAACATGGTCGTAACCCGGCATTGCTCTGGGCCAATAGCCTGTCGGATCAGATTCATCCTAACGGGATTTATTCCCGCTCTTTCATCGAAGTTGCTGCGAACTCGGCATACATTTGTACGGGGCTATTTCCATCTACGTTGCACCTTCAATATGGACCCTTGTCCGAATATCAAGTGGTCCGCAAGTGATCGACAGAAATATGAAAAGAACGAGATGGCTCCTGTCATCCCTAGACCCTATACATGAGAATATCAATAAGGCCTTTGCGGGCTGTGCTTGGACCTCGGGTCCGTCCCGATTATGGTCATTGTCTGACCCACACCCTCTGCCTATAGCTTGCTTCCTTCAAACATGTTTCGGTTTTGGAATCTAGTCTCGGGACTCTTCCCCGGTTCCCCCCAGCACTGGGAACATTAATGATGCCCACGCAAGCCCCGTTTGGACCGCGGGAGGCGCCCCCGGTATGGTCCCGACTCGATCTTGCACCGGGCCAACAAACTCATTGGTTTCCTGCTACACTAATCGAGATTTAACCGAATATTTTTAGAGTCTCAGAATAATATGTTTGCCGTGTCCCGGCATACATATGTTCCAGGTCCTCTTGCGACGATTACGATATTCTCAAGCCGGACACCCGTCCGAATATTAAACGGTCTCCCGAATGACCGACACATTTCGAACGTCCGCTTCCCAAGACATAGGGCTTTCCAGCCGATTCAAGGGATATTCCCTCGTTGTCCCTTGGCACCGGAAATATTAATGACGCTCATGCAAGTCTTGTTTCGATCGCGGGGCCCACCGTAGTATGGTCGCAGCTTGCTCTTGCACCGGGCCAACAGATTTATTGGTTTTTGACCGCTCCAACCGAGGCTTAGCCGAATGTCTTCCGTTCCTCTGAACAATAAATTTTCCATATCCTGGCATACATATGCTCCGATTTTCCCGCGACGATCGCGCTTTTCTCGAGCCGGACATTCGTCCGAACATTAAATGGTCAGTACACGACCGACATGATCTCGAATATTTTTTTTCTCACCCTCGCGTGAGGATTTCAATATCTCGTAATAGACCTTTCATGCAATTAATTCCCTGGCCATGAGGCCCTGAATCCCGACGATTAATCAAGGGTGTTCCCTCGTATGGGGGATGTAAATGACGCCGTGACCTTTATGGCGCGACGGGTTTTGGTCCTGGCACGAACTACACAATCCTCTGACGAAGTCAGATCGAGCGCACCATGGGCTCTTCGGGGCCCGAATAAATTGTCACTTTGTGACTGGCACGCCCACGCACTTAATAGACGAATCAACCATTCCCGAATCGTCGTAGCATAATAAATGCGTGAAAAGTGCATCCGCAGGAATGAATAAGGCTTCATCATTTTTTCCCTCAATGAGGGTGCTTGTTCAGTAGGCTAAATGGGAGGAACCCCGGTTGCCTCTTTTATTTGCTTATGTTGTAGCTTGAAGGCCCCAGAATTTGAGATGCTTATTCCCTTTTGCGCCAGATGTTTGCTGGCTAGTTTATTCTCCCGGCCCGAGATAGCAGTAGTCGGGCAATACTTTGCCAAGAAGGCCTCAGCATCAGCTGCCAGCTCACTTAACTGTTTAAAGGTTCTGACTTTGATGTCCCCCACCCTTTGTCGGATTTCATCTTTCAGATTTCTTTCACATCTCCGAATGATGTCTTCGCAGTTCGGAGGACTTCTGCATCTTTCATGGGAGTCTACCACTCTTCTTATATAGTCTGGGACAGACCCATCGTCTCTTTGCCCGGTCTCATATAACTTTGCCTCAGTGAATTCTCCCTCGATCGGCTTCGTTTCAGCTATTCGCTTCTCATTGGGCTTATTCATTGTCGCCGGAGTTGTCAGATTCAGGTGTGAGTTAGATGGGTTTAAGCCCATTTCTCCCATTTTTCTCTTCATTGTTTTAAGTTCTTGGCGTAGCTCCATTATCAGAGTGGGCTCGGGTTGACAGGGGCTAGAGATGCTGCCCCCCCGTCTCGGATTCAGGCAGGACCATCATTCCCCTGGAGCCGTGATCGGGCATGTTCAGTCTTTGAGAGCTTGATATTCTTGCCCCCATGATTGTACGTGAGGGAGTATGATGACATACTTCTTCATTTGGCAACAAAGAGTGCTCCCCCTCCTCCCGGGGCTGATTGGCATGGTGGGAGGCGAAAGTTTCGGGTTGATTCGCCTGGGCCGGCACGAAGCATATCTCTTCGTCTTCTACTTCTTCAGTCGTTCCGCTCGTGCCGGTCACGGCTGATAATGTGTTGCAAGAGAGGGCAACACCTCCCCTTTTGTCTCTCGACTTTTTCTTCTTCTTCCCCTCGGCGGCTGGCATATGCCCCCACACCGCGTCATCTTGTAGCTATCGTTGTACGGACACCATGTTGACAACCCTTTTAAAGTCGGGAAGCTCGTGAGGGCATGGAGGGTCCACTTTGGATTCGCCCATCTGGAGCTCTCCTCTCTTGATCAGGCCTTCAATAGTATCTTTGAATACATAGCAATCTTCAATAGAGTGCCCAAGCATTTTGGTGATACGGACAAAAGTGGGGGTCATCTTTTCTTCTAAGATCACCTGGCCTCCTCGGCTCTAGAAGGGTGACCTTAATGTATCTTGTGCCCCATTCAAACAAGAGCCATGTCTCTTTCTTAGGAAAGGAGTAAGGCTTCATCATTTTGGCCTGCAAGGGAGACCCTTCTTGTTGTTCGACAGGTTTAGCTGGAGGAGGACCGACAATGCCCCCTTCATCTTTATTTCTTTGCCGCTCGAACACCCTGAAGCCACCTGCATGAACTTCTTCAGGCACGGATCGTTCATTGGCTGATTTAGCCTTCTGGCTCGAAGCCACAGGTGTAGAGTAGAGGAAAGACTTGATTTCAGCCACCACATTGTTCAATCGGTCGAATGACTTAATTTCGATTCCGATCATCCTTTCGAGGATCCCCCGCTTCAAGTTTTGTTTGCAGATTTGCACTGCGTCCTCTTGGTGTGGCGGCCGCTTGCATCTCATGCTGAGATTCCGTCATCTTTTAATATATTCCAAAGCAATTTCGTCAATCCTCTGTTTGGAGGCATATAGTTCGGCCATAGTTATTTCTCTCTCGGCAACGTGAAACCATTCCCGAAACTTCCGTTGCATATCTGACCAGTCATTGATAGACCCAACCGGTAAGTTTGAATACCACTCAAAAGCGAGTGCTGTGAGGGAGGCCCCAAAGAACTTGAGTAGGTAAGACTCGTCGGCCGCCTATATGTTCTTTCGACGAACATTGTCCGTCGAACTGATCGAACTTCGGCGGTTTGGTGATGCCGAGAGGTAGCCTCTTGGCTGCATGGTGGACAGGGTAAGGCACCTTGTACACATCGAAAGCGACATTGTCTTCATTGCCCTTGTCGGCCAACTTCTTTTCAATCATCTGCTCTATGATTATTTTGCTTGCTATTACCTGGTCAATCGGTCCTGGGCAAAGGTGGTCTTGCTGCGTCTACGGCGTCGCCACCGTTTCTTGAGGTGTAACAGAAATCCCATGGTATGGAAAAATAGGGGGTTGCATTGCAGTGACATGTGGCTGCTGGGAGGGAGTGCCCCTGTGTAGATAGGGGCCAACTGAACTGCGGCTGCCTGTGGCAAAGCTCCGAGGATTTGGCCATAGCTTCCCGGTGTCTCGGGGGGAACTTCGGGGTGCTTGGCGGTAGACGCTTGTGAATTCCTTTCATTTAGCTGTTTCTTCAGTAGTTCAATCTCCTGCTGATATTCCTGCAGCAGCCTCAGCGTTGCAGGGTCATGCATGGAGGGGTTGAGGGAGACACCTCTTTCTTCAGCTGGAATTTCTTCGGATGACGTGGATGCTCTCCCGTTGCCACCTTCAGTCGTGGTCATGTTGATAGCCATCATGACCAGGCTAGCATCTGTTCCTTCACTACGGGCTTGTACCGCCTTATTATGATTCCCGGGCAAGGACCCGCAGCCACCGGCCGCCCCAGCCCTATTGTAGGTGAGTATCATGGCTCGTCACCCCCGGTCTTTATTTGTAGCATTGGCAGGTTCTAAGGGTTGCATCCCCAGAGTGGTGCTGTCAGGGTTTTGGGAATGCCCCCGGACAACCCGAATAGTATAACTTCGCACTTTAGCAGGGCGGATGAGAGCTCGTGGCAGGTTGATTGGCGCCAAAAATTTGTGGGTGAAGCAGGCTTGCCTGGTCATCCCGCCTTGTTCCTTGTTATGTGGGCGAGTCTCGGCCAGATGGATGTGGGGCCGGGGAGCTAGCCTTCTAGAAGCTTGGGTCAAAACCCTGGTCCTCTCTTCAATTTCTCTTTCTCTTCCTGGAGCTAGGGACCGCGACTGCTTGGGCACCCAAGTTTGTTTAAGTTTGATTGGCTGAGGGGCTAATCCTCCCTCCGATTTGGACCTGCAATGGTCCAGCTTCCCTTGGGCCAGCACTTGGAAGGAGTTATGTACCGGCACAGTTGGAATTGCCCTATCCGGTGTGATTTTGGCCTGTCGGCCATTCTGAAACACACGGACGCCTCCAATGAGCATGGATTTGCCCGAGGTGGAGAGTCGACTTCATAATGTGCCGGCGTTCTTCTTGGTCGCTCTCCTGGCAGTGGGGGTACGCTTCCGGTTGACGGGAGCACGGAGGTGAGTATGGTGAGCGTAACAGCCCACCGTAGTAGCTTCAGTCGGGGCCACCTCTCCAATGACGGTCAATTCCACCTCCCGGATGTTCAGGAGTTCCATAAACGCGACCCCCAAAAAGTTGGGGAAGTCGACGACGGGTGGGAAGCTTCTGAACTAGTTCAGCGTTGCCAAATAGCCATGGGCAACATGGCTGGCAACAACAAGCGGTCCGAACAATACATCCATCGCAATTGTCAAAAATACCCCCCTGCAAATGCAGCTCAAATAGTTAGTAATTTAGGAAGGGGCCACAAGGCCCTTAGTCCTGGCGAAAAGATGAAGGGTGATTTTAGTCCCACCAGACGTGCCAGACTTATGGACGCATATTTTAATTAAATAGTTGTTTATTTGTTTATTGAGTTCGTTTATTGGTTTATTAAGTGCGTGGGCGTGCCAGTCACAGAGTGACGATTTATTTGGGCTTCATGGAAGCCCTTAGTGCGCTCAATCTGACTAATCAGACGATCATGTGGTTTGGGTCGGGACCAAGACCCGTCGTGCCATAAAGGTCACGGCATCATTTACATCCCCTCGGAGAGGGGAACACCCTTGATTAATTATCGGGAATAAGGGCTCTAGGGCCGAAAGAATTACTAATTAATGCAAGAAGAAAGGGGCAGTCGAACTATGCTAAAAGCCCGCATCAGGGTATGAACATCAAGATTATGTTGGTCGCTCACGGACCATTCCATGTTCGGACACAGGTCCGTATAGAAAACAAGACAGTGACTGAAATAAACCCATGTAAATATCTGCCAAGAGATGGCAATTTCGATGAGAAGATGGGATTAGATCCCGATGCAAAGGGGGAAATGTCTTTGGTGAGATATTGGCCCAAAACAGAGGCGAGCAATAACCATGACGGGGGAAGTAACTCTCGAGGGTGAAGCACGGCCTATGAGGGCATCACTAATATTCCCGAACCTGGGGTCCGAGGGACGTGAAGGTCGTATCGTTCCATTAATTATTATTATTATTATTCATTATCATCATTCATTTATTATTACTATCATCTTTGTTGATCATTTTTATCACCCATGGGCTATGAACTCCTCTCCCACTTATTTTATTATTATTTTTAATCATTGTTAATTAATAATTTTTTAAATTACTTCAATTTGAATTTTTTATCATTATCATTATATAATTCTCCCCCCTTTTTTATCACCATTATTACGTTATCTCTTTCTTATGATGTGGTGCTTTAGATGGGGGTTTTAGGGGGGCTGTATCGCTGGGGAGTGTGTCGTTGGGGAGTTGAACAGTGTGCCACTGGAGGAGGGGAAAAGTGCAATGGGTGAAGGTTGGGTAAGGTGTGTCGGGCTAGGGCACCATCGGGTGCACCAGGTGAAGGCGTCGGCGTGGTGTGCCGGGTAGGAGTGAGTTGGAGGGTGTACGGCTGGGTTAAGCTACGGGTGTACCGGGCAGAGGGGTTGAACGGTGGAAGGGTGCACCGCTGAGGGAAGGTGCAAGTGCACCAGACGGATGGCGATGGGAGCGTACCGGGTGAGGGTTGGGCAAGGCCAGTGCAAGTCTGGGCTTGGCTCGGTGCAGGCTTCAGCCGGGCTGAGTGGAGGTCGGTGCACATGTGCACCAGGCTAAATGAGGGTCGGTGTAGGTCCCAGGCACGCAAGGGACAAGGTCAGTGCACTTGGGGTGAAGTCGGAGAAAGTTGGCCAAAGTGTAATCATGTGCTGGGCCAAGGTCTAAGCAAGGTCCATGTAGATCGCAGTTGGGCTGAAATGAAGGTCGGTGCACATGTGCACCAGGCTAGGATAAAGTTAGTGCATGTTCTATGCATGCATGGGACAAGTTCAATGCACGCTGGGAGGAAGTCTGTGCGGGTGTCAGCTGGGCTGAATGAATGTCGGTGCAGCTATGCAGCCAGGCCAAATGAAAGTCAGTGTACAAGGAGGCCAAAGTCAGTGCACAAAGGGGGGCCAAAGTCAGTGCACATTTGAAGTGTGTAAAGGGCAAGGTTTGTGCATGTTGAAAACAAGGTCAGTGTACAAGGGGACTAAGGTCAGTGCACATTCAAGGGAGAGGTTGAACAAGGTTGGTGCACATTGAGAGCAAGGTCAGTGCACATCTGAAATAAGGTCAGTGCACATAGGGGCAGGGTCCGTGCACGTTCAGAACAAAGGCTGAGCAAGGTCAGTGCACGTTCTTAGCAAGGTCGGTGCACACATGGATAAGGTCAGTGCACATTTATGCTTTGAAGAACAAGGGTCGATGCATGTGGGCACTGGGCTGAAGAGAAGGTCGGTGCATATTATGCACACAGCCGTATGAAGGCGACGCACATGGCCGATGGGCTGAAGGGAAGGTCGACGCATGTTGGGGCAATGCGAGACCAAAGTCTGCACATGTTTTGCCAGCACAAATATAGGTCAAGACACATCATGCCAGGGTTAGATGAAGGTCGATGAACATCATCTCAAGGCTAGATGAACGTCGATGCATGTATGGGTTTGAGGTCTATGCTAGCTGGGGTAAGGTCTATGCTCGTTTGGGGGTAAGGTCTAAGCTAGATGGGGCTGAGGTCTATGCTAGTTTGGGGTAAGGTCTATGCAAGCTGGGAAAGGTCTGTGCTAGTTGGGGTAAGGTCTATGCTAGTTTGGGGGTAAGGTCTATGCTAGTTGGGGTAAGGTCTATGCTAGTTGGGCAAGGTCTGTGCTAGTTTGGGGGTATGGTCTATGCTAGTTGGGGTAAGGTCTATGCTAGTTGGGCAAGGTCTATACAAGTGGGCCAGGTTAGAATTCAAGTCAGTGCAACTGAAATGTGCCGGTGGGAGGTTTGATTGGGGATATACCGGGCAAGCAAGGGTTTGAAGTGTGCCGGGCAAGGCACAGGTGGGGTGTGCCAGGTAAGGCACAGGCAGGGTGTGCCGGCAGGGCAGGCCAAGAGTGTGTCGGGCCAGGATCAAGCTGGAGGTGTGCCGGTCAGGGCAAGCAAGTAGTGTACCGGGTAAACGGGCTAGGCAAGGGCGTGCCGGGTAAATGGGCTAGGCAAGAGTGTGCCAGGTAAATGGGCTAGGCAAGAGTGTGCCGGGTAAACGTGCTAGGCAAGGGTTTGCCGGTGAGAGCCTGGGCAGATTGGAAGTAAGGTCTGAGAGGAGGTCCCTTGTTCATGGAATTCAGATGGAGGGCCTTAAATGGCAAGTTTTCAATTTTCTGTTATGTGATTAAGTCCACAGTCATGTTCAGCAGTCCACCTCTTCGAGTCTTGCACGGTTCCCTTGTCTTGGTTGAAATGTTTTATTATTGCCTGTTTCATTTGTTTGTTACTTCCTTTTATCTTTTAATGTATTGTTATTTTTGCCAAAAATTTGGTAGCATCTCCCCTTGACCCGGATGCTAAGGAGGGGTATAGGGGGACACGCCCACAAGGAGTGGCGTGACCCAACAACTTGAGGTGTGTGCCAAGACAACGACACCTTTAAGAAAGCTTCGAAAAACCCGGGGAAAACAACGAGAAAGAAACACTGGGTTGAAACGAGCTAAGGATGCATTGACTAGAAGGGGCCCAGGTGCGCCAGGCAAAGACAGGCCAAGAGTGTGCCGACTAAGGCAAGCTGGGAGGTGTGCCGGCCAAGGCACAGGCCAAAGGGTGTGTCGGCCAAGGCAGGCTGGGAGGTTTGCCGGCCAAGGCGCAAGCCAAGGGGTGTGCCGGCCAAGGTAGGCTGAGAGGTGTGCCGGCCAAGGCGCAGGCCAAGGGGTGTGTCGGGTAAACGGGCTAGGCAAGGGTGTGCCCGGAAGGGCACAGTTGAGGTGTGCCGGTTGAAGGCACAGCCGAGTGTGCCGGTCGAAGGCCGAAAGGAAGGGGTGTGTATCGGCCAAGGCATGGGCCAAGAAGTGTGAAGGCGAGACGGCCAGGAGTGCGCCGGGCAGAGACAAATGAGAGTGTACCGGTGGGAGGCCTGGGTAGGTGTATGTACACCGTTGTCTTTGGAGGGAAGGCTGGGGAACACTCTGGCCAATGGATGTGCTCCAAGTCTTGAATAGGGGCAGTGGATTCCAGTAGACCCATATGGAAGGATGAGGGGTGATTATGCTACAGAAAATCATTGAAGAGGAAGGAGGCCAGCCCTATACTATCAAGCCAGAAACACCACCTATCGGGCTAGACAGGCCAGTGTCATGGGGGGTAGGTAAAACAAAGAGCTAGAAGACTGGGGGGGAAGAACACAAACCACAGGCCAATGGCGAAGGAGAAACTAACAAGAACAACAAGAAGCAAACAAAAAGATATTTCATTCATAGAGAACACGATGACAAAAGATCATGGCCAAAGGGCCAAATACAATGCAATGCATCCAAACGGAAGGGGGAGGAGAAACAAGAAAGAGAAAAGAAAGAGCAATAGGAGAGAGGGCTGGAACGAGGAAGGGTAACAGTTCCCTTCTCTATTCCTTCCTCTCCCTCTACAGTCAGCACGATCTCTCCCTCTCTTCTCACTATCTTCTACCTTCTTCTTCTCTTCATGCTGTGCGTATTCTTCTCTCTGGGCGCTGCTCACTGTCTCTACACATTGTCTGTCCACTCTTGTTGTCTTCTTCGTGAGAGGTTATGTAGGTCCGACGTTGACGGGGGGCCTCATGATGGCAACCCTGTCTGAGGTTGACCCCGGTCATGTCTTCGTCAGGTGGAGGCTTGCCTGCTCAAACCAGAGGGTGACACCGTGGCAAAGTATTAGCTGGCGTTGAGGTGGCCGAGCTGCGCACCAAGGGCCCCACGTAATGACCATTGTGTCTTCTGTCGATTTGTGCCGGTCTGAGGGTCATAACTCTGTGCCAGGTGCAGAAGGATTAACGCTACACCGGGTGGACCATTTGGCAGGGTGTGCTGCTGAGAGGGCATAAAGGCTGTGCCGTTAAATGGGCACAACTGCTGTGCCGTGAAAGGGGCTTTATGGTGTGCCGCTGGAGGGCAACAACAGTGTGCCGTTGAAGGGGCATGCAGGGGTGTGCCGCTGGAGGGCATAAAGAGTGTGCCGTTGGAGGGCATAAAGAGTGTGCCGTTGGAGGGCTATAGCAGTGTGCCGTTGAAGGGGCACGCAAGGGTGTGCCACTGGAGGGCATAAAGAGTGTGCCGTTGGAGGGGCACAATGACTGTGCCGTTGAAAGGGCATTCATGGTGTGCCGCTGGAGGGCAACATCAGTGTGTCGTTGAAGGGGCACACATGGGTGTGCCGTTGGAGAGGCACAGGGGTGTGCCGTTGGAAGGCACATGCTGCTGTGCCGTTGAAGAGGTACGAAGGGGTGGTGTGTCATTGGAGAGACCCCCCCTGGGTGTGCCATTGAAAGGGCGCAGGGTGTGCCGCTAGAGGGCCTACTGAATGTGCCCGGTACAAGGGCTTCGATCCTACTTCAGGAACTTAGGACTGTGAATTTATTTGGGACATTCTTCACCGTCAGGGACATGAGGGTGACCCCATAGCAGTGTATAAGTTCAGGAGGGTATCCTGTGTTTTCTTTGTCATTTAATGCGCCCGTGCAAATGCGAGGACTTGCCGGACGGTATTATTCTCCGGAGCCCTGGGTGTAGACACGCCAAAATTGACATTACTGTGAGTACATCTCATATTGCCTTGTAATGCCCCAATTTGACCCTCAAATTAGCTTCGTTTGAGTGATTTTTCCCACTTTTCTTGGATTTCTCACTTTTCCTCCTCTTTTCCTATTTTTCTCTATTTTTCTAGATTTTTATGGATTTTTATGGATTTTTTTTAGATATTTTCTCTAATTTTTCAGAATTAACGACCTGGGCTAGGGCGTGTTTTAAATAACGCCTTCACCTAAGGCGTGTTTCAAATAAATAACGCCTTCTCCTAAGGCGTGTTTTAAATAACGCCTTCTCCTAAGGCGTGTTTTAAATAAAGCCTCTTTCTAAGGCGTGTTTCAAATAAGTAATGCCTTCTCCTAAGGCGTGTTTTAAATAAAGCCTCTTCCTAAGGCGTGTTTCAGAATTTTCAAATAAAAGAAAGACTTATTTCCAAAATTGATCCAGGAAGAGACGCCTTAGCCTAAGGCGTGTTTTTAAAAGACGCCCTCTGGAAGGTCGTCAATTTTTGAATTGACGCCCTGGTCCAGGTCGTGTTTCAGTTTTGTGTTCCTGCTCAACCGCAGCCTTTCCCCAGAGAGTCCTGCTTCGTTTGGGCTCTTGCCCATTCTAATCCTTCCCTTTTTTTGGGCTCTTGCCCGTTCTTATCCTTCTATCTTTTGATTCAACTCTATTAATAGAGCCTTTCGGCTCTGTTAGGGGGTTGGTTCGGAGGTTCTGTTTTCTTTTTCTTCTTCTGTTCTTCTTCTTCGTTTTCTTTTGTTTTCGTTATTCCTCTTTGTTCTGTTTTTGTTCTTCTATTTTCTTCTTCTTCTTCTTTCTTCTTCTTCTTCTTCTTCTTCCTCTTCTGTTTCTTCCTCCGTTCTGTCTTCTTCTTCTTCTCCTTCTGTCTTTTTTCCTTTTCTTTTGTTTATCTTCTTTCTGCAGGGAATCGAAGGAAGGTGGGGCTCTTGGCTAAGGAGGCTTCTTCCACATCAAATCTTCATCCTTTGAAGGCTTTCTCCACATCAAGCATCAAAGCCAAGGAGCAAACAACAGATTCTATTTTTTATCTCCCCCTTATTGCTTATTTTCATTAATTCATATGCATGCATGCATCATTCTTTTATTGTTTTTTTCTTTTTTTTCATACTCAATCACATTGAGGTCTCCCATAAGTGCACTCTTGCACTCTTTCCCCTTATCCTTATTTTGCATTCATCATTATTCATCTCCCCACACCCTCTTTGCATAGGGGTTTAAGGGCAACCACCCTTAAGGTGTGTTCTTCTCTAATTGTTCATGTTCACATTTTTATTAAGAATTGATGCTACACTCACCATATTTCTAATTCATATTATTTTGGTGTTTGTGTCTTTTTTGTAAGGGTAATTAATTGAAGAACTCTCTTCATCGGCCGGCCGATCTAGAAGAGAAAGGAAAGCACTCACAATCACCCGCGTTTCAAGGTATTTTTCGCGATCCCTCCCATATTTTTATTATTATCTCTTTTGAGGCCTCGTGTCTCTGGCGATCACAAACTCCTCTTGTGCACCTCGTGCATGTTTTTCTCCACATTATTGATTATTGCTTGTTCTTAATTTTCTCTTAAGTGGATTTCTAATTAGAATCTACAAATTGGCGATCACGGTGGGACACTTTTCATTTTTCATTTGATTACCCCTTTCCCCTTGGCACCCTCGCGTGCCCTTTCCTATTGGTACCCACGGTACCCCTCCTTTGTGCCCCTCGGGCACCCTCCATTGTTTTCTTGTCCCACTTGTGATCTGTCAGTTGATAGATTTCTTTTTGAAATCCCACTTTATCCAAAAAATAAAATTTGATGAGCATGATTATGTTTTGATATTCATATTTGTTGATTGACTGTGATTGACTCTGTGAGTGTTTCTCTGCTATTGCTGGCCATGAAGAGTTTCTGGAATAAGGCAATTAACGCCTCTGACAGAGGCGCGTTTTTGTTAACGCCCTAGCATAGGGCGCCTTTTCCCTATTTAACGCCTTCTGTCAGGACGCGTTTTTATTATATTTGGTGATCTGTTGAATTAACGCCCTTCCCCAGGGCGTTTCTTTATTGATTAGCGCCTCACACCAAGGCGCTGTTTCATGATTTGACGCCCTTGGTCAAGGGCGTCCTTTTATTTGTAACGCCTCACCACGGGGCGTTTCTTGACTTGGTTGGCATCTCCCCACAGTGTTTCACGCCCTGCCCCAGGGCGTCTTTTCCATTGGTAGCGCCCTGCCCCAGGGCGTCTTTTGATTTATAGCGCCCTGCCCCAGGGCGTCTTTTGCCTGTGTTTTTACCGCACTCCTTCTTCATCACTGTATTATATTTTTTTGATTATATCTGTTGCATTCATTCATATTGCATTGGTTTGGGAGACCTCCTCTCTCCACATATCTAGGAGCCACACACCCCCTTGGTGAAGGAAGGACCCTCTATTGAGCATTCCGTCTCTTTGGATTGGAAATTCCTAAACCAAGTCTCCGTAAGTCCCCGCACCCGTGGATTCCCTCACGGACGCTGGGCAGGTTGTACCCTTTTGAAGTCCCGAGTTAGTTGGCCTATACGTGGTGAGAGAGGGTTCCTAGTTGGCATTGGAGTTCAAACCATATTGAAACTAGGTTCCCCCCCCCTTGTGTGAATCATTCAAAACTTTGATAAAATCCTTAATTCACCAACGTTCAAACAAATCAAATCAAGGTAACCATCTCTTTTGTGTGCTTCTTTGCATATTATTTTGAACTTTGATTGCATGATGGCTTACTATAAACAAGGTAACATGTTTAATTCAATTCATGAGGATGCACAACCTAGCACATCCTATTCCCCTCAACTTCAACATGATCATCAAAATTCTCACCATTCTTTCAAAGGGCCACGTCCTCATTCTTATGGTCATGCCCGACCCATGGGCAATGTCCAATCCAATGGTCCTTCAACTCAATTTCGAGCCACTACTCCCTCGGGATCCTCTCGTCCCAATGATGAGAAGGTCTCCCAGATCATTCATGCATTAGATCATCTTACCCCTCAACAGATCCAAGCCCTTAACGCTGCCGTTGAGGGTACATCTCATACATCTCTCCCTCCTTCCAATTCTATACGGGTGGCCCATCACCCACCTCCTTCCAATTCTATTCGGGTGGCCCATCACCCATCTCCCTCCAATTCTACACGGGTGGCCCATCACCCCCCTCCTCCTTCCAATCCTGATCGGGTGGCCCATCACCCATTTACCTCTTCTATTCATCCTTCTACTCGGGTGGCCCATCACCCGCCTCCTTCTATTCCTCCTCCAACACGGCCCCAAGGCCCGTCTATTCCATGTAATCCGGCTCATCCGGGTTCTTCCATGGGTCAGCCCATTAATCCCCCTCCACGGCCTTTTTATGCGGCCCCTCCTCCTTCAAGGCCCTGCCAGCCCTCGGTTGTTCAAGTCACACCCCTCCAACAATCTCTGCTTGATAAGATTATTTTGATGGAGGAACAATTAAGAAGGGTCACGGCTCCTCCTACTCCGGTCAATCCTCTCCATGCCGCTCTGGACGAGATTACAAAGATGGAGAAAGAATGAAAAGACAGGAGGGATGATTACGGCGTCGGCGGTTCAAGTGAGCAAGAGCCGGCATTCGAAGAATCCGAGGCAGTATACGATGATGATGAAGCTCCGCAGGCACCCCTTCCGAGTTTCCTTAATTTCCCGCTCCCTCCACTATCATTTGATAAACCTCCTGCTCAGGATGAAACCATCCCTGATCCAACCCTTATTTATGAGACTAATTGGTGTTACGATGATGGGTCGATACTTCAATCACCCACACCGGCACATTGTAAGTCTCCTCCCATCCTTGACACCGCATACATTACACCTCCTCCAGTTGCACCATTAACCTCCGCAACACTGGCCTCCCCCAAGCCTTCCACTATTAAACCTCCACCCGTTAAGCCATCTACCTCCACGCCATTAGCCTCCATCAAACCCACCATTGAACCTTCCCAAATTAACCTCCCATTACCGCCACCTCGGCCTTCCATTATCCCTTTAAAACCCACTTTGCCTATTCCACCATTTAACCCTTTACCCTTACCCATGGCTAATCCTGAGCAGGATCCACCCCTTTTTGCACCCGAGCCGATCCCAACTGCTTCCGAGCAAAGGGAGAAACTCGACGTGTTGAACCCCGCTACGCTCACCCATTTGCCAACGCTTTCCATCATGCCTCCACCATTCATGGAGCCTTCCGCCTCCACTTCACCTCCCCTTACTACTCGGAATGGGGGGCCTTCTACAAGCACAGGTGCCGAGGACGATCATGAGCCGGGCAGCAAAGATTTGGCCGCGCCATTCAAGATTCAAGAATTCATTTGCCGGATGCCAATCCGGGTTATTGTGCCAAGCACGGTCGAAGAAGCCAAGTCGCCGCCATGCCGAGCATTGATGCTGTGTAAGGGCCGGGCAGGGCACCATTTGTTCCAATTTCCAAAATTTGAATCTTTGGGCAACATAATGCTTCCGAGCCCAACTTTCCAACTCCCTCACACCATTACTTTGCACTCTCCAAGGGAGTTGACATTCACCATTGAAGCTTCGGCAGGGGCTATTTCTCATACACTTTCACTGCCGTGGAGGGGCAGTTATCTTAATGCTAAGGGGCCATCCCTTATTTGTTCCACTTTCTATTCATCCATCTCTATCACTTTTTCTTCATGGGCCATTCCCAGGGTTAGGAGGAGGATCTCATCCTCTCGCCCTTCACATTCTTCATATTCTTTGCATTTCATGCATTCATCGCATCCATCCCATTGCATGCATTTGCACCTCCTGCTTCCCGGGTTTCCAAACCCGTATCTTCCCCGCCTTCCGGCACCTCCGGATATTCCGCACTTCCCATCTTATTAATCTTCATCTTTTTATCCACTATCCCTGGGGCATCGCGTCCCTTTTCCTGCTATCTCCCTGGAACCTCCAGGAATTTTATCCCTCCTCCTTGGGCATCGCGCCCCTTTCCATTCTCCTCCTCTAGAACCTCCGGACCTTTCTCTCGGGCATCGCGCCCCTTTCCACCTTCCTCCTCCGGAACCTCCAGATTTTCCCCTTGGGCATCGCGCCCCTTCTCATTTGCTACCTCCGGAACCTCCGGATTTTTCTCCTGATCCTCTTTCATTCCTCTCTCTTGGGTATCGCGCCCCTTTCTATATTCTTCCTCCGGAACCTCTGAACTTTTCCCTCGGGCACGACGCCCCTTTCCATCTTCTCCTCCCTGATTTGCTTCCTCCGGAACCTCCGGACTTTTCCCTCGGGCACGACGCCCCTTTCCACCTTCTCCTTCCTGATTTCATTCCTCCGGAACCTCCGGATTTTTCTCTCCTCCCTGGGCATCGCGTCCCTCGGCATTTGCTTCTTCCGGAACCTCCGGACTTTCCCTTTGGGCACGACGCCCCTCTCCACCTTTTTTATTTGCTTCCTCCGGAACCTCCGGACTTTTCCCTCGGGCACGACGCCTCTTTCCACCTTCTCCTTCCTGATTTCATTCCTCCGGAACCCCCGGATTTTTCTCTCCTCCCTGGGCATCGCGTCCCTCGGCATTTTCTCCCTCCGGAACCTCCGGACCCTCCATCTTTCTTCCGATTCATCTTTCTGTTCTTCCAAGACATCACATCCTTCATTTTTTTCTTCCTTTTCCATCATCTTTTTCCCTATTTTGTCTCAGGGCATCGCGTCCCTTCTTTTGTCATCCCTCCGGAGCCTCCGGATGATTCCTCCTATCACAATTCTCCTCCTTTACTTCCGGACCCTCCAGATCCGCCTCTTTCCATCTATCAATTTCTTCTTCTAATTCCTCCAGATCCTGGGTCCGACCCAACTTCTTCCACATCCACTGCCTTGGGCATCTGCCCTTTCTCCCACTGCTTCCGAGGCTTTAGTCCTCACTCCCCTCCCTAAGTTCCGCTTCTTCTGTAGACTGTTCCATGTGATCAGGGTTTCCACACCTTAGTGAGGGAGTTCTAGCCCTCGCCTCTTTTTCCTTTTTCCTTATTCGTCTGAGTCTGGTCTTGGCACCACCCCTTCGTGTTAAGCCACTTTTAATCCTTTGCTTCCAATCATTTTATCTGCCAAAGAGGACTATCCCACAATGATCAACCTCGCCTCTGGTAGCAGCTGCTTCAAGAAAGGTTGCAAGGTAACATTTTGGCATAAGTACGCATTTTAATGATATCATTCCCTCATTACTTCACGCATGATTTTCAAAATGAAGTGCTTTCTTAACAAGATTAAGAGTGTTGTTTTAAACCTTTATCTTAAGTTTTTGTTTAATGGAAATCATTCTCAAAAGAGTCTTTAGGCTTGTTTTTTGCAGCACCTTTGGTTATATAGAAACCCGCGCTGGGAATTCAATATTCTCTCCCCGCTTGTTAAGAGCAACCCTTAGCTGGGCATTCCACACACTTCACGGCGCCCTTTTAGCCGACTCCTTTGATAAAACACCGTTCCTACCTTGGCCATGCCATGAATTTCTGAAAGTCTTTTTCTCTTCTTTACTCGGCCGAATGCAGGTGCAAGAGGTTGACGGATGAGATGACCAACCTTGGTAATCCCCAATACGAGAGGAGTCTCAAACAGGGGCAGTCTTGACCCAAATCAATATGGAACTTCATTACACATCTAGCCAAGGGCTATTTATGAAAATCAAATCAACATTTTGATGCAAAATTGTGAATTATGGCATGACAAGAGTGGCAAAGTCCCTGCAGAGAAAACCCTGGTCGTATGCATGTCAAAGGTCTAAAAATCGAAGGCACAAAGCCCCAGCGCAACAGACTACCTCTTTGAGGGGAAATACCTTGGAAGGAATTCAAAGTCCCGACATCTCCCATCATGTATAAAGCTTATCTCCAATTGTTCTTCTCTTCTCCCTCTGAGACTGAATGTTTCTCGGGTATGGCCTTGGTAGGGGCACCGTTAATCAAGGGCAATAAGTTATAGGGCGCCACTTTCAATGCACGTCCGGCTTTGGACAGTTTTTAGCGAAAGGGGAAGGAACGAGGACCCCTAGCCAGTGGTTCAAAACACCTTTTGATGCTGCATTAACAATGCCTAAACCAAAATCAAACAAAAAATTGAATATTTCTTGTCCAAAATCCATAAAAATTTGAATATCTTTCTCAAAACTTCATAAAAATTTTTGAATATCTTTTCCTAAAACCCACAAAAATTTGCATATTGATAAAATTCATAAAAATTGGAATATCTTTTTCAAAACTCATAAAAATTTGCATATTTCAAAATCCAAAAAAATTACATTGTATTATCTGATGGTGCTTTTGCAGGAACAATTTTGCAAGGACTAAGAGCACGGGATGAGTCCTCTCTTCACTTATTGCCATCAATCTATTGATTTTTCCCGATATTCTCCTGACATGCCACCCTGGGCATTTTGATTAGCATTTCCTCGTATCTCCAGGCATTACCCTGATTATTCATCTCCAAATCTTTTCAATCAATGCCTGCTGATCATTCTTGTCACCCTGGGCACTTCAATCTGATCATCCCTACCACCTGGGGTATCACTCTGATTATTCACGTCAATCTGATTATCTTTGCTACTCTGCGCATCACTCCATTCATTCAAGAGCTAGCTTCTCTGATTATCTCCATGTCAAGATTGTCATCCTCGTGACAAAACGATAAACAATGATGTTTTGCAATGCAATGCTATTCATGCTATACATGTTTGAATGATATTTATACAAAATTTGATTGATTCATGCTATGATTGCTATGCTTAAATGCCTTATTCATTGTTTGTTATCTTTTATATCTTGGCTAATGAATCTTTAAGCGCAGGAAGAGGCTCTTGGTCCCACCGACTGGGCATCATCATCATACAAGCCCCACGATGCCCGCACCTCATCTCTCAGTTCCCCCATACTTATTGCTTCACCATCTCTCCTTGTATGCATTTTTACTATATGTTACATACGCTACTAGATTACATCAAGGACCTTGTGACTTTGGTAAATCTGGAATTTGAGTTCCCCTTCATCAAAAACAATGATGATTCCAGAGGAGTCTTAGTCATACGGATAGGCCGTTGAGCCGTCCAGGACTGGGGACGATGGTTCCCTTTTGCGAGTTGGTGCGCGGATAAACGGGCTTCGGCTTAGTATCAGCTCGCAGAATTGGTTTCTTGACCCAGTCTTGGCAGTTTAACAATATTATCCTTGATTAGATTATATTTGCCTTATTTATTTTTCCCTTTAGCCCAGCATGCATTCATGTAGGACTTTGAAACAATTGTTGAAAAAACATTTTGATGAGCTGACTTTGAGGGTTGAATTGATATTAATCTTTTCCAGATATGAGATATTCTATGCCGAATTGAGTCCTCGGTTCGTTTTGTCGTTGTTTTGGGTCATTTTCTCGAGAACTCCTTGTTTGGATTTTTATCATCTTATCTTCAATCTTTTCCTTTGATCCACCTTGGCTGCAGTATGTCCACTGGCTGGTAACCGCTCTCCAATGGTGAAATATACAGGTTTGTGACCTGGGGTACTTCCACGCGCTGGAAGTTGATCATTTATTTTATCTCCTTTGTGCACCGCGTGCACACTCTTCCTTTTATCCAAACATCGTTGGTTTCATTGAATTTCCCGAGATTGCTTCATCTCGTGCTTCTGATTTCAATTCTCATTAAGTGATGTTGATTACGTGTCTCATCACACCTTGGCATCTACTTTTCAGTTTGCTACGCTCCCTTGCAAAGCAGACGCCAAGGCGGGGCAGCTGTAGACACGTCAAAATTGACGTTACTGTGAGTACATCTCATATTACCTTGTAATGCCTCAATTTGACCCTCAAATTAGCTTCGTTTGAGTGATTTTTCCCACTTTTCTTGGATTTCCCACTTTTCCTCCTCTTTTCCTATTTTTCTCTATTTTTCTAGATTTTTCTGGATTTTTCTGGATTTTTTTTAGATATTTTCTCTAATTTTTCAGAATTAACGACCTGGGCTAGGGCGTGTTTTAAATAACGCCTTCACCTAAGGCGTGTTTCAAATAAATAACGCCTTCTCCTAAGGCATGTTTTAAATAACGCCTTCTCCTAAGGCGTGTTTTAAATAAAGCCTCTTCCTAAGGCGTGTTTCAAATAAGTAATGCCTTCTCCTAAGGCGTGTTTTAAATAAAGCCTCTTCCTAAGGCGTGTTTCAGAATTTTCAAATAAAAGAAAGACTTATTTCCAAAATTGATCCAGGAAGAGACGCCTTAGCCTAAGGCGTGTTTTTAAAAGACGCCCTCTGGAAGGTCGTCAATTTTTGAATTGACGCCCTGGTCCAGGTCATGTTTCAGTTTTGTGTTCCTGCTCAGCCGCAGCCTTTCCCCAGAGAGTCCTGCTTCGTTTGGGCTCTTGCCCATTCTAATCCTTCCCTTTTTTTGGGCTCTTGCCCGTTCTTATCCTTCTATCTTTTGATTCAACTCTATTAATAGAGCCTTTCGACTCTGTTAGGGGGTTGGTTCGGAGGTTCTGTTTTCTTTTTCTTCTTCTGTTCTTCTTCTTCGTTTTCTTTTGTTTTCGTTATTCCTCTTTGTTCTGTTTTTGTTCTTCTATTTTCTTCTTCTTCTTCTTCTTCTTCCTCTTCTGTTTCTTCCTCCGTTCTGTCTTCTTCTTCTTCTTCTCCTTCTGTCTTTTTTCCTTTTCTTTTGTTTATCTTCTTTCTGCAGGGAATCGAAGGAAGGTGGGGCTCTTGGCTAAGGAGGCTTCTTCCACATCAAATCTTCATCCTTTGAAGGCTTTCTCCACATCAAGCATCAAAGCCAAGGAGCAAACAACAGATTCTATTTTTTATCTCCCCCTTATTGCTTATTTTCATTAATTCATATGCATGCATGCATCATTCTTTTATTCTTTTTTTCTTTTTTTTCATACTCAATCACATTGAGGTCTCCCATAAGTGCACTCTTGCACTCTTTCCCCTTATCCTTATTTTGCATTCATCATCATTTATCTCCCCACACCCTCTTTGCATAGGGGTTTAAGGGCAACCACCCTTAAGGTGTGTTCTTCTCTAATTGTTCATGTTCACATTTTTATTAAGAATTGATGCTACACTCACCATATTTCTAATTCATATTATTTTGGTGTTTGTGTCTTTTTTGTAAGGGTAATTAATTGAAGAACTCTCTTCATCGGCCGGCCGATCTAGAAGAGAAAGGAAAGCACTCACAATCACCCGCGTTTCAAGGTATTTTTCGCGATCCCTCCCATATTTTTATTGTTATATCTTTTGAGGCCTCGTGTCTCTGGCGATCACAAACTCCTCTTGTGCACCTCGTGCATGTTTTTCTCCACATTATTGATTATTGCTTGTTCTTAATTTTCTCTTAAGTGGATTTCTAATTAGAATCTACACTGGGTGGCCAGTTTCTCCGAGTCTTCTCTCTTTGGCTCTGACGCCAATGCGGGACCTAGGTAGGACGTATGGACGTACAATTTTACGTGTCCACAAATGTCCCCCACCCACGGACAGCGCGGGCGAAGGATGAGCCAGACGGTGCTCGTGGGTGTATTCACGTTATAAACATACATTATTGTGTATATGTATATATATATATAATGCAGATATTATTATATTTATTATTTCTTTATTCTATATATATTTTTTCTCTATATATTTTTTCTCTATATATTTTTTCTTCTTTTTTTCTCTCTTTTTTTCCTTTTCTTCTCTTCTCTTTTTTTTCTTTCTTTTCCTCTTTTTTTTTCTTTTTTTAAGCCCCTATAAAAGGGGATGGGGGTGTCCCACTCGAACCACCCCTCTCTCATTTTCAAACTCTCCCTCTCTCTCTCTCTCTCTCTCTCTCTCTCTCTCTCTCTCTCTGTTCGACTCCCGCTCTCTCTTCTCCCTTCTCCTTCACCGCTGAACGCCGCTGCTGCTCGTCGCCGTCACCGGTGCCCAGGGTGAGGAGGCCGCCGTGCCCTCTTCCTCTCGTTCTTTCTCTTCCCTTCGCTCGGAGGACGTCGGAGCCCTAGGCTCCCTTCTCTTCCCCTCCCATCTTCTCCTCTTGTTCTTCTTCTCTTCTTCTTCTCCTCTTCTTCTTCTTCTCTTCTTCTCTTCTCGTGTGGCGGATGATGCTGGGCACCGCTGGTGCCGCCGGGTGAAGGCACAGGGGTGCCGGTGGATGGGCTCCGGAGTGTGCCGGAGACGGGGGCACAGGGTGTGCCAGAAGCGGGGGGCACAGGGTGTGCCGGGGCAAAGGGCACGGTGTGTCGGTGGACGGGAGGCACAGGGTGTGCCGGGGTGAAGGGCACGGTGTGCCGGGTGAGGTGGCACAAGGTGTGTTGGGCGATTGGGCATCCCAGGTGTGCCGGGTAGAGGCACGAGGAGTGTGCCGGTGGTAGTGGGGGGCACGAGTGTGCCGATAGAGTGAGGGGCACGAGTGTGCCGGGTGACTGGGCATCTTGGGGGGTGTGTCGGGTGAAGGTGCCAGGGGGGTGTGCCGGGCAAGGGCACTGGGCAGTGTACCGGGCGAAGCTGAAGGTGGCTTGAACGAACTGAGGGAGAATTCAGTGTGCCCTTCTGTGTGCACCGTGATTTTTGTTGGAGTCGTCACTCCTTGTGGACGAGCACCTGTGTCTTCCCCTTACGCCTCCGGCCTAGGGGAGACTCTGCCAAAACTTTGTCAAAATTCATCGGCATTTTTGTTCACTTTATTTCAGTGTAGTCTTTTCTAGTCTTCTTCCCCTTTGTCTTTACTGAGGACTCATTCTGACTCTAAGTCTTTTGCACCTTACAAATAAATGGCTGCTCCTAGTTATTCTTCTGCTACTGCCAATGTCAAGTCTGCTCTCTCACTGGCGTTCCTGCTGTCACGTGGCTCAACGTTGAGGACCTTGACCGTGAACTTGTCGAGGTGGCCTCACTAGCCGAGTCATTAGACTCCGAGACCAGCACAATAGAGCTCAGCCGAGTTGCCCTGACTGGCGGTGGTTTCACGTTTAATCGGGCTGGCGACTACCGAAGGGATCACCCGAAGGACAAACACCTTCTTCACTTTTTGAAGCACCTTCGCCACTAGGACAGGAGGGACTTCAAAACAGTGCGGGGCGCTGAGCATGCCATCTTACAGTCCCGTGACTATTTGCTATACAGCGTTCGTCGGAGTGTGCCAACGTATCTGGTAGGGAACTGAGGGAATGGAATCCCGTGCTAGGACTGGAGGCACTGACACCGGCGGAGGACAAATTGGTACGGGCACCGGAGTTTACCCCCGCCCGTTGGGACAATGTGGTGGGGCGGGTGCACAAGGAGCAACCCTGCTTCGGCTTATTTCTGGCACCGTTGAAGTGGGGGTATCAGGAGGATCCCTACCTTCTGGACTGTCTGGCCATCCGCTTCAAGCATGAGCTCGCATTGGGCTGGTTTGGGGAGCTTAAAGTCCAGGATGCGCACACCTTTCGAGAGGGGGGTGGAGTTCACCGAGTACGTGCTTTTCAATTATGCTCCCTTGCTTATTCGGGTCGGCGTCTACCACAGTGTTTATGCCTCCCGATACAGCTACCTGATCTCTAAAGGCCTCTGTTGTGGGATGATCGAGGTCTTTAACGCCGAGCTGAACACCTTCTATACCGCCGAAGGTGAGACTTCGCTGGATTTATGGAGTCTTCACCAATTGAGCGGCCTGCCTATTGATGGAGAGCCGTATGAAGAAGTATGCCTCCCCGACCTTCTCAAGGACCAGAAAGACGGGGATGACACCTATGCACTCGGATATTCTTACCGGTTCCTTATGAAGGCGTACTGGGAATTATACCAGTCATCCCATGGTAGGAAGCAGCCTCCCCGTGGGGACCGTAAGAGGGTCCATTTGAGCTTGTGGCTGAAATACTTCTTCGACGGGCCGAAAAAATATGAAGATTTCCCTATGTCAGCACCGCCGTGGTTCAGAAGAAGCGTAGCAAGAGCAAGGCTGAGGTGAAGGTCCCAACTTCAAAGGGGCGTTGGAGTGGTGCTAACCCTGCAGGGGTTGATCCGATGACGCACTGTGCAGCATTCCTCACATACTAGCTCTGTTCTTTTGCTTTGCCATACGGGGATGAGACCGTCGTCCGGTCGGACGCCATTTACCCTGCTTGCCAAATGGCATGGGGCATTAAGCTGTCATTGTGCCCGGCTGCACTATGCCTAATATTCAAGATGTTGGGGGACATTAGTGCACACCAAACCCCATGCTAGGCCCGTTTCATCGGCCCACTGCACTTCTTCAATGCCTGGGTCTGCTCCTTATTCCTAGAGTACGCCTCACACACCATACAGTCTTGGGGGTTGTTCTCGCATATGCTGGAGTTTGCCAACGCGGAGGCGGGTTGGACAACGTTGCAGCTATTCAACATCCAGGGTAGGCTTACAACAGTTCCCCAAGACTTATCGGGCATCATTCATTTTTGGACTCTGGCTGCTCACTCTAGTCCTTTGGTGAACAGCAAAAGGGAGTGTCGGGATGACGAGGTGGAGAAATACCCTCACCCGATCAGCTAGCAGACAGTGACCCTCCCGCTGCTAGAGCCAGAGCTCCGCGACTGGGCATTGTCTATTCGCCCGAGCGTGCTGGTCTTCAGGAAGGGAGACACCTTGCTGCTGGAACCCTATTACCCCTTCCGCTTCGGGTGCAATTTTGGGTATGATCAGCATATCCATGTATATAGCGCACAGTTTACTCTGCCTGTACGGAGTCTTCGGGGCAGCCCGACTACTGAGCACGCCCGGTGCTGGGGGGACTACTTTCACAGGGCGGACAGTTCTACTTTCAGGTTGCCGATGCCCGAGCGAGTTCCACGAGTAACCGTGGACTACTTCAAGTGGTGGAATGCCCGGACAGGCTTCTATCGGTTGTGCAGGACTGACTGCTGGGATGGCACCGAAAGGAAATTCTTGAGCAAGCAGTCGGCGGCCGTCCTTGATATTGATCCGGAGCATCTGCTCCGACTGAAGCATGGCAAGGAAAGGGAGGTGGCTGCATACTTGGCTGCTCGTAAGGAAGCCTGGGAAGCCAGGCCGTCGCCCCAAATTAAGATGCCTCCTGTTGCCAAAGATGAGTTCAAGAGGACTCTTACGCATCTGTGCCGGGTCGGGACGAACTGTCTGGACCTCATCAACTACCCCTTCCCGATAGAAGAAGAAGGCACACCAACTCGTACTTGGCACCCCGAGACGGACCCGATGTGTCCCTATCGCACCTTCTTGAGGAGAGAGGACCGGAGGCTCAAAAATTACAAGGAAACCACATGGCTGTATGTTCTTCTCAGGGCACACAGATTAAAGGCAGAGGCCCCAACAGCTGCCATCCTGGATCAGCGCCTGCAAATTTCTTTTCATTATGCCGACGGGTGGGGAATGGATCACTTCAGCCTCTATTGCCACCTCGCCTTAAAGCAGCATGCGGATCTGGCTCATCTCGCAGACCACTGTACAAAGATCAGGGATGTCCTTTGGCTGGTCCGAGAGGCAGCCCGTCGGGACAAGGAGTCATCCCTGACTTACTGGCCGCTAACTCTACGATTGTACACCGGCCCTCATGGTATAATGCGTCATTGTTTCTGCCTTCCATTGTCATGTTCCTTCATAATGTTGGTTGATTAGTTGATTGATTTTTTTTTGACAGATCATCCCTCCCGCACCCAACTGGCACAATACAGGAACCTTCTTCGGCTGGTACAGAAGCCTCCTCACTTCAACGCGGCGGAGCCGGCCCCCACTACTGCGCCTCTTCCAAAGGCTGGGAAGCGGTTCCGTGCGAAGTCACCAGTGAAGCATGCGTTGACTGCTGCTAAGGTGGCCGAGTGGCAAAGGGGGAAGCAGAGGAAAACAGAAGCTACCTCTTCCTCGGTAGTGGTCCCTCCAGTTCCTCTCCCCCCGTCTTTTGAGGAGTTCGCCGCCGCTCGAGTGGAGCCGAGCCAGCCTGCAGGTTAGGCCTTCTAGCCTTTGAAGCTCTTCAAGGCTCGTTTACATATCAAGAGGGACACTCTTGAAACATATGTGTGTCTTTGTTTCAGCTGTCGTGGAGAAGTCAGTGTCTATATCCATTCCTGGCGTGGGTAAGGCCAGGGTTCACGGGGCAGTGCAACCCGTTGAAGAGACTTTCTCTGAACCAATCCCTGCTGTAGAAGTTGAGGGAGGTCTTTTTTTTGTACCTTGATTGATTTCCTTCATTTCTCATGACCTTACGGGCACGGCTTAATTCAAATCGTGCTTTACTTTGGCAGGAGCTGGTGTAGCAGCCACTCGGCTGAAGGCAGTTTGCTGGATGCCACCGTTCGAACAAACATATGCGAGGAAGGGGCGAAGGCACGGTAAGTCACGGCTGTTGAGCCCGCGTGACAATGCTCTGGCCTTAGATCTTGCCGTTGGGGCTCCCCTAGAGGTGAAAGAGGTGCCCAGTCGTTCCAAGTCCTCGTCGTGTGAAAAGGTAGATTATGGCTACTCTTCTGACGAGGTGCTTTCAAACGAGGGCCCATCCGAGGAGCCCGAGCTTCAAGTACCAACTTGGAAAGCTCCAGTATTGTCTTCTTCTATAAGTTTAGTGGGACAGGTACTTGTGAGTGTGGACCTATTTATTCGGGCTTCTCTCGAGGTCGCCAACTAACTTCTCTGATGTTATCATTTTTGAACTTAATAGGAACAAACATCGCTGGAAGACGCGGAGACTCATGTTCTGGATTCAAAGGTTGCCTGACAGGAGAAAGCCACTGCGGCTATAGACAAGCTGGCATCCATAGTCGAGGCCCTGCGGTAGAAGGAGGCTGCAGCAAGTTCGGATGTCCCCGCCCCGACAGCCGAGGCGCTGTAGCAAGAAGAGGCGGTAGTGGCCGTGAGTATAGACTTTATCCCCTTTTTTTGAGTTTCCCTCGGGACTGTTGATTTATTTGAAGCTGGATAGGATCATGCCTCCCAAAGGGTCGCGGGGACTCCTACTCTGGCAACTGAAGCCCTGGAAGAGGGAGAGATAGTGCCGGAGACTGAGACTCGAGAGGAGGGAGAGACCGTGCCCGGGACCGAAACCTGGGAAGAGGGAGAGATAACACCGGAGAGCAGCATAGTGCCGACAGATGAGGTAAGAATGGGGGCCCCTCAACTCTTTTAAAAACCCAACAATTCTTTCCACATAGTGAGTGGCTAACCTTGCTCTGCATGGCCTGTCAATGACGACGCCCAAGAGAGTGCCTACTGCTCGAGCTCGTAAAGCCGTTCCCAGGTGGAGGTCATCCTTTGGTCCGCGGGCGGCACGAAGGTTGAAATAACTTCTGGGACCGGACATGGGATCCTTGGCATCTCTTCTGCAATTGGGAGCCATCCCGCAGCTTGTGATTCCGCTTCCGCCTCACCCGAAGTCAGGTGTACCAGAGGAAGCCCCACTCCTGGGGAAGATATTGGAAAGCCTCACTATACCTTCGAGGGAGACTCGGGTAGGGGAGGCGGCAGGTCCCCCAGGAGCAATATCAGGCCCCGGCTCTGCTTGATACCCCTCCTTCGACCGAGGTCGTGACTCTCGCGCTCCCGGCCTGCGAAGCGATGACGGGTCCGGGTCTTACCGAGGAGGTGGAGATGGAAGCAAGTTCATCCGCCGTGGCGCCTGATTCGGTCCCTGCGGCCATTTGCTCTGCAGACGAAATCGTGGCTCCAGTCCCGGTGGTGCAGATGTCATCATCGGACATGAGCCTTACCCGACCGGTGGAAATGGAGTAGCCGCTCATCACATCGGCGTTGAGGGCTTCTGCTATAATCTTGCCTTCACCCCTCGCAGTGATTGTCCAGAACCTGTCCTCCGAGCCAGAAGGGTCTCCCCATTCGACCTTGACTCTCCCATCCTCATCGGCAGTGGTCGACACGGAGCTGTGAGCAACAGTGGACAGCGCTGTCGAATTCAATCCACCGGTCATGCCTTCATAGGTCACGCTACTTCGAACCTGCCGGTTCGGTAAACCCTACTGACGCTGCGATCAATGATATTTGCTGATCCTTCGCTCATGTACCGGGGGGTACATACCGTGGTCATGCAACTGACCGGGGCCCTGCAGATGATGGGTTGTCCACTAGAGGAATGGTCGCGACGGGTTCTATTATTACTAAAATATGTAAACTGCCGTAAGTTCCTTGAGACACAAGCTCCAACTGAACTTACAGCCATCGGCGCCCAGAGGGACGAGTACCTGCAGGCCCTAGAGGTATGGAGGGACAGAGGGAGCAGCGTCGGAGGGCCCTATATGAATGCTGCGGCAACATCTGTGCTTTGGAGAGCTGAATAGAGAAGCTCAAGGGCTGGCTTGCTAAGGCCGACTCCGATCTTGTCGAGGCTGAGGCGACCAAGGTCAGAGAGGCCGAGGAGTTAGGCGTCGCTGAGGTTGAAGTGGCTTCCGTGATGACCGAGCTAGAGCGTCTCGAGGCACAGGAGACCCGATTGCGTGAAATGGTGAACTTTCCTTGCATCGGGATCCTTCCTCTCGAGGAAATCTTTCGGGGGATAGACTAGCCGCCAATCCTCCTTTTCTTCTTCTACCTCCACTTTCTCCCTTCTTGCATGTAACACCGAGGTATGCCCTGAGGCCCAGGTAACTTTTTTTAAAAAAGGAATATAATATAATTGTTTCATATGCCCCTTGTTGTGTGTATGATATTCAAAAAAAATTTCCTTTCTTTCTTGCCCTGTGGTAGAGTGCGGATTCGTGCAAATAGTTCATTCGGGGAAAGCCCAGTGGGGTTCGCGTGGGAGCATAGGAGAGTGCTCGCGCTTCCAGAGGAGGGACGAGGGGATCACTTCACCATGTCCGCCGTGTGATTAACCAAATTGTGCCACCAGGGCACTCGACCCGAGTAGGTTGATTCGACCTCAGAGGGGCGGAGAGAAGAGTTTGCTCATTCAATGACCTAGACGGGAGGTCTTGGTCAAAAGGGGTTGTTCGTTACCCGGTGGGGTGCCGGGGGCTGACGTGGTTTGTTTGTCTCTTGAAGTATTCGTTGGTACGGGGCCGGTGCCAACGCAAGGAAGAAGGTTGATTCCCCAATCCCGAATGAAAGGTTCGGGTGATGTGTTTTTCGTCAATGCCGACAAGACGTCAAGAGCCGACATGGTTTGTTTGTCTCTTGATGTGCTCTTGATGACACGAATGATTGTTAATCACAGGGAAGTGGTTCCTCGCCCCTTTCTTCTTTTTCCCCCTTTTTTTCTCTTTTTTCTTTCCTTTTTCCCCTTTTCTTATTCCCTTTCTTTTCTTCTCCTTTTCCTCTCTCTTCTTTTTTTTTCTATTTTTTTTCTTTTTTTTATAACAACTCTGTACAACTATTGTCATGGATGCCGACGGTGAAGAGCTGTTGGCTCGAGTGCCAATATTCGAAAGATTGTCGGCTTGGGTGCCGATGACTGAGAGGCCGTCGGCTTGGATGCCGATAATTGGATAGCTGTCGGCTGGGATGTCGATGATTAGAAAGCTGTCGGCTTAGGAACCGATGGTCAGAAAGCAGTTGGCTCATGAACCAATAATTGGGAAGCTGTCGGCTGGGATGCCGATGATTTAGAAAGCTATCGGCTTAGGGGGCGATGTTTGGAAAGGTGTTGGCTCAGGAGCCAATAAGCGGGTAGCTGTTGGCTTAGGAATCGATAATTGGATAGCTGTCGGCTCAGAGGTCGATAATTGGAAAGCTGTTGGCTCAGAAGCCAATAATTTAAAGCTGTTGGCTCAGGAGCCAATAAGCGGATAGCTGTTGGTTGGGATGCCGATGATTTTGAAAGTTGTTGGCTCATGAGCCAATAAGCGGGTAGCTGTCGGCGTAGAAACTGATAATTGGATAGCTATCGGCTCAGAGGCTGATAATTAGAAAGTTGTTGTGATGTGGCATAGCCCAAAGACCCCTAAATATGATAAGGTGACCCTAGGACTTAGACCCGCAAGCATACAAGCACTCAATGATTCTCACAACGACGATTTCTGCTCACTCGGTTCACACGTTCACCCAGTGGGTCCGAGAGATGATGGTGAGGGTCCGAGGCGGGACCCAATTGTCCTAATGGACTTACAATGCTAAGGCTGACCTCCAATGGGCCTGGGAGTCCCAACTTTGTGGGTGGCCGGCCCGCAAGGCGGGGTGTGGGGTGGCACTCACTCACGGGCCGCGGTGGGCACGATATTGCTTAAAATGAATTCCGAGCACTCTCTTACCGTCCGACGGGCATTCAAGGCAATACTACATTTGCAGAAATGAAGCTACAAGGGTGTGATCAGAAGCTCACCTGATCGGTGTGAAGACACCGATCCCGTTCGGAGACGAGGGCGTGCCGGGAGGCGAGGGTATACACCCGATCGCCGCGGCGATGGAGCTTGACCTGAAAATGTGAAGAGGTACAGCACTACGCCCCTTGCAAGGGGGGGATCTTGGGGTGGGGGTTAATGTATTACAACCAAAAATTACCTCCACGCAGGGAGGGGCCTTCAGCCGGCCAAGCGGGGAGGGGAACGAGCGAGATAGAGTCGACTTTCCGAGCTTTGCCGATACTGCCTAGCTTCTGTAATTCTGGACAGAGGGGCGATGTCGATGCTGCCAATAATTCCACCGAGCTTGAAATCTGATGAAACTTGCGCCAAAAGCTTGCTAACCGGAGAGGGGTGCGGCTTGAATTTTTGGACGACGTTCTGATCTGGGGGCTGACTGCTCCAGCGACTGGAAGATGGATGCAGCTCTGGTCTCTGGCCGAGCTCAGTCTGAAACAGCAGGTTGCAGAAGCTGCCACGATCACTCCTGAGCTCCAAATTTGTCACCGCTAGACTCGTTGGAATCGTGGACGAGTCTACTTTACATAAAAACAAACGGGGAAGTCTTCTGATGTTGGAGATGAGCTGGGTGTCCATAGAAGTGGACGGTGGTCGGTGCAGACTGTGAGGAGGCAGACCGGCGTGGGTGTGGTAGAAAATTGGTATCTCTGGTTTTCGGATGCCGAACGGGGTTCCGTCTTCTGTTCCTGGACGCTGACAGGGGGAGGAAAAACTTTGTAGAAGACTTCGAAGACTGGTTCCTTCAAGGTTTGTCGTGGGAGAGTCTTCTCTGCCGCTCTGGCTCCTGGTCTGAGAGGTTCTGAGCAGTCGGGGAAGAACAGCCTTCACGGACGGCCACGAACTCGGAATGGAGTGATTCCACCTCGCCTACGAAGATCACAGGGAGGCCTTTCCAGAAAGTTAGCCCACGCCACCTCAGAACCAGGATGCAGTCGTGGACATCGCTGCAACAGAGTGCTAATCTACAGGTCGGCCTGCAAACAAAGCTGGAGTGGAGAAGAGAGGAGGGGGCGAACTTGGCTTGAGGGGAGAGGAGGGGTGCGACCTAGGGAGCAAGGAGGGAAGGGGAGATTAGAATTTGGGCTTTGGAATGAGTTAATTCAGCCTTGGGAAGATATGCTTAGGGAAGTGAAAGGGGTAGGTGGTGGTTGGAGGGTGGGGTTTTGAGTGGTGGAACTTCCTTGGGACTAGGTGAGGATTAAAGAGGGGTTGTGGGAAGTTGTGGGGAGTTAATGGAGGTAGGTGGGGGGTTGGAAGTGGTTGAGAGGGGGAGGAGAGAGAGTGAATTTCGAAATTTAGAGAGAGGAGGAGAGAGAATGGAGAGATAATGAGAGAGAGAGAGATATTGAGAGAGTTTGAAAGGGTTTTCTTCAATATTCATCAAAAGTTGAATACAAGAGGAGAGATGGGGCCTATATATAGGCAACCATTCTTTACATGACCAAAATACCCTTGACAATAAGATAAAAGACTGAGCATATCCTAGACTCAATCCTATGGGCCCATAACTAAAGTAATAAGGCCCAATTAAACATAACAAGGGAAATGGACTAAAACCATATGACTCAATAACGGAAAATACATAAGATAGGACTCAATAAAAAGAAAATACATAAAATGAAACTTGGGAAATGAAGATAATAAGTGTAGACCATGATCAATCCATATCAAGAGTGTGCATGCGATCAAAGCTAGAGGGGTGTCGGGAGATGCCCTCATCATGTTGGCTCAGCCGCCAATAAGCAGATAGCTGTTGACTGGGATGCCGATGATTGAATAGCTGTCGGCTCAGAGCCGATAATTAGGAAAGATGTTGGCTCATGAGCCAATAAGCAGGTAGCTGTCGGCTTAGAAACCGATAATTGGATAGCTGTCGGCTCAGAGGTCGATAATTGGAAAGCTGTTATCTCAGGAGCCAATAATTTAAAGCTGTTGGCTCAACCACCAATAAGCGGATAGCTGTTGGCTTAGAAATCGATAATTGGATAGCTGTCGACTGGGAAGCCAATAATTGGGAATCTGTCAGCTTAAATGCCGATAATTGAGAAGTTGTCGGCTCAACTGTCGATGATTACAAAACCTGAACATTCTTAAATAGCTTCAACAATTATCGGCTTGAACGCCGACGGTTGGGGGTGTTGGTTGAGGAGCTGCTTCAGAGTTGCTGGGCATTCCGTTGTTCCTCTCCCGTACGAAATGACCTATGAGGGGTCGTGACAGGTGAGAGGGCATCATCTTTGACGGGCCGCGGTCAGCTTCGTCTTTATTAGCTTCAACATTTGCCCCCAGAATAGGGCACCACTTGCATTCTGGTTCTTCTTCGGCTTCCACCATAATTTAGGTAGCTTGAGATGTCCCTCAAGGTACGTTGTTCTTCAACTGGCATGGTGAAGCCGTGCTGACCATCCTTTTGAGGGTGGGCGTTTGGTGAGGACGCGGCGGGTCCACTCTATGCTCGCCTATCTGTAGTCCACCCTTCCGAATCAGGCTTTCAATGACATCTTTGATCAAATAACAGTCCCCAATCGAATGCCTCCTGTATTGGTGATAAGGGCAAAACTGAGGGTCATCCTTCCATCCAGCATTGCTCGCCCTTTTGGGCTCCGGGAGGACAACCTTGCGACATGCGCGGGCCCATTCGAACAACATTTGAGTTTTATTCTTAGGGAAGGAATAAGGCTTCATCATTTTGTCCCTCAACGAGGGTGCTTGTTCAATAGGCTGAATGGGAGGAACCCCGGCTGCCTCTTTTATTTGCTTATGTTGTAGCTCGAAGGCCCCAGAATTTGAGATGTTTATTCCCTTTTGCGCCAGATGCTTGCTGGCTGGTTTATTCTCCCGACCCGAGATAGCAGTAGTCGGGCAATACTTTGCCAAGAAGGCCTTAGCATTAGCTGCCAGCTCACTTAACTGTTCAAAGGTTTTGACTTTGATGTCCCCCACCCTTTGTAGGATTTCATCTTTAAGATTTCTTTCACATCTCCGAATGATGTCTTCGCAGTTCGGAGGGCTTCTGCATCTTTCATGGGGGTCTCCCACTCTTCTCATATAGTCCGAGACGGACCCATCGTCTCTTTGCTCGGTCTCATATAACTTTGCCTTGGTGAATTGTCCCTCGGTCGACTTCGTTTCAGCTATTCGCTTCTCACTGGGCTTATTCATTGCCGCAGGAGTTGTGAGATTCGGGTGTGAGTTGGATGGGTTTAAGCCCATTTCTCCCATTTTTCCCTTCATTGTTTCAAGTTCTTGGCGTAGCTCCATTATCAGAGTGGGCTCAGGTTGACAGGAGCTAGAGATGCTGCCCCCCGTCTCGGATTCAGGCAGGACCATCATTCCCCTAGAGCCGTGATCGGGCATGTTCAGTCTTTGAGAGCTTGATATTCTTGCCCCCATGCTTGTACGTGAGGGAGTATGATGGCATACTTCTTCATTAGGAAGCAAAGAGTGCTCCCCCTCCTCCCGGGGTCGATTGGCATGGTGGGAGGCGAAAGTTTCGGGTTGATTCGCCTGGGCCGGCACGAAGCATATCTCTTCATCTTCTACTTCTTCAGTCGTTCGGTTCGTGCCGGTCACGGCTGATAATGTGTTGCAAGAGAGGGCAACGCCTCCCCTTTTGTCTCTCGACTTTTTCTTCTTCTTCCCCTCGGCGGCTGGCATATGCCCCCACACCGGGTCATCTTATAGCTATCGATGTACGGACACCATGTTGACAGCCCTTTTAAAGTCGGGAAGCTCGTGAGGGCATGGAGGGTCCACTCTGGATACGCCCATCGGGAGCTCTCCTCTCTTGATCAGGCCTTCGACAGTATCTTTGAATACATAGCAATCTTCAAATAGACGCTTGTGAATTCCTTTCATTTAGCTGTTTCTTCAGTAGTTCAATCTCCTGCTGATATTCCTACAGTAGCATCAGCGTTGCAGGGTCATGCATGGAGGGGTTGAGGGAGACACCTCTTTCGTCAGCTGGAATTTCTTCGGACGACGTGGATGCTCTCCCGTTGTCACCTTCAGTCGTGATCATGTTGACAGCCATCATGACCAGGCCAGCGTCTGTTCCTTCACTACGGGCTTGTACCACCTTATTATGATTCCCGGGCAAGGACCCGTAGCCACCGGCCACCCCAGCCCTATTGTAGGTGAGTATCATGGCTCGTCACCCCCGACCTTTATTTATAGCATTGGCAGGTTCTAGGGGTTGTTGCATCCCCAGAGTGGTGCTGTCGGGGTTATGGGAATGCCCCCGGACAGCCTGAATAGTATAACTTCGTCCTTTAGCGGGGCGGATGAGAGCTCGTAGCACGTTGATTGGCGCCAAAAATTTGTGGGTGAAGCAGCCTTGCCTGGTCATCCCGCCTTGTTCTTTGTTATGTAGGCGAGTCTCGGTCCGATGGATGCGAGGCCGGGGAGCTAGCCGCCAGGAAGCTTGGGTCAAAACCCTGGTCTTCTCTTCAATTTCTCTTTCTCTTCCTGGAGCCGGGGCCCGCGACTGCTTGGGCACCCAAGTTTGTTTAAGTTTGATTGGCTGAGGGGCTAATCCTCCCTATGATTTGGACCTACAATGGTCCAGCTTCCCTCGGGCCAGCACTTGGAAGGAGTTGTGTTCCAGCACAGTTGGAATTTCCCTATCGGGTGTGATTTTGGCCTATCGGCCATTCTGAAACACATGGACGCCTCCAATGAGCATGGATTTGCCCGAGGTGGAGAGCCGACTTCGTAATGTGTCGGCGTTCTTCTTGGTCGCTCACCTGGCAGCCGGGGTACGCTTCCGATTGACGGGAGGGCGGGGGTGAGTATGGTGAGCGTAACAGCCCACCGTAGTAGCTTCAATCGGGGCCGCCTCTGTAATGACTGTCGATTCCACCTTTCGGATGCTCATGAGTTCCACAAACGTGACTCCCAAAAAGTTAGGGAAGTCGACGATGGGTGGGAAGCTTCTGAACTGGTTCGGCGCTGCCAAATAGCCATGGGCAACATGGCTGGCAACAACAAGCGGTTCGAACAATACAGCCATCACAATTGTCAAAAATAGCCCCCTGCAAATGTAGCTCAAATAGTTAGTAATTTAGGAATGGGCCGCAGGGCCCTTAGTCCTGGCGAAAAGATGAAGGGTGATTTTGGTCCCACCGGACGTGCCAGACTTGTGGATGCACTTTTTAATTAAATAGTTGTTTATTTGTTTATTGAGTTCGATTATTGGTTTATTAAGTGTGTGGGCGTGCTAGTCACAGAGTGACGATTTATTCGGGCTTCATGGAAGCCCATAGTGCGCTCAATCTGACTAATCAGACGATCATGTGATTTGGGTCGGGACCATGACATGTCGTGCCATAAAGGTCACGGCGTCATTTACATCCCCTCGGAGAGGGGAACACCCTTGATTAATTACCGGGAATAAGGGCTCTACGGCCGAAAGAACTACTAATTAATGCAAGAAGAATGGGGCAGTCGAACTATGCTAAAAGCCCGCATCGAGGTTTGAACATCCAGATTATGTTGGTCGCTCATAGACCATTCCATGTCCGGACAAAGGTCCGTATAGAAGACAAGATAGTGACTGAAATAAACCCGTGCAAATGTCTGCCAAGAGATGGCAATTTCGATGAGAGGATGGGATTAGATCCCGATGCAAAGAGGGAAATGTCTTTGGTGAGATATTGGCCCAAAACAAGGTCGAGCAATAACCATGACATGGGAAGTAACTTTCGAGGGTGAAGCACGGCCTACGAGGGCATCACTAATATTCCCGAACCCGGGGTCCGAGGGAGACGGAGGTCGTATCGTTCCATTCATTATTATTATTATTATCCATTATCATCATTCATTTATTATTACTATCATTTTTGTTGACCATTTTTATCACCCATGGGCTATGAACTCCTCTCCCAATTATTTTATTTTTTTAAATCATTTTTGATTAATAATTTTTTAAATTTCTTCAGTTTGAATTTTTTATCATTATCATTATATAATAATTCCTTCTTTTTTATCACCATTATTTTGTTATCTCAGTGTGCTGTTCTGCTGGGGAGTGTGCTGTTGGGGAGTTGAACAGTGTGCCACTACAGGAGGGGAAGAGTGCAACGGGTGAAGGCTGGGTAAGGTGTGCCGGGCTAGGGTGCCATCGGGTGCACCGGGTGAAGGCGCCAGCGTAGTATGCCACGTAGGAGTGAGTTGGAGGGTGCACGGCTGGGTTAAGCTACGGGTGTACCGGGCAGAGGGGTTGAAGGGTGGAAGGGTGCATCGCTGAGGGAAGGTGCAAGTGCACCGGACGGATGGAGATGGGAGT
The DNA here is from genome assembly GCA_022559845.1 of Amorphophallus konjac. NCBI lineage: Eukaryota > Viridiplantae > Streptophyta > Magnoliopsida > Alismatales > Araceae > Amorphophallus > Amorphophallus konjac. Next base: position 339,624,802 of record CM040125.1, on the reverse strand, counting down.
GTACCAGGTGAGGGTTGGGCAAGGCCAGTGCAAGTCTGGGCTTGGGTCGGTGTAGGCTTCAGCCAGGCTGAGTGGAGGTCGGTGCACATGTGCACCAGGCCAAATGAGGGTCGGTGTAGGTCCCAGGCACGCAAGGGACAAGGTCAGTGCACTTGGGGTGAAGTCGGAGCAAGTTGGCCAAAGTCTAATCATGTGTTTGGCCAAGGTCTAAGCAAGGTCCGTGCAGATCGCAACTGGGCTGAAATGAATGTCGGTGCACATGTGGACCGGGCTAGGATAAAGTCAGTGCAGGTTCTATGCACGCATGGGACAAGGTCAGTGCACGCTGGGAGGAAGTATGTGTGAGTGTCAGCTGGGCTGAATGAATGTTGGTGCAGCTATGCAGCCAGGCGAAATGAAAGCCAGTGCACAAGGAGGCCAAAGTCAATGCACAAAGGGGGGCCAAAGTCAATGCACATTTGAAGTGTGTAAAGGGCAAGGTTTGTGCATGTTGAAAACAAGGTCAGTGTACAAGGGGACTAAGGTCGGTGCACATTCAGGGCAGAGGCTGAACAAGGTTGGTGCACATTGAGAGCAAGGTTAGTGCACATCTGAAATAAGGTCAGTGCACATAGGGGTAGGGTCCGTGCACGTTCAGAAAAAAGGCTAAGCAAGGTCAGTGCACATACTCAACAAGGTCGGTGTACACATGGATAAGGTCAGTGCACGTTTACGTTTGAAGAACAAGGGTCGATGCATGTGGGCACCGGGCTGAAGAGAAGGTTGGTGCATATTATGCACACTGCCGTATGAAGGTCGACGCACATGGTCGATGGGCTGAAGGGAAGGTCGACGCATGTTGGGGCAATGCGGGACCAAAGTCTGTGCATGTTTTGCCAGTACAAATACATGTCGAGACACATCATGCCAGGGTTAGATGAAGGTCGATGCACATCATCTCAAGGCTAGATGAAGGTCGATGCATGTATGGGTTTGAGGTCTATGCTAGCTGGGGTAAGGTCTATGCTAGTTTGGGGGTAACGTCTAAGCTAGTTGGGGCTGAGGTCTATGCTAGTTTGGGGTAAGGTCTATGCAATATGGGCAAGGTCTGTGCTAGTTGGGGTAAGGTCTATGCTAGTTTGGGGGTAAGGTCTATGCTAGTTGGGGTAAGGTCTATGCTAGTTGGGCAAGGTCTGTACATGTGGGCCAGATTAGAATTCAAGTCAGTGCAGCTGAAATGTGCCGGTGGGAGGTTTGATTGGGGATATACCAGGCAAGCAAGGGTTTGAAGTGTGCCGGGCAAGGCACATGTGGGGTGTGCCAGGTAAGGCACAGGCAGGGTGTGCCGGCAGGGCATGCCAAGAGTGTGTCGGGCTAGGATCAAGCTAGAGATGTGCCGGTCAGGGCAAGCAAGTAGTGTACCGGGTAAACGGGCTAGGCAAGGGTGTGCCGGGTAAACGGGCTAGGCAAGAGTGTGCCGGGTAAACGGGCTGGGCAAGAGTGTGCTAGGTAAACGTGCTAGGCAAGGGTGTGCCGGTGAGAGCCTGGGCAGACTGGATGTAAGGTCTGAGAGGAGGTCCCTTGTTCATGGAATTCAGATGGAGGGCCTTTAATGGAAAGTTTTCAATTTTCTCTTGTGTGATTAAGTCCACGATCATGTTCAACAGTCCAGCTCTTCGAGTCTTGCACGGTTCCCTTGTCTTTGTTGAAATATTTTATTATTTCCTGTTTCATTTGTTTGTTGCTTCCTTTTGTCTTTTAATGTATTATTATTTTTGACAAAAATTCGACAGCATCTCCCCTTGACCCGGATGCTAAGGGGGGTAAAGGGGGACATGCCCACAAGGATTGGCGTGAACCAACAACTTGAGGTGCGTGCTAAGACAATGACACCTTTAAGAAAACTTCAAAAAACCTGAGGAAAATAACGAGCAAGAAACATGGGGTTGAAACGGGCTAAGGATGCACGGGCAAAGACATGCCAAGAGTGTGCCGGCTAAGACAGGCTGGGAGGTGTGCCGGCCAGGGCACAGGCCAAAGGGTGTGTCGGCCATGGCAGGCTGGGAGGTTTGCCGGCCAAGGCTCAGGCCAAGGGGTGTGCCGGCCAAGGCGCAGGACAAGGGGTGTGCCGGGTAAATGGGCTAGGCAAGGGTGTGCCGGGAAGGGCACGGTTGAGGTGTGCCGGTTGAAGGCATAGCCGAGTGTGCCGGTCGAAGGCCAAACAGAAGGGGTGTGTACCGGCCAAGGCATGGGCCAAGAAGTGTGCAGGGCGAGAGGGCCAGGAGTGCGCCGGGCAGAGACAAATGAGAGTGTACCGGTGGGAGGCCTGGGTAGGTGTATGTACACCGTTGGCTTTGGAGGGAAGCCTAGGGAACACTCTGGCCAATGGATGAGCTCCAAGTGCTGAATAGGGGCAGCGGATTCCAGTAGACCCGTATGGAAAGATGAGGGGTGATTATGCTACAGAAAATCATTGAAGAGGGAGGTGGCCAGCCCTATACTATCAAGCCAGAAACACCACCTATCGGGCTAGATAGGCTAGTGTCATGGGGGGGCAGGTAAAATAAAGAGCTAGAAGACTAGGGGGAAGAACACAAACCACATGCCAATGGCGAAGGGGAAACTAACAAGAACAACAAGAAGCAAACAAAAAGATATTTCATTCATAGAGAACATGATGACAAAAGATCATGGCCAAAGGACCAGATACAATGCAATGCATCCAAACGGAAGGGGGAGAAGAAACAAGAAAGAGAAAAGAAAGAGCAACAGAAGAGAGGGCTGGAACGAGGAAGGGTAACAGTTCCCTTCTCTATTCCTTCCTCTCCCTCTACATTCAGCACGATCTCTCCCTCCCTTCTCACTATCTTCTACCTTCTTCTTCTCTTCTTACTGTGCGCATTCTTCTCTCTGGGCACTGCTCACTATCTCCACACACTGTCTGTCCACTCTTGTTGTCTTCTTCGTGAGAGGTTATATAGGTCCGACGTCGATAGGGGGCCTCATGATGGCAACCCTGTCCGAGGTTGACCCCGGTCATATCTTCGTCAGGTGGAGGCTTGCCTGCTCAAACAAGAGGGTGACATCGTGGCAAAGTATTAGCTGGCGTTGAGGTGGCCGAGCTGCGCGCCAAGTGCCCCACATAATGACCGTTGTGTCTTCTGCCGATTTGTGCCGGTCTGAGGGTCATAACACTATGTCAGGTGCGAAAGGATTAACGCTGCACTGAGTGGACCATTTGGTAGGGTGTGCCGCTGAGAGGGCATAAAGGCTGTGCCATTGAACGGGCACAACTACTGTGCCGTTGAAGGGGGCTTTATGGTGTGCCGCTGGAGAGCAACAACAGTGTGCCGTTGAAGGGGCACGTAGGGGTGTGCCGCTGGAGGGCATAAAGAGTGTGCCATTGGAGGGAAATAGCAGTGTGCCGTTGAAGGGGCACGCAGGGGTGTGCCGCTGGAGGGCATAAAGTGTGTGCTGTTGGAGGGGCACAACGACTGTGCCGTTGAAAGGGCATTGATGGTGTGTCGCTGGAGGGCAACAGCAGTGTGCCGTTGAAGGGGCACACAGGGGTGTGCCGTTGGAGAGGCACAGGGGTGTGCCGTTGGAAGGCACATGCTGATGTGCCGTTGAAGAGGTACGAAGGGGTGGTGTGCCATTAGAGAGACCCCCCCAGGGTGTGCCATCGAAAGGGCGCAGGGTGTGCCGCTAGAGGGCACAATGAATGTGCCATTGACAAGGGCTTTGATCCTACTTTAGGAACTCAGGACCGTGAATTTCTTTGGGACATTCTTCACCGTCAAAGACCTGAGGGTGAGCCCATAGCAGTGTATAAGTTCAGGAGGGTATCCTATGTTTTCTTTGTCATTTAATGCGCTCGTGCAAATGTGAGGACTTGCCGGACGGTATTATTCTCCAGAGCCCTGGGTAGCCAGTTTCTCCGAGTCTTCTCTCTTTAGCTCTGACGCCAATGCGGGACCTAGGTAGGACGTATGGACGTACAATTTTACGTGTCCACAACAACCCATGATAAAATCCATGCCGATATCTTCCCACTTCCACTTGAGAATGTCTAGAGGATGTAAATTACCAGCAGGCTTTTGGTGCTCTGCCTTGACTTGTTGGCATGTGAGACAGCGAGATACGAAGTCTGCTACCTCCCTTTTCATGTTGGGCCACCAAAAGGTCTATTTCAAGTCTTGGTACATCTTGGTAGATCTGAGATGAATTGTGTATCTTGATCGATGAGCTTCATCTAATATTTTCTTATTCAACTCTGGGCAGTCCGGTACACAAGTCCTTTCTCGGAATAGTAATCTTTCATCTGATGCTAGTTTGAAATTGGATTGTTCTTCTAGCTTGCCCTTTATTTCTACTAACACCGGGTTGTTGTCTTGAAGTTCCTTGATCTTAGAGAGTAAATCCGGTTGTATCCTGATGTGTGATAGAGTAATACACCCTTTCTCTTTGTCCATGCTTATATCAAGTTTAGAGAATTGCTCTAACGTCTTCCATTCTTGCATCATACAGTTGGCCAATAATGCTCTCGGCTTTCGACTAAGATCATCTGCTATGGGATTACCCTTTCCAGGATGGTATTGTATTGCGAAGTCAAAGTCCTTGAGATACTCTAGCCAACGTCTTTGTCTCATGTTCAATTCCTTTTGGGAGAATAAGTACTTGAGACTCTTGTGATCGGAGTACACGTTGAATTGTTCTCCATAGAGATAGTGTCTCCAGATCTTTATGGCAAATACTACCACTGCCAGCTCTAGGTCGTGCACCGGGTAGTTCTCCTCGTGCTTCTTCAATTGCTAGGAAGAGTAAGTAATGACCTTCCCTTGTTGCATTAAGACACATCCGAGGCCAATGCCAGATGCATCGGTATATACCTCGAATTTCTCTCCTTCGGTTGGTAATGCCAAGACTGGAGCAGTTGTCAGATAGTCTTTCAAGGCTTGAAAGCTTCTATCACAATCTTCATTCCACTTATAAGGAATCTCCTTGCGGGTTAGCCTAGTAAGAGGAACAACGATCTTGGAGAAGTCCTTTATAAATCACCGGTAATAGCAAGCCAGACCCAAGAAGCTACGGATCTCGGTAGCGTTAGTAGGTCTTTCCCAATTCTTTACAGCTTCGACTTTTGATGGATCAATAGAAATCCCATCCTTTGGGATCACATGTCCTAAGAAAGATACCTCCTCAAGCCAGAAATCACATTTACTAAGCTTGGCATAAAGTTGATTCTTCCTTAGTATTTGCAATGCAGTCCTCAAATGTTCTTCATGATCTTCCTCAGTCTTTGAATATATCAATATATCATCAACGAAAATCACTACGAATTGATCTAGATGAGGCCTGAATATGTTGTTCATCAACTGCATAAAGGCTGCGGGGGCATTTGTTTGTCCAAAAGGTATAACAGTAAATTCGTAATGCCCATACCTGTTCTGGAATGCCGTCTTGTGAATATCCTCATCCTTGATCATTAATTGGTGATATCCGGACCTGAGATCAGTCTTCAAGAAATGTTTGGCTCTAGATATTTGATCAAATAACTCATCGATCCTCGGTAGTGGATACTTATTCTTAATAGTAAGGTGGTTCAACTACCGATAATCGATGCAAAGTCTCATCGATCCATCCTTCTTCTTTACAAATAGTACAGGCGCTCCCCACGGGGAAGTACTCGGCCTGATGAATCCTTTCTTCGAAAGCTCCATCAATTTTTCTTTTAATTCCTTTAGCTCGGCGGGGGACATTCTATAAGGTGCTTTAGAAATCGGGCCAGCACCAGGGAGGAGGTCGATGGTGAAGGTCACTTCTCTTTGTGGGGGTAATCCAAGCAAATCTTCCAAAAATACATCGGGAAACTCCCGAACCACGCGTATGTCTTCTATCATGGACTCCTCAACTTCCGTGGCAAACATAAATGCTATGAAAGCCACACACCCCTTTCTTAAGAGCTTACTAGCTTGGAGGGCCAAAAAAAGGGGTGACTTGTTTTGACTCCGAGGACTAGTGTAGATAAGTTGCGAGAATTCTTTAAAAGTTACTTTGCCGTTTCGGCAATCTATAACTGTCTTGTGTGCGGATAGCCAATCGGCTCCTAGTATGACATCATACCCATCCATATCTAGGCATATCAGGTTGGCAGGTAGATTTTTCCCTTTTACCATAACTTCACAATTTGGGTAATGGTGTGAAATCTCAGATTCGTTTCCGAGAGGAGTGGAAATTACTAAATCTATCCATTCCGATTCCATAGGTAATGGATCAGCAGATCTTTTGAAAAAAGAATGAGTCACGTCGGTATCAAACAAGACACGAGAAGACTTAGAATAAATCTTTAATGTACCTTTCACAAGTCTACCTTCATCTTGCTCCACCTCTTGAAGAGCTTGGAGATAGCCTTGCTTCCTTGCCGGGCACTTCTCATCGTTGGCTTGATCATTGAGTAAGGGACAATCGGGAATCCGGTGATCACGGCTCCAGCATTGGAGACATGCTCCCAATCGTCTCCGGCACTCCTCGACCTTATGGCCGGCCTTCTCACAATGCTTGCACACCTCTTTGGAAAGTGTGGTAGTAATAGGAAAGAGCTTGCTACCCTTCTTGATCTTCTTCTCTTGGGAGGAATCTCCTCCATTGCTAGTTCTCTTCTTATTGAAGGTCGACTTGAATGAGCCGGAGCTTGTAACGTGCTCCTTCTTATCTTTCCCACGGATCCGATCGGACAGCTCCGTGGCGTCTTCTAGTGGTTGTGTGCGCCTTATCATCTCCAAATAGATTTGAATGTCCATTGGCGCCAGTTGGGTAATATATTGCGGCCGAAGCCCATTAAGAAATCTCCGAGCCTTCATCTTCTTAGTACACACTAGATGTGGTGCATACCTTGATAGCCTAGAGAATTGGGCCTCATACTCGGCCACTGAGAGAGTCCTTTACTTGAGTGCAGCGAATTTTGTGGCCTTCTTTTCTTGGATACGATTCGAGAAGTATTTGTTATTGTAATATTCTACGAATTCACCCCACGTGACATGGTCATGTGGTAAAGTAGCTTCAACCGACTCCCACCAAAATTGGGCATCCCGTTCTAGTTGGAAAGTCGCTAGTAGAACCTTATCCTCGTCCGTGCACTGCATCACAAGGAATATTCTCTCGATCTTCTTAATCCAGTTCTCGGCATCGTTGGGGTCGGACGAGCCGGTGAACTTCGGCTGGTTCATATTGCAGAAACTACGGTGGAGATCACCCGCTCCACGATTTGCTCTGCCCTGCACCACTTGTTGTAGCACCTGGGTAAGACCTTGGACAGTGCATTGCATATCACGCCACTGAGCACGTTCGGCAGCCATAGTCCTACAAGGTTTTAAATAACTACATAAATAATTGATGAACCAAGGGTCTTAATTCCTAAGTTAAGTTAACTCATGGCTCTACCCATCTCACCGGGTAAAAGGTACAAACCTATCCTTGGACTTGGTTTCTTAGGAATTGAATATCCTAGGATCTGATACCATAAAATTGTCACGTCCCGAGCGTGGAAGGAACTCGGTACGCATGACGAGTTTATATCAATCATGTCAATCAGAGTATAAGGAATTCGACACATAGACAGAGTGCACAAAAGTAGAGATAATAAACCAAATCCTTTATTTCATTAAAAACTTCAAAGACAATTCTATTACATACTCTTTTTTGTCAAAGTAAAATTACTAGACTCAATAAAAAGAGAAAATACAATAATGACTCAAGAAAGATGAAAAGACACGACTAGATAACGGCTTCAACAAGCGGACAACTCTACGCTCTTCACTCGTGTACATTCCCATCCGAATGAACTTCATCATCGGAATTACCTAAAAAATAGGGGGAAAAAAGGGTGAACAAACGCTCAGTAGGATTTATATCTCAAGATCAAGCTTGCTTTAAGTAAATTACATATTACATGAACTATGCAAGTATAATGATGCATGTACGCAAGATAATGACGCGAGTAGAATATCAAGAAGTAATATGGATGAACTAGTAAGATTTCAAGATAATCATGTGAAGTATATCAAGATTGTCAAGAATGTAAATATCAAGTCGTGTCATGTGAATTGGCTATTATAATACCAAGCAAGTAAATACCCATTCCGGGCCACGTAAGTCGAGTCAAGTCAAGCACTATAGAGATTGTGGAATGTCATTGATCAAGCTAGTCATGCACTCCGGTGCAATGCCACACCGTGGTCAATCTACTCTCATGGGCACAAATACTTTTGGACGCTCCTCTCAGGGCCAGATTGGGCCTCATAATTGTTAGGCATTGAGTCATGTAAATATTTCGACATCCACTATAGTTATAGCCAATAGAATTCCAAAGGAATAAGCAATTGTACGATAATAAGGTAGATTCACGGAATTATGATTTCAAGGATACAACTTTAGTAAGGATGGCATAGCGATAAATCTCAAGAAAATAATGACAATCTAGAAAACTAGGTAATTGACGCCCACTCAGCTCACCACCAATTACAGAAATAGCGTCCACTGTAGTGGTCGCTAAATCTATGAACAGTAACGGACACGAAGAAATATGTCACCCGTTTACACAGTCACTCATTTCAATTGGCATCCTTTGTCTGGTCGCTCATTCCAGATAGAGATAGAACTCTCATAGAACACTATAAACCGCGCTCTATGATGACTAGGCATCATGTTTCTTTAGAGTGACATGATAAATCAAGGTTAAAGGGTTTTTAGGGTACAACGAACTCGGCTGCCTTGAGGGAATCCAAGGCTAGCAGAGATTTATAGAGGTCTCAATAAAGAAAGCACCAGTCCGAAGGAAGGAATATCCAGTGGAGGGTCCAATTGATGAGGGCATCCCTTGCCCCTCCACTCTTTTTCCAGACTCGGATTGTTCGACGGCAAGCACCATTATATTTGTCATGTATTTTTGAGACTAGTCATGTAATCTTCACATTTTCTTTGAGTCATTATCATGTAATTTTCCCTTTATTTTGAGTCATGTACCTAGGTAGTTGAGTCATTTTCCTAAGTATTGAGTCATTATGTTGGTTAGATAGGTTAATGGGCCCAATCCATTGGGCTAGGCCCAGGGGCGCCCCTCCCTTGGACTGTGTGGTCTTTAGTTAGTTTGTCAGGGTCAGTTTGGTCTTAGGAAAATTATGGAGTCTATAAATACCCCACCCCTCTCTCATTTGTAACAACTTTTGATGAATATTGAAAAGCATTTGCCATCTCCCTCTCAATATCTCCCTCTCTCTCTCTCTCTCTTACTATCACTCTCTCTAAGTGGGTTGTACCCCCTCTCTCTCTCTCCTCCCCACCCCAATTTCGAAATTCACTCTCTCTCCTCCCCATTCACCCCTCATTAAGGCCCCTTCCCCTTCCCCATGCACTCATTCAACTCCCCCTCAAACCCCTAGGTGGAAACCCCTTCTCCTAGGCACCTTTCCACTTTCCAAAGCACCCCACCACCTTCCCAAGGCTGAATTAACCCCTCCCAAAGCCCAAATTCGAATTTCCCTCTCCCTAGGGCTGTGCCCCTCCATCTCCCCCACCCCCAAGCTCCCAAATTCGTCCCCCACCTCCCCTTGGTCAAACCAAGTTCACCCCCCCTCTCCCTTGCTCTCCCCTTGCACATCTCCTCATTCTATCTCTGTTTCAGGCAGCAGAACTACAACGAGTTGCAGAAGCAGCCACAACCGTTACTTGAAGATTCAAGTAGCAAGGCCTACATCTCTGGAAAGTTCTTCCAGAGAGCTTTCCAGGCGAGGCGGTTTCGTCAGCATCCGAGCTCCGAGCAGTCCGCAGCATCCATTCTCCCTCGACTGCGCAGGAGACCCCAGGCAAGGAACCAGAACGTGATTGGAAGCTCAACCACGGAAAACCCTTTGGGATTCAGATCAAGTGTTCTTCAGAAGAAATCTTCCCTCTCAAGTCCTCTTTAATCCTCAAGAAGCAGAGCTGCATTTGGATATCGGCATCAGAAGTTACGAATTTTCTACTCCAAGGCATCAGGTCAGTTTTCAGGAGCCAGAACCGACATCCCTCTGCTCATCTGTTCGTCCCGGTATACTCCAACATCTTCCGACATCGCCGTCAAGTCCGAAAGAAAGAAGACTTGACCACGGTTCCAACGGTTCAAGTCTCGCCTCAATCAGAGCTCGGTAGCAATCGTGGCACCCCTGCATCCAGTCACATGGTTCTGCACCAGACAGAGGCAGAACCAACCATCCCGGTTCCAGACTCTGCCACAGCCAGCTCGTGAAGGCTCTGAGCGCCATTTTTGGAGGGGAGAAACTACTTCCCGCTAGCCGCCACCTCCAAGAAGAAGGGACTCAATCGACCTCTGGAACCCTCTGTTCCAATTTTCTTCGTCGGAGAGGGCAGACTGCCCCTGTGGTCCCAGGTTAGATCAGTCTTCATTTCTCCAGTCACTCCTCTCTCCACTGACATCGGATTGCATCCCCGTCAACTCCTGCTCGAAGCTACTCCGACCAAGTTCGCGTCACCGCTAGTTTCATTCCAATCGGAGTCCGGGAGAGCCCACAGTGACTTCTGCAACCTACTGCTTCAGCCCGATACCAGCCAGAGACCAGACGGTGGTGTCCTGTTCCAGTCGCCGGTGCCGTCAGCCCCGAGACTCAAAGCTTCCCCAAAAATTCAAGCTTCATCCCCTGTCAGCTGAGGAACTTTTGGCAGTGGTTTCGTCAAGTTTGGAGCCCCGTGGAGCCCGTGGCAGTGTCAACAGCGACACCCTATCCTGCAGACCTGCAGATTGGCAGAACCGGCGGACTCGGAAGATCGGCTTTTCCTTTGCATAAAACCCCACCCCGCTTGGCCGGCTGAAGGCCCCTCCCTGCGTGGAGGTAGTTTTGAATGTAATAAGAATAATCCCCACCCCAAGTTCATCCCTCCTGCGTGAGGTGTAGTGGTGTAATTCTTTCAATTTCAGGTTCAAGCTACATCGCCGCGGCGATCGGGTGTATACCCTCGCCTCCCGGCTCGCCCTCGTCTCCGGCCGGAGTCGGCGTCTTCACGCCGGCTAGGTGAGCCTCAGTCCCTCTCTTGCTTGGTTTAATCACTTGCTTAGCTTAGTATTATTGCTAGTACTGCGTCGGACGGAGAGTGAGAGCTCGGCCCAACTTGCTAGTTCCGTGAGTGACCACCGCGGGCGAGTTGAGAGTGAACCCACTAAACCCACACCCTTGGTGTGCTGGCCGCCCATGGTTTGGGCATCCTAGGCCCATTTGGGGTTCTCCACAAGCTAGCCAACCATTGGAGCTTCATGGTCCCGCCTCGGACCCTCTCCCACATCGCTTAGTTGCCAACGGGCACAAGTGTGCACCAAACGGGTGAGTTCGCTAGTGTGAGTCCGCTGCTCAACTTGAATGCTTGAAAATAGGTCCAAGGTTCGGTGTCACATCAAGTGGTATCAGAGCAAGTTCACAACTTGTCTCTATCAAGTTGGTCCTAGGGCATGTCTAAGCATTTAGAGTCTTCAAATGCATCACTCTTGTCCCCTAATATGGCCACCTCATATCGACCTTACCAATCGGCCCACTCCATAAGTCCAAGTCACCAAAAGATGCCTACCACTAACACCCATAACTTCCCGGGCCATATCAACTACTTCATGAAAGCCTTGACCTATGCCAATGAGCGGCTTGATAACATATCGGGCCGACTCGACCAACTTGGAAAAAATAGGCCCGCCCCAAGGACGGACGATAGGATGGCCCCTTTCCCACTTCCCACCTTTGATGGGACCTCTCCTAGCAAATATTTAGATTGGGAAGCTACAATGGACCAATACTTCAATTGGTATCATATTTCCAAGGATGAAAAAGCATGGGTTGCCAAAATGCAACTAACCAAAAGGGCTCAAACTCATTGGTGTAAAATTGAGGGCTTAAGGATAATTAGACGGGAAGCTCCCCTCACCACATGGGAGGACATGAAGGATCAACTAAGGGCTAGATATGTGTCCCCTTCTCACTCGGATCACCAAAACCCAAGGAGCACTCCCACTCCTCCCACCCCACCCGTCCAAACCCTTATCACTAAAACCCAAGTACCTAAGACCTCCACCTCCCCACCTAACCCCATGAGGTCCCCCACACCCCAACCAAAACCCCCTTCCCTAACCTACACTAGTCAAGCCCCTTTAGCCCCCACTTCCACCCCAAATGATCCCAAGGGCAAGAGACCCCTAACCGACCCAATTCCCTCCATGGTGACCACCACTCATCCAACCCTCACCATTAAAAACCATGTGGACACCATGTCCACCCCTCCACCAAGGCCCATAATGGCCACCACCCCCAAACCCAAAACCCCTCACCCAACCCACCTCCCACTTCCTACACCAATCTTTCCCCAACCTAGGCCTCCTCTACTTCCCCTTCCTAGCCCAACCCAAGCCCATGCTTATTCACCACCCCGGGAGTGTCATACGCTAGCTATCACCAAACCACCCACCATAGATCCCCCTACTCCATTAGCAATAGAAGTTGCAACCCCCACACCCACCCAAGTGGAAAAAGATGCCCCTCCGGATCCACCTCCCAACATAGAGGAAATCCAAAGGCCAAACAACTCACACACCCCTAGCCTAGATCCTCTAGAGACACCCAACCTCACCATAGATAAGTCCATACTCCAATGGCTCAAGAAAAGTCTCACCATTCCTAGTTCACAACCATGCCACCTACCTATGGGATATCAATCTCAAATCATTCCCATTCAGCCACATGTCACTTATCAAACTTCCTATTGTGTGGAAGATTTGGGAGACTTAGTGAACTACCTACATGGGCAAATTCACTTGACCAATATGCTAGCCATGAGGCCGCCCGAAACTAACACCATTAGCCTAGCATATCCCACAATTGGCTCCATCACTTCCATCTATACTAATGGCCAAGTTACTAGTGAGATCATCCTCCTTCTTCCCATGGAGGAAGAACCTATCATAGTCTACTCCCCAACCATTGAGATCCCAAGTGCTTTGATTGGCCAACCCATTAGCAACCTTGGCCCAATTATCTTGGAGGAGGATGACTCACCATTTGAGGTCCTTAAGAACACGGAGTACCCCTACCTAGGTGACCCTTACCATGATCCCTTTGACCCTTTTCTATGGGAGCCTAAATCTCCATGTGACCCTCTCCCCCTATTCACCACTCACCTCACCCTACCCATACCACCCATGTTGACCCAAACTCCTCCCTTCCTGGAATCGGGTTACACCATGAGAGCATTGACCTTAGACAACAAACACCTCGGGATTGAGGAAATGACCCACCCTATATCCACCTACCTAGATCCCTTCGACCCTTTTGAGTGGAAGCTCAAAGACCACCCCACCATCCCACATAAGGAAGTCATCTTTGGGAAAGGAGTTCATATGTCTTGGCACATCACACCGCTTGGCATGATTAGTCCGTCGGGTACATTCATCCATATCACCCACATGTCAAGAAGAAAATATGAGTGGTCAATATTTGGTTGTCATGGTCCACCATCATTCATCATAAATCTCAAGCATGTTAGGAGCATTCATGGATGTTCGGATCCTCCAACGTTCATCACACTCACTCACAAGAGGGACACCTATGGATGCCCTGGTCCTCCCAAATCCTTCAAAGTCTTCATACCATCAATGCATGATAGGTCTATATGTGGTTGTCCTGGACCCCCTTTGCATACCATACATTGTCAACTCACACCGCGTCATAGTACATGGCATATGCATTCAAGCAAGTATCAAGCAACAAGCGGTGAGATTCACAACAAGCGAGCAAAAACTCGTGAGCGCCACTTGGAATTCCAAGTTGGTAACTTGACGATGATGACTTTGGAGTGGCTCTACCCTAGGGTCACCTCCAAATTGAGGGCACGAGGACTTGGACCTTGCCAAGTTCTGAGTGACTTTTGACAACCCGGCTTATGGGTTGAACTTTCAAAAGAGTTTTGGGATTCTCCCCATTTCTCATGTGGCGGATCTAGCACCCTATAAGGGCACCGCGGTGGATCCTAGTGAGTGCCTCCAGCTTACACCTACCCTTGTGAGAGACACCCTCGGAGTGCCACCACAAATAGCCTGAGAGCCCGACGTGAGCACACAGCGGCAATACTAGGCAAGCAAGATCCCATCACCAGCATGAGGGTATGACCGAGTCACTTTGTCGACTGAAGCACCGTTCCCCGACTAGAGTCGCGGGTTGAGTATGGAGATCGTGGATCGCCCCGAGCTGCAGTTCGATGCACTACTTCCCTGGTGGACCCATACTCGACGGAGTCGAGTTTTCCCCACCCCGGGGGTATGATGAGGGCATCCCTTGCCCCTCCACTCTTTTTCCAGACTCGGATTGTTCGACGGCAAGCACCATTATATTTGTCATGTATTTTTGAGACTAGTCATGTAATCTTCACATTTTCTTTGAGTCATTATCATGTAATTTTCCCTTTATTTTGAGTCATGTACCTAGGTAGTTGAGTCATTTTCCTAAGTATTGAGTCATTATGTTGGTTAGATAGGTTAATGGGCCCAATCCATTGGGCTAGGCCCAGGGGCGCCCCTCCCTTGGACTGTGTGGTCTTTAGTTAGTTTGTCAGGGTCAGTTTGGTCTTAGGAAAATTATGGAGTCTATAAATACCCCACCCCTCTCTCATTTGTAACAACTTTTGATGAATATTGAAAAGCATTTGCCATCTCCCTCTCAATATCTCCCTCTCTCTCTCTCTCTCTCTTACTATCACTCTCTCTAAGTGGGTTGTACCCCCTCTCTCTCTCTCCTCCCCACCCCAATTTCGAAATTCACTCTCTCTCCTCCCCATTCACCCCTCATTAAGGCCCCTTCCCCTTCCCCATGCACTCATTCAACTCCCCCTCAAACCCCTAGGTGGAAACCCCTTCTCCTAGGCACCTTTCCACTTTCCAAAGCACCCCACCACCTTCCCAAGGCTGAATTAACCCCTCCCAAAGCCCAAATTCGAATTTCCCTCTCCCTAGGGCTGTGCCCCTCCATCTCCCCCACCCCCAAGCTCCCAAATTCGTCCCCCACCTCCCCTTGGTCAAACCAAGTTCACCCCCCCTCTCCCTTGCTCTCCCCTTGCACATCTCCTCATTCTATCTCTGTTTCAGGCAGCAGAACTAAAATGAGTTGCAGAAGCAGCCACGACCGTTACTTGAAGATTCAAGTAGCAAGGCCTACATCTCTGGAAAGGTCTTCCAGAGAGCTTTCCAGGCGAGGCGGTTTCGTCAGCATCCGAGCTCTGAGCAGTCCGCAGCATCCATTCTCCCTCGACTGCGCAGGAGACCCCAGGCAAGGAACCAGAACGTGATTGGAAGCTCAACCACGGAAAACCCTTTGGGATTCAGATCAAGTGTTCTTCAGAAGAAATCTTCCCTCTCAAGTCCTCTTTAATCCTCAAGAAGCAGAGCTGCATTTGGATATCGGCATCAGAAGTTACGAATTTTCTACTCCAAGGCATCAGGTCAGTTTTCAGGAGCCAGAACCGACATCCCTCTGCTCATCTGTTCGTCCCGGTATACTCCAACATCTTCCGACATCGCCGTCAAGTCCGAAAGAAAGAAGACTTGACCACGGTTCCAACGGTTCAAGTCTCGCCTCAATCAGAGCTCGGTAGCAATCGTGGCACCCCTGCATCCAGTCACATGGTTCTGCACCAGACAGAGGCAGAACCAACCATCCCGGTTCCAGACTCTGCCACAGCCAGCTCGTGAAGGCTCTGAGCGCCATTTTTGGAGGGGAGAAACTACTTCCCGCTAGCCGCCACCTCCAAGAAGAAGGGACTCAATCGACCTCTGGAACCCTCTGTTCCAATTTTCTTCGTCGGAGAGGGCAGACTGCCCCTGTGGTCCCAGGTTAGATCAGTCTTCATTTCTCCAGTCACTCCTCTCTCCACTGACATCGGATTGCATCCCCGTCAACTCCTGCTCGAAGCTACTCCGACCAAGTTCGCGTCACCGCTAGTTTCATTCCAATCGGAGTCCGGGAGAGCCCACAGTGACTTCTGCAACCTACTGCTTCAGCCCGATACCAGCCAGAGACCAGACGGTGGTGTCCTGTTCCAGTCGCCGGTGCCGTCAGCCCCGAGACTCAAAGCTTCCCCAAAAATTCAAGCTTCATCCCCTGTCAGCTGAGGAACTTTTGGCAGTGGTTTCGTCAAGTTTGGAGCCCCGTGGAGCCCGTGGCAGTGTCAACAGCGACACCCTATCCTGCAGACCTGCAGATTGGCAGAACCGGCGGACTCGGAAGATCGGCTTTTCCTTTGCATAAAACCCCACCCCGCTTGGCCGGCTGAAGGCCCCTCCCTGCGTGGAGGTAGTTTTGAATGTAATAAGAATAATCCCCACCCCAAGTTCATCCCTCCTGCGTGAGGTGTAGTGGTGTAATTCTTTCAATTTCAGGTTCAAGCTACATCGCCGCGGCGATCGGGTGTATACCCTCGCCTCCCGGCTCGCCCTCGTCTCCGGCCGGAGTCGGCGTCTTCACGCCGGCTAGGTGAGCCTCAGTCCCTCTCTTGCTTGGTTTAATCACTTGCTTAGCTTAGTATTATTGCTAGTACTGCGTCGGACGGAGAGTGAGAGCTCGGCCCAACTTGCTAGTTCCGTGAGTGACCACCGCGGGCGAGTTGAGAGTGAACCCACTAAACCCACACCCTTGGTGTGCTGGCCGCCCATGGTTTGGGCATCCTAGGCCCATTTGGGGTTCTCCACAAGCTAGCCAACCATTGGAGCTTCATGGTCCCGCCTCGGACCCTCTCCCACATCGCTTAGTTGCCAACGGGCACAAGTGTGCACCAAACGGGTGAGTTCGCTAGTGTGAGTCCGCTGCTCAACTTGAATGCTTGAAAATAGGTCCAAGGTTCGGTGTCACATCACCAATCATCACCAAGAGTTAGTGTGTAAGCGTAAAATAACGTGAAACAGGGACTCTATCCACGAACTGGCATAAGAGTGCCAAAAGACCTGTGGTCTGGGTCAAACCTAATAAAAATTGTGAGACGGGAAATAGCGACCACTAGGATGGGCGTTATATAAATGGGCGACTTTGTACAATGTCGCTAAATTAATAATTTTTACAAAAATTTTATAATTTTCACAAGAATAGGCGACCTTCTAGAAAAGTGACATACCTTTAAATAACGATGACTTGATGGTCGTTAATTCATATTTTCTGCATTATTTTCCTTTTAGATCATAAACAGGAATCAACGACTCTATATAGAGACGTTATATCATGAATGGGTGGCTGGTCAAACAGTCACTCATTCTTTTGTGTTTACAAATCAGAGGGCATCGGGCAGGTGCACATCTAGATAGTAATTACTATTTATTTCTTCTAATTAGCATAAATAGTAGCATCGTGACGTTTATGATGAAATTCAGGAAACTGAGGACATGAACAAGTAGAGAAAAATATGATGAATCCAGAAATGTGCATATCATATTTTTCAGATACATGGTTCCATAGTTATTTAATTTTAAACATGAGTTAATTATTAATTATACTAAAAGAATCTACGACAGAGTGATGGCCGCTCATTAACCGGCGGCCAGTGGATTGTCGCCAATTCAAGAATTAGCGACTCTTCACATGGTCGTTCATTAATAAGCGGCCACTGCTCTGGTTGCTATTTCCATGTAGACAGAACGCCTAAAAACTACGTAAAACTCAAGATCAGGAACACACATGCGAGAAGCAAATATGCTAATATGATCGTATGAGTATGTAATATTCTATTTACTATCCTCTTGGGCTTAAAACTTGAGAAAACCTACATTTTTGGCTTGATCGGTGATGAGTGCCTATTTTCTTTTTGATAATTCACATCACATATATCATTTCATATGCACATAATTAGCCAATTATGCATACTTTACAGTTAATCTCAACCTTGCATTAATCAAGCCGTTCACGCAAATTAACTTAATTTGTGGTTAATTATTCAATGAAAAGAGGTTGAGGGTCATGCAAATTAATTTTTCATTGCATAATTGTAAGTATTTATGATTTTTATGCGTAAAGCAATAATTCTTAATGGGCTTAATCTAAATTGTGTGTGTGTAGGACGTCCAAGGTAATTACTAGAAGGGCCAGGGGCAAAAGCGTCACAAGATCAGGGCAAAGGATGCCCTAGGGCGCCCCTCCCTCCTTGACCAAGTCAAAGGAGCAGCCGCCATTCCTTTTTGGTGTGAAAGTAGATAAAGGAAATGATTTTATTGAATTATCTTGGAGAGAAAATAGGAGGAGATCTCCTCCTTATTAGGAAAGCCAAGGGGAGCTCCTTTCCTCTCTTCATCCAAATGCTAATCTCCTGTAATCCCAGCAATCCATCTTCATCAAATGTGATCTCCACCCTCCATTTGACCTAGTTTCTCTATAAATACCCTTTGTCAAGAGGGGGAAATGAAATTTTCTTCTTTTTCTTTTCTTCTTAGCTTAGAATCCCGTCCTTCTTTCTTCCCCTAGTTTAGGTCGACCTTTTTCTCCCCTTTATGATCCTCTTATCCTCTTGCTTTCTTCACAAAAGTTGTTCGTTTTTAGGTTTTCTTCAACTTCTTCTTCTTCTTCCTCTTCTAATTCTTTCTTGTTGTCAAGTTATAATCTCTTTTGTAAAGTTCAATTTTTAAGCTTTTACTATTCATCCGCGCAACACCTATCTGTTCTTCATCAGTTTTCATCATCTTCTGATCTTCTTCTCCCTCTACTTTCTTCACCAATCTTCTTTGTCTTTCTCTGATATTCAACTTTCTCTTCTACCATATCTTCTAATTCTCTCTGGTTTCAAAGTTATTTCACTTTCAATCTCACTCTATTTTTATTTCTATTTTACTATTTTTAACTCCCTTCATCCTCTTCTATATATCTTTCCCTCCTCTATTTTCTTCACACATCCCAAGGAGGAGATTCTCTTCTTTCGATACTCTCAAGGCGGTGTCTACTTTTAAGGCGTGGCGATCTTCCTCAAAGGCTCGGCAAGGAGACGGCGGCGCTATTCTTCAAATTTCTTGACTCCATTTCTTCCTTATTCCCTTAGTTTACTCAAGTTATAATTTTTGTCTTTCATAGACATTGTAATCTTTTTTTAGCAATAAAAATTCATCTTTTGTAATTATGTTTTGGTAGTTCTTTCTCTCTCTATCTCCACCAAATCTCTCTTCTCAACCCTCCAATATTCTTTAGATAGATTTATTTTTCATGCAATCTCAATTTATTTCTTTTTCAAACTCACTCAAAGTTTTGCTCTAAAAAATATAAGGGTTTTTCAACTTTCTGAAATTTTTTTTCCTCCTTGTAGGATCGACCCGTGTTCACCACTCTACTTGAATTAAAATTCTTTTGTGAGTGAGTGCGGTAACTTATTTTGAAATTGTGGCATGGCTTTTAAACGACGAGTATAGTGCACATCAATTTTTGGCGCCGTTGTCGGGGAGGAAAAAATATTTTTTTATAGTTGGATATTCTTGTGTTTGATTTGTATATTTGTATATTAAATTTTCTATTTTTATTTTATAGGGAAAAAAATCAAAAAATCAAAGAAAAAGGAAATTCGAACCTGAAATTCACAGAAAATCAAATGTTGCAGAAAGCCAGGAAGCGTCGCTGAAAGTCTATATCTGTCACTACAGGGAGCAGGAAATCTAGAATTTTGAAAATCTTGGAAAATCAAGCGTCGCTAAAGGTCAGTAAGTGTAGGTACAGGTTCTATTTTTTCAATTTCTAAAAAATCTCAAAAAAATTAAAAAAATCTTGAAAAATCTAAAAAAATCAGAAAAATCAGAAAACACCAAAAACATGACCTTAGGCTTTATTTTTCAGTAGAATTGTATGTTGTTTATTATTTTTAGTTAATAATTTCTTTCATTCATCTTTTGTTTAAAAATAACTCAAAAAAACCCTTGAAAAAAGAAATCAGAAAAATAAAAAAAAATTCATGCTATCATGTCCTCATTGTAGTTGCATCGTTTTCATGCATTGTGCATTTTAGTTGATTTCTTATTTACTTGCATCATCATTTGAAAAAAAAAATCTTCTCTTCTATTTCCCTTTCTCAAGGATAAGTTAGGTTCTTTACACCCTTCTTGGAATTGGAAGGATCATCCATTGAGTATTTCATCTATTTGGATTGAAACTTTCTTTTCTAAGACCTCCATAAATCTTCACACTCGTGGATTCCCTCACGAACGCCGGGTAGGTTGTACCAAGAAGTACCCCGGAGTTAGTTTGCCCTTAGAAGTTAAAAAAAATCATCATTTTGCATGCATCATTCATATAGTTGTTGATTCATTAATTGCATTGCTTTGAAAAAAAATCAAAAGAACAAAAAAATACAACCCAAAAAAAATTCAAAAAAAAGAGAAGTTTGAAAAAAAATCCTTTAGGTCTTATTTATTTCGATCAACATCAATGGCCATCCATCAAGGAGGGAAACCCACACCTATCAAGAAACACTTTATTCCTTCTATTTATAAACCCTCAACTTGCATTGAACTTCTTGATATTCATGTGGATCATTATGAGATTAAGCCTAATATCATCCAGATACTCACATCTTTTATGGGAATATCGATGAAAATCACTATAGGCATCTTGATGACTTTTTAGAAATTTGCTACCTGGTCAAAATCTAGAACTTTAGTGATGATGCCCTTAAGTTGATCTTATTTCCGTTCTCATTGAAAGATAAAGCAAAATGTTGGTTAAGGAGTTTTGGAAAGATCATTAGGACTTTGGAAGTTATGCAATTGGAATTTTTGAAAAGATTTTACCCCATAGTCCGGACCAACATTATGAGATGGGCGATTGTAGGTTTTACTCAGCTTCCGGGAGAGCAGATTCATGAATCTTGGAAAATGTTGGAGGATTTGTTACGTTAATGTCCACATCATGAGTTGCCCAAATGGCATGTTATGTATGCATTTTATGAGAGGTTATCTGATTATGATAGACAAATGATGGACATATATTATGGAGGGGCCTTCATGAATATGAGTGAAGATGAGGCTTGGAGCGGGGGATTTCTGCAGCCCAGTCAAAGAGCAGCCGAACTAGGCCCATCAGGACCAAACAAGGCCACGTTCGCCCGAGTGATAGCCCACAAGGCCCACTCCGGACTAAAAGCCCAATAAAAGATCACTCGGGGACCCAACCTTCCTAGGCGGCCCTCAGGCTCGGAAGGCCCGAGCGACGGTCAGGTCATCAGAAGGATCTACGCCCGATCTATCCTCAGCCAGGATATAGGGAGGCGCACACGATCGTTCCGACCCATCTCCGTCCGATCTAGGCCCATCGCCCGGATATGGCTGGCCCCCCTAAGCTCAAAACGGTCGACCGTCGATTGCTTATCCATGCAGCCGTTAAGAGTCCTCTGTGAGCAGGAATTTATAAGGGTGAGGGACTCCAGCTCCCCAAGGTGATAACGCTCCCACGATGAGGCAGTAAAAGTCCACGTTGAGGACGTAACTCCCACCTGAAACCCCTCGACTTACAGGACTCCGGAAGGCGGCGCACTATTTAACCAAGGGATACCCTCCGGCGAAAGGTAAGGGCAACCTCACGTCCAAACCCCTGAGCAGGAACCACTTCACCCTTCTGGTGGAGAGGGATCTCGCGCAGAAGCTACTTCCTCCCTATATCGCTCCCAGCATAGCTTTACTGACTTAAGCATCGGAGGGTTTGCCCCAGGGACTCATCCCTGGGCCCCCTGATCCGCTTCCCTTTCTTGCAGTTCACAATCCGGTGATCTTCTGCCCGCTCAGAACCCACGCGAGATCACGCCTCTTCATCTGGTGCCGTCTGTAGGAAACGTACAAGAGGCCAGCATGATGCGAAGGAGCTCAGGGAGGAGGTCCTCCGGCGACAGGGGAAAAGCCATGGTAGCGGCAGGGGATGGCCCCTCTCGGGCCTCGCAGAACCCCCCCTCCAACGCCAGCGCCCCCGCCGACGAACCACCACCCCCCCTGCAGTAGTAAGGCTACCGCCCAACGGTGGTGCGGACGCCTTCCAAGCCCTCAACGGAAAACTGGATATCCTCGTGGAGCTCATGAGGACCCAGGTGGCCAGGGATGGAAGGTCGCGCACCCCGTCAGGGAGCCCTCCCCGCGAAAATGCATCCCAACACACTGCCGGAGGCCGCTTCACTATCCGCGGCCAGCAGATTATCCGTAACAGGATTGGAGGGTCCTCGCAAGCTCCGCCGCCGAAGCAAGAGGCTTCCTCTACACCAAGGCGGGGAAAACCTGGGGCATGCTGTCCGAACCCGGAGATCGACGTTCTCGAGGATCGCCAAGACATTCCCCCCAGCCCCGCGGCACAACAGCAGCCGGAGCTATCCCTCCGACTACGAGAATTCGAGAGACGCTTCACGGAGCAAGAGCGCGCCTTACGCGCCCTGCATAAGGTCTCTGCCTCAGAAGATGAGGAGAAATCCCCGTTCTTCGACCTTATCTTGAAGGCAGAGGTGTCTCCTAGAACCTCCATCCTGACCTTCAAGCTCTACGACGGCCAGGGCAACCCGGCCGATCACTTCGACAGCTTCGACGCTTTGATGACCCTGCACGGAGCGTCGGATGCCATCAAATGCCACGCCTTCGTGACCACCCTGGTCCAAGGCGCCTAGGCATGGTTCCGGGCCCTCGCCCCCAGATCCATCCGAGACTTCAAGCAATTTGGGTGAGTCTTCAAGGAAAGTTTCACCGGAAGTGCCCCCCCAAGGTCGGTAGCGGGGCTCCTAGCCCTTAAACAGGCGCAAGGGGAAAGACTCCAGGCTTATATTCACCGATTTAAGTCGGAAGCCCTGAGGATTCCCCGCCTATACGTGGCCTCAGCCATAACCGTGCTGACTGAGGGCACCCGGGATGAGAATCTCCGCCGCAAACTTATCCTCCACCCTCCCTCGACCCTTGTCAAGCTAGTGACTCTGGCGTTGCACCACGCCGAGTGCGAAGAGGTGCTCAACGCCTGTCGAGACGCAACTGGCTCGGGTCGGGAGGGGGACAAGAAGCGGGCCTCCGAGCCAAGCTCAGGCTCGGGGAAAAGGCAGAACCGGGACGGGGAATGCAAGGAATCGTCACGAAAGTACGAGCGGTACACCCCACTAGCCGCGCCGGTCTACGAGATCTACGAAGGCATAAAGGACTCGGGCCTCCTCCGCCAACCCGAGCCGATGAGATCGAAGAACCGTAATCGCGACAAGCACTGCTTGTTCCACAGCGATCACAGGCACCACACCGGCGACTGCCACCAGCTCCAGGACGAGATCAAGCACCTCATCCGTCAGGGGCACCTAGCTCGGTTCATAGTCAAGCGTAAGGAAGACTGAGGCGCCCCAGAGGAGATCGACAACGCCCCCCGAGGGGTCCACATCAACGTCATCTTCGGAGGAGCAGCATCAGGGGGCGACAGCGGCCGAGGAAGGAAGCGTCATGCCAAGCGGGCGAGCCGAGCCATAGAGCCTCCAAAGGCCCCGCCGAGTGAGCCCCAGGTCATAGTCTTCTCAGACCGAGACCTAGAAGGGCTGAGCACCCCGCATGATGATGCCCTTGTGATTTCGGCTACAATAAACCATTGTAACATAGATAGGATTCTAGTCGACAATAGGAGTGCCCCTGATGTACTGTCTTATGATTGTTTCCTTAAGATGGGGGAGGATCCATCTAAGCTCCGCCCGATCCGAACCCCTCTCTGCGGGTTCAATGGCTAGGCCACCTATCCCGAGGGAGCCCTAAGCCTGCCGGTTACCCTCGACACCCCACCCAAAACCGTTACGGTCATGGTGGACTTCATAGTGATTAAAGGTATGATAGCATACAACGCCATCTTTGGCCGGGGAATCCTCAGCCGAATAAAAGCGGTGCCGTCTACCTATCACCAGAAAATGAAGTTCCCCACCAAAAATGGGTTGGGGGAAGTCCGAGGTAACCAAGCCGCGGCTAGAAGGTGCTACATTATCTCGGTAGAGGCCACAAGGCCGGACGAGAAGGACAAGGACCCCCGGGGAGTCGAGGGTAAATCCGCAACCACCGAACCTGGTGGCGAATTGCTGGCGGTTTTCCTAAACGACGACCCGGCCCTAGGAGTAAAGATCGGAGCCGACCTACCGTCTGAGGTTCAATAGCAATATAAAAAGTTCCTTTCTGAGTACATCCGAGTTTTTGCATGGTCTGATGATCAACTCCCTGGGATACTAGAGGAGACTGTAATGCACAAGCTCAGCCTCGACCCTGCCGTAAAGCCCGTACAACAACGCAGAAGGAAGCATGCACCAGAGAAGCAGACGATCATCAAGGCGCAGGTCACCAAGGGACAAGAGACTGGCCTTTTTAGACCGGTCCTGTACCCAACATGGCTAGCCAACGTCGCCCTGGTACCAAAAGCTTCTGGCAAGTGGCTGATGTGCGTGGATTTCACCGACCTAAATAAGGCCACCCCTAAGGACTGTTATCCATTGCCGAGCATCGACCAATTGGTTGACTCAACCTCGGGCAATGAGATACTTAGCTTCCTAGACGCCTATTCGGGTTACCATCAGATCAGAATGGATCTAGAAGATGTCGAGAAGATCGCCTTCATCACCAACTACGGCGTGTACTGCTACACCCGGATGCCTTTCAGGTTGAAGAACGCTGGAGCCACGTACCAAAGGCTGGTCAATCACATGTTTGAAGAACAACTAGGTCAGAACGTCGAGGCCTACATTGACGACATGCTCGTCAAGACCCCCAAGGCCGAAGACCACTTCACCGACCTCGCTGAGACCTTCGACACCCTCCTAAGGTACAACATGAAGCTCAATCCTGCCAAGTGTGCCTTCGGAGTGAGATCCGAAAAGTTCCTGGGTTTCCTAGTCACTCAGCGTGAGATCGAGGCCAACCCAGACAAAGTTTAGGCCATCCAGGACATGCGCCCGCCCACCTGCATCAGGGACGTCCAACGCCTAACTGGGCGTATTGCCACTCTCAGCCGGTTACTGTCCCGTGCGGCCGAACGATGCTTTCCCTTCTTCAAGCTGTTGAGGGGGCCCAAATTGGCATCTGCTACATTCGCATGGGATGAGGAATGCCAGAGAGCGTTCGCCGAGCTCAAGGAGTTCTTGGCCTCGCCCCCGGTGATCTCCAAGCCTATTCCGGGTGAAGTCTTGCTGCTCTATCTCTCGGCAACGCCATCTACGGTTAGCTCGGTCCTAGTTAGAAATGACTCAGGAGTCGAGAGGCCGGTCTACTACGCCAGCAAGGTGCTCAACGAGGCTGAAAGGAGGTACCCCGCAACCGAGAAACTCGTGCTAGCGTTGGTCACCTCCGCCAAGCACCTCCGGCCCTATTTCCAGGGTGACCCCATCACCGTGCTAACCGGCGAACCATTGAAGAAGATCCTTACCCACCCCGAAGCCTCGGGACAACTCGTCAAGTGGGCCATCATGCTTGGGGCCTACGATATATCCTAGCGGCCGCGCTCAGCCGTGAAAGGCCAAGCACTCGCCGACTTCATCGCCGAAAGCACCATGCCGACTGAAGAAAGATCCCCGTCCGCGCCCGGGCCGACCTGGGAGTTGTTCATCGATGGGTCCTCCAATTCGGTCGGGAGCACTGCCGGAGTCCTGCTTAAGTCCCCCGAAGGAGCAGAACAGCAATATGCCTTGAAGTTCAGCTTTCAGGCATCCAACAATGCTTCAGAGTACGAGGCCCTTATCTCGGGAGCACGCATGGCCCGACGGTTGGGGGCTGAGTGAGTCAAAATCCACACTGACTCCCAGCTGATCGCTAGCTAAGTCAACGGTGAGTGCGAAGCTCGGGAGGCACCAATGATTAATCACCTCCAACTGGTCAGAGCCCTGGCCCAAGAGTTTGAGAAATTCGAGGTAGTCCGAATAGCTCGGGAGGCAAACTCCCGAGCGGACACCCTCTCTTGGCTAGCCTCTTCTCTCGACCCCGAAGGTACCCGATCGGTCCTCCTTGAAGAGCTAGAGCGCCCGAGCATTGACTCGGAGCTCCTTGCTATTGACTCAGCCATTCCGAGCGACTGGCGCACCCTCTATCTGTCGTGGCTCCGGGACTCTCAAGAGCCTTCCAACCCTCGAGAGACCTGCAGATTGAAGTACCAAGCCCGACGCTTCGTCATTCTAGACGACACTCTCTACCGGAGATCTTTCTCCGGTCCTCTCCTGAAGTGTCTCGGCCCCGACGAAGCCACCCTAGCTATCCAAGAGATTCATGAAGGCCTGTACGGAGCACATTCAGGGGGAAAGTCACTCACCCGGATCCTGCTACGGCAGGGTTACTGGTGGCCCACTCTGCATTGCGACTGCACGGCCTACGTGCAACAGTGCGACCGATGCCAGCGATTCGACCACTTAGTCCATCAGCTGGCAACGGAGCTCGTCACCCTGGCCGAGCCGTATCCCTTCGCTCGGTGGGGGATCGACATTCTTGGGCCATTCCCCACGGCTCAGGCCCAGAAGAAGTTTATCATCGTC
The DNA here is from genome assembly GCA_022559845.1 of Amorphophallus konjac. Classification (NCBI taxonomy): domain Eukaryota; kingdom Viridiplantae; phylum Streptophyta; class Magnoliopsida; order Alismatales; family Araceae; genus Amorphophallus; species Amorphophallus konjac. The sequence continues at coordinate 339,598,303 of CM040125.1, read as the reverse complement.
GCCATCGACTACTTTACCAAGTGGATCGAGGCCGAAGCCACGGCAAGGATCACCGAGATAGTCGTCTGGAGTTTCATTTGGAAGTCGATCATTTATCGTTACGGCATCCCCCGGGTGATAGTGAGCGATAACGGCCGGCAATTTGACTCTCGTTATTTTCGAGACAGATGTGCCGACCTAGGTATTCGCAACCACTTCACCTCGGTCGCCCACCCTCAGGCCAACGGGCTGGTTGAGAATGCCAATAAGACTATCTTAAAAGGCATAAAGACCAGACTCAGCAAGGCCAAGGGCAGCTGGCTCGAGGAACTACCTAGCGTACTTTGGTCACACAGAACTACTCCCAGAACGGCAACCGGTGAAAGTCCTTTCCAGTTGGTATATGGCGCCGAGGCCGTAATTCCGTTGGAGATCGCCAATCTCTCCCTCTGAGTCATCTGCTTCTCGCCCGAGGTAAACGAGCGAAAGTTGCTCGAGAACCTCAACCTAGCGGATGAACTCCGAGAGATTGCCAACATCCGAGCAATGGAATACCAGCGCCGCCTCGCTCGATACTACAACGCCAAAGTCTGAGACAGGCACTTCCAACCGGGAGACTTCGTCCTTAGGAAAGCCGAAGCCTCTCGAGCACTAGAGGCGGCGGGCAAGCTATCCCCTAACTGGGAAGGCCCCTACCGAGTGGTCGAGAGGCTCGAGAAAGGAGCATACCGGCTCTCTACAATGGAAGGGGAACCCGTCCCTCGAACGTGGAACGCAGCCACACTACGCAAGTTCTACTTTTGAAGTCGAGCAAACAATTTGAGTGAAATAAAATTTCTTTTCATTCAAACGATTGTTGGTACATCAGAAAGGCCAAAGCCAATACATTGCATAACAAAAAAAAATCCATCTGGCGCCACTGAAGGAGGCCATCGCTAGGCCGACTCAGTTTGATCTCCTTGAGTCTAGCCACTGACTCTGCCTCGCGTAGAAACTGGCTCGGATAAAAGATGGTCGATCTAGTTGGCTCGGGTGGCCCATGACAAAGGTGACAGAGGGACCGCGGTGGGGAAGGCTACCTTCCAAGTTGACAGAGGCTGGGGAGAGGGAACGCTTATGAAGGCCTCCTCTCTTCCAACTTGCCAACTCTTTGGAACGTACAAAGAGCAAGCAACCTCCGCAGAGTGAAAGAAATGACGGGGGAGAGCACAAGAGGAGACAAGAGAAAAAGAAGTCCGGCGTAGCTGGACGAGGAGACAGGGGAATGACGCGCGCTTCCCCCCTTCACCCTCGCCGCAACACCGCTGCACATCTTGTACAAGGTGCGCGACACGCCGAGCCTCTCCAGCGCCACCGGCATGGGAAACTTCCCAGAGCCGGGCGCCCCCCCAGTCAGCCCGGATCGAAACTCTATCCCAACTGCTCCTGGCACCACGGTCAGTTGGGGCGGTGACGCCTCTGTAGGCGAACCCCCAACCTCGACCGTCCCGGCTCGCGCGTCGCCGCCCGAGGCATCGCCCACCTCGACCGACGCCCCAGCCTCGGCCGTGGTTGCTTCAACTTCGGCCCCCTCTGTTCCCCCCGAGGGGAGAGCCGACCCATCACCGTCACCCCCCGGGGTGCCCCTAGTCTCCTCGGCCCCCTCTCGCTCGGCAGATAGGGGAGCTGGCTCGATAGGGTTGGCCCTATCTTACCCCGGAGAGGGGAGCGCCGCCGAGCCAGAATCGCCCCCAGCGGTGGGGACGGCCCCAGCCTTCATGGCTCGCTTCTTGGCCTTAGCTGCTGCCCGCAACATACTTGGTACGGGGTCCTTGCGCTTCGCCCCGCACAGCCGAGAAGTCCCCTCGGAGACCGCCCCCTTGCCCTTATCCCTGGCTTGGGAGCGACCCTCTGAAGCGGCCGGTTCTCCGTCAGCCGAGTCATCGCCAAGATCGACCACCTCAGCGGCCTCCTTCAGAGGCTCCCTCTTGTTATCTGCACAAAAGAAGAAGATGGTCAGAAACGCAAAAGCAACCCCGGCACCCAAAGAAGAGTCAAGCTTGTGGCATGTGAACCTGATGGAAGCAGTCGTGTGAGGAGACATCGCTCCACATTCTCCGGAGTGACCAGCTCCTCTGTGGATCGGCGATGCTTCAACAAAATGGCTACGTACTCCTCCACCTGTGGAGGGAACTCGTCTTGCCGGGGGGGAATATTCGGGTGGAAGTTCGGAATCACCGGGCACTCTCAGGATTCCCTCACCAAGCGCGTCTTCACCCAAAAGAACTGGGTTTTCCATCCCTTATGAGAAGAATCCTGTGGATGGGCATAAATCCCACACACAATCACAAGAGAATAAATGATGTAAAAAAATACAAGGGGAAGAATAATGATTAATGCATAAATAAGGGGAAGAAGAAGCTTGCACGTGGTGCAAAAATGGAGATGTGATCGCCAGAGGGGTTACCTCAATAATAATAAAAAGAGAACGCGAATACCTGGTGAAGATTGGAACGCGGGATGATGTGAAGTTCCTTCCTCCTTCAATCGGCCGGCCGATGAGAAGGGTTCTCCTTTTGATTACCTTGCAAAAAAGGACAATGAAACAAAGCAAAACGAAAAGGGATCAGCCAATGCAAGTAGTATCAATCCCAAATAAAGAATATGATGTTGAAAAATGAAATCAACATGCGCACCTCTTTTTGTTTTTTTTTTTAAACCCCTAGAGAAGACCTAGGGAAGGAGATATGATACGATAATGATGATGATAGGACTTAATGCAATAAGAAAGACTGACGGTGGGACGAAGGATGATATGCTCATAAACAAAATAAACGAAATAAAAGAACCCTGCTGTCCCTGATGACAGTAAAGGGAAACCGTGTGAAGAATATGTTGATGGGAAGAAGAGGAAGCAGTGGAAACGAGTGAACTCCTATGAAAAGGATGCAGAGGAACGACCGCACAGGAAGAAGAAAGAAAACTCTGCTCGTACAGAACCTGCAATCTTTTTTTCTCTGTATATGTGAGTGTTCAACCTTATGACGATCGATCCAGGCTTCCTTATATAAGATTCCAATCGGATGTGATCAAACAAGGGAAGATAAGAACGGGCAAGGAGTATCCAGGGAAAGGATTAACATCGAGCAAGAGGTTGAAACAAGGCAGGGAACTGTGAGGGAAAGATGGAAAAAGGCAGGACTCCGAAAGGTGAAACACGACCTTGCGAAGGGCGTCAATTCTTGATTTGACGACCTACCCATACGGCGTTTCATAAAACACGACCCAAGCCAGGGCGTTTCTTCCTGGATTTAATTTTGGCAATTCCTTGTTTGAAAATCATGAGAACACGCCTAAGATCGAGGCGTTAAATTAAAACACGCCCTGAGGAAGGACGTTAACCAATAATTAAATTGATTTTGCATTTACTTTAAAACCGAATAATACCAGGAATTGACGCCCTAACATTTAGTCGTCCTTTCTTTAGAAAACGCCCTAGACAAGGTCGCTATTTAGATAACGCCCCTCTTCAGGTCGCGAATCACAAAAAAAAAATGAATCAAAACCACACACAAGAAAATAGAAAAACTTCATATTATGAATATATTGAAGTTCACTTTGGGGCGTCATCATAGTGACATGAGATTTGATCAACATAGCGTCATTTTTGGCGTGTCTACAGCTGCCCCGCCTTAGCGTCTGCTTTGGAAGGGAGTGAGACGAAAATGGAGTGAAAGTGCAACAAAATGGAATGAAGTGGAGCGAACTGATAAGTAGATGCCAAGGTGTGATGTGACACGCCTCAGACACTAAGCAATGAAAATCTTTCCAAGATTCAAAGTGAAACAACTCCGAGTGATCCCAAGAAGGCATCAATTTGCTGGATAAGGGAGATTAAACTAAATAAGTAAAATGTAAGGCAAAAGGTGTGCGCGCGGGCACGATAGGGAAAGACCATTGGAGAGCGGTTACCAGCCAACGTGGACGTGCTACAACCAAGGTAGATTTGCAGAAAATAAAGAGAATTGAGATGGAGATCCAACAAAGGGACTTTTTCAAGGAATCAGCCTAAGCGGCTTCAGATAGAAAAAAGTACTCAATTGGGAATGGAATATCTCATGTCAACTCAATCAAGAACGAGTGACCTTCATTATCGCCATAATATGAAGATTTTCAGCATGAAACTCAAAGTCCTACATGATGCATGCTGAGCTAAAAGAAAAGATAAAACAAACTAAAAATAGAAAATAATCAAGGATAATATTGCTAAGCCATCTAGATTTGGTCAAGAATCCAAGTTTCTGAGCCAACACTAAGCCGAGGCCCGTTTGTCCGCGCATCAACTCAGAAAGTGGAACCATCGTCCCAAACCTTGAACGACTCAACGGCCTATCCGTGTGATCAAGACTCTCCTGGAATCATCATCGTTTTTGATGAAGGGGAACTCAAATTCAGATTCATCAGAACCACAAGGTCCTTGATATGCTATAATAATGTAGATATCCTATAATAACAATGCTTACAACGAACAAATACAAAATGACAAGTGCGATGTGATTTCCATGAGCAACCCAGGCGCCTCTAATCCTGCAAACTTCTGCACTTTGAAAATTCATCAGTTTTCGAAATTCAAGATAATCAAACATAATTTTCCATTTAAATCATGATATGATCATAAGTGCTCAATTAAAAAAACAATTCAACGAAATAATAGCACTTAAGTTCATTAACACACATGAATATTAAATTCATAAGCTCATAAAAACACGCCTGCACCGAATGGCGTCAAACCATGAAAAGCGCCTTAATATGTAGGCGTTAAAACATGAAACACGCCCTTCAGCAAGGCGTGAAACCCATCGAGAGGCCAAAGAGTAAACGACCTACTAAAGGGCGTTACACAAAACACGACCTTAGAAAGGTCGTCAATTCAAAAATTGACGCCCTAACAAAAGGCGTTAATCAATCCAACGCTTCCGTTTCCAAATCGAAAGCAAAATCAAATCCTAATAGCCATTAACCTGCTAACTCCGAACAACCTTAAGCCCTCTTCAAATCTTTATAAAAGAAAGGCTGCTTTCCTCAACCTAAAGCAACTTTTTCTCTGAACCTCCGTAGCCGGCTCTGTTCTCTTTTCTCTGTTTGTTCTTCTCCCGCAGGCACTTGTCCGAGCTCCTTCTGCAAAGCCAAAAAACAATGGAGAGGATGATTAAGAGACCTAGGTCTTCCACCCCTAGGTTGACTGAAATCCAAGGGCACATCTGCAGCCGAGTTGCTCAACATCAGGTTAGTGAATTCCTCTGCTTTTCCCTCTGCTTATATCTTCTTTCTTTTCTTTTTATTGAATCCTTCTGTCAAACTACTTCTTACATATGCTCATGTCCGGCACTATTGGCACTGTCCATATTTTCTTTCCACAGGACTACCCAAATGTCCCTGGTGCTAGGAGATTTACAAAAGTGAAGTGGTTGCCCCTTATTCTCTCCAAGTTTTCTTCTGATACGAGAGTATACCTAGCAAGATGGCATCTTTTGGGCCTAGTAACCCATGCCAAGCACTATGACCAAATTCACTTAGATTGGGCTGCCATAGGAGCATTGATTGAACTTTGGCATCCTTCCACTCATACCTTTCTCTTCTCGACATTTGAAGCCACCATCCTATTGGAAGAGCTAGAGTTGATCTTAGGCTTGAAAAGAATGAAACAAGGAGAAGAAGAAAAGATGGCCATCATGCCAAGGCCAATCTCCTCTCATGAATTGCTAACCTCATTGATATCTAGCCCAAACATAGTGAACCAAATCAAGGTCACTAAAGGAATCAATCTCTTGAAGCTTGCCTCATGGGTGTACAAGAGAGCGGATCAAGCAAAGGAAGAGGAGGAGATAGAAAAGATAGCAAAGGCCCTCGTGGTGTGCTTAGCAGGCGCACTCTTGTTTCCATCCACGGAGGACTTTCTAGAGGAGGCCCAATTGAGCGCGGTGATGAGCTTATGGGAAGAGGAAAGAGCCGGACCGGCTATCCTAGCCTATCTCTATAGCGGGCTTACTTCGGCGGCGATGGGAAGGCCCATATACGGGTGCATGCTAGCACTCTCTAGTTGGGTTGATCTACACTTCAAATTCGATCCATGTGGCGAGGCCCAACAACCCTCAAGAATCTTTTCAAAAAGCCCACTCTCTTACATGACCGGTTCGTTAGGAATAAGCAATAGGGTGATGAACCGGATTCCTCAAGTAAAGAAGAGAGGGGATTGGAGAGAGCACCTAAAGGTAATGCCAAAGAACCTCTTTACATGTGCCCCGGGTGTACTCAAAATGCAGGAACTTCGTGCACGATTCTCTACCGGTACGGACCTTCGTCTCATTGGCGCTTCGGACTTCATACTATACAACTCTCACAGATGCCTTCCTCAAATTGGACTTCCAAGGCAACGTCTAGAAGACGTCTCTCATCTCCCTCCAATCAAATCAAGAGACCTAGGCAGCAATGAAGATGGAGAAGAGGCTATCACAATCCAAGCCCTATGGAAGATTAACAAACCTCATCAACCTGTAGAGAGTTTGGAGGAAGACAAAGATCAGTGGAAAAATTATGTAACAGCTTTGAGAAAGCTAAGACCCAAGGTGGCTCATTAAGCATTGTAATCTCTCTTTTCAAAGTAATAAAAATGATTGTTTTCTGATTGAGCCTTACTGCTGTGCTTCAGATCAAATCCTTAAATAACCTGTCGTTCTGTTGCGAATAACGCCTCAAGCAAAGGCGTGAGTTCATAAAAGGACGCCTTCATGATAGGTCGCTTCCAATATTCCTGTTCACACATTTGACGCCTTCAAGAATAGGCGTTACTTAAATAACGACTTAAAAACAAGGCGTTAATCGATTCAAATTCCCAAAATATATTCGTTGAAATTCCAAAAGTAACGCCCTCAGGAAAGTCACGTTTCAATCAGGTAACGCCTCTAGCTCAGGCGTGAGTAAAAATCATAATAATTACTTCGATCACATCAATCAACGCCCATTGAATGCGTCTGACGACGGTTACCATTCCCCATGCAAATAAAATTGACGCCTCGAGCAACGTCGTCTATATTATAAACACGCCCAGGTCATAGTCGTGACTTCCACAAAAAACGCATCTTCTCAGGGCGTCTCTTCTTTTCGAATGCTAAAAAGGGCTTTCCCCCTTTCTTCTTCTTCCTCCGTTCCATTCTCTCTTCTCTGCAACCCTAACCGAAGCTCCCCCTCCCCTCTTCTCTTCCTCTATCTCTCTCTCTGTCCTTAGCCCTAACCCTAGCCATGGCCAGAGGCGGTTCAGTCAAACGGCAGAGGGTGGCCGCTCCCGAGGTGGTTGATCTGGGCGACGACGCCCACGGTGAGGAAGGGGCCATCGTGGCGGTTGAAGAAGACGCTCCAATGGCGGAGGCCGGCGACGAGGCCGGAGGAAACCAAGAAGCCCACGAGGAAGGCGAAGGAGAAGAAGACGGCGAAGGCGAAGGGGGTGAAGAGGAAGAAGGTGGCGAGGAAGAAAGCGGTGAAGAAGGAGAAGGAGATGAACCACCGCCCGCGGCGGCGATCCTCCCCCGTGCCGGCCAACTGCGGCGGCCACGGCAGCCAAGGCCTCGACCACAAAATCAGAAGCACAAGAAGGTAAGCCTCAAACCCTTTTCCAATTTTATTTATTTTAATTTCATTTTTTCCTGATTTTCCATAGCCCTCGGGTATAAACCCTGCAACCCAGAAAGAAGGCGCCCTCAGGGGCGTCGCGATCTCAAAATACACGCCCAACCCAAGGGCGTTAATTATATTATTTTCATGAAAAAACAATTAACCCCATAAGAACACGCCCTAAAGCATGTCGCCCAATTAAATTTACATATTATGCTGTTAATTTTCGCATGCTGTTATTTTTATTCCATTTTCTGAAAAACTGGAAACCACGCCCCACACCAGGGCGTCAATTCTAAACAGACGACCAAACCAGCGGTCGCCCAATCATTAATTCTTTGACTAATTTAACGAACCCAAATTGAAAACGCCCTACTCAAGGGCGTGAATTGAAAAACCTTTAGGATTTTTAGAAATTAACCACAAACACACGCCCAACACAGAGGCGTTTCATAGATGAAAAACGACCTAGGGTAGGTCGTTATATAGAAGCTCAAACAGAACCACGCCCCCCTTAAGGGCGCAACTTCAACAAAAAATGACCTGAGGAAGGTCGTTAATTCCAATAACACCAACATTCATCCTGGGGCAATCAAAATGAAATAAGCATGAATAATCACAACAATTAAACCAACAATTCTTATTTTATGCATGCAGGGGCTGATGAGGACGCGCATTTCATGGGTCATGGTCCGGGCAGCTTACTACGGCCTCCCCGAGTTCCAGAGAGAGAGGGTAGATGCGATGGGGTTCGGGGCCTTCCTCAGCATAGAGCCAGTTAGGCCAGACCTACCACTCATTCAGGTTCTACGGGAGAGATGGGATAGGACTAGCCGGGCATTCCTGATGCCTTGGGGACACATGATTCCTACCCTGGAGGACGTGGCCAGGATTACGGGGTTGAGGGTAGATGGAGAGGCTGTGAGCGGGATTACCTACCCAGACTACACCGAGCATGCCCAGAGATTGCTAGGGTTGGAGATGGTTTACGAGACCCCTAGCGAGTGCAGGACGATCTTCCGTACCGACCTCACCACAGTGATGGGTTTAGGGAATGCTAGGCACAGGTCAGGAGAGACCCTAGAGCAGTTTTCACAGAGGCTGATAGACGGGGCTAGGGCAGTGTACTGCCAGGACCCGACCGACAGGGAGAGAGCTGACCTAGACTTGAGGAGGTTCTTGCTACTGCTACTGGGGAGGCTGTTGCTCGGGACAAAGGGCGATGTCATTAACTGCCGATTTCTAGGGATACTCGAGGACCTGGAGGCAGTTGGCAGCTACGCCTGGGGAGCGGCTCTGCTGGCGCACATGATGGCCGACCTGTCCACGGGGACAGGGCGAGAGACGACCGTCAGTGGCTTCTCACCTTTTCTTCAGGTATGCATTTTTCATTTTTTTTCTTCCTTTTATGTGTATTTTTATGTGCGTGTGAATGCCTAACTAATGCAATGCATGGATGCAGGTTTGGAGTCACCTCTACATGCCGATGGGGCGCGTTGACCCACGGCCTGGGAATGAGGGAGCTTTCCCTCTAGCACGGCGCTGGGTGCCGATCGTCTTCGGCGCCCCGCTCGGCTACGAGTTGTGGGTTCTACGGAGAGAGCTCCGCGACTTCCCTCCCTCGCTGGTATGTATGAATGCTATGCATCTTTCTTTTGCTTTTTTTATTTTGAATTTATGATGATGACGATGAAATGATGATATGTATGTTTATGAATGCAGGTGCAGTGGAGACCCTATGAGGGGATGACAGACGAGGGCCAGCCTTGGGTCGTAGCGGGCCGACCTCGCTTTGAGCGTGAGCTTTGGGTTCACTGCTTGAGCGAGATCGAGCCGTTACGGCTTAGGTTGGTGATGAGGACGCTAGGCCTCCACCAGGAGTGGATTGAGGTAGGCGAGCCGCGTGGCATCGGGAAGAAGACTCGCGGTCGTACAAAGGCGACCGACTGGAGGGTACGATTCGAGGAGCAGCACGCCGACTGGCAGCGTGGCGGGACCAGAGTTACCTCTCGCGCGACTGACAGCTCCGAGTACCTCCGGCGCTACTGGGAGGTATACGCCGGCCGACCCCAGATGAGGGTCTTAGGGGTATGTATGAATGCACTTATTTCTAATGCAAATGCTTATGTGACTATCATGCGACTAACATGTGATGGATGCAGGATGCGCGGGACATAGCGGCGATAGATGCCCAGGCCCACCTACACAGCCTGGAGGACCAGCTGGCCGCCACACGGGCAGACCTAGAGACCCTGGTGAGTGTTTAAATTATTTCTATATGCAAATGTATTTTGTTTTTTGTTGAATTATTGATGATTAGCCATTGACGATCTCAATGAATGCAGCGTGCCCAGCAGGGAGCAGTGAGGAGAGACCCAGGGGAGGCCTCCAGCTCGAGAGGGCCCAGTGCAGAGGTGACTGCACTGGCAGAGCAGCTAGCGGGAGCAGTGGCACGAGCCGAGGCAGCAGAGCGCGACCTCGCTTACGGGTAAATTCCAAAACACCAATCCATTCAAATATTGATTATATAATTGTGCACTGATGAAATTCATTTTACAGACTGAGGAGCTTCGAGCCGCTCTTACCTGCGTTGACGAGGGCTTCCGCGCGACGAGCGCACAGGTGAGTGGTTCAATTATACATTGCTTGAATTGCTAGATTATTGAATTTAATTGTGGAATTGATGACTTGTTTACCTGTTTGCAGGTGACACAGCTTCAGGCAGTACGTACCGAGTTGGCGATCCGCGATCAGCGGATCTCAGAGCTTGAGAGGTCCCTGAGGCGACGAGAGGAGCTTCCTCAGGACGTGGCCGAGCTACGCGTGGCGCTTGAGCTGGAGAGACGGGAGCGTGCCCGGGAGCGCGAGGAGCGTGCTCGTGAGCGAGAGGAGCACCAGGCGGAGCGCGCCCGGTTCCAGGAGCAGGTGGCGGCACGTGAGCGAGAGCTGGCGGATTCGAGGACCCAGTTGATCCTTTCCCAGGAGCGGCTGCGAGTGTCCGAGGAGCGTCTCCAGCGAGGACGCGAGCGAGCGCGGGCTGCGGGGTACTCCTTCACCAGCTCCACCTTCGTGGCGGGTTCTTCCCTCCGAGAGAGGAGCGAGGCAGGGGGACACGTTCGGGTTCCGGCTTCTTCACGGGGGCCCATGCCTCCTCCACCAGTACCAGCTCGGGACGGTGAGGAGGAGGTTGAGAGTAGGAGAGAGGAGGGTGGAGGCGAGAGCTGAGAGACTTACTTGTACTCCTCCACCCTCACACCTGTACATGATAGCCATGAGAGATATATATATAGATCGAGATTTTTGTTACCTGAGCACTTTGTGTGACTGTGGCCTCGTGTTTGTGTACCTTCTTCTTTCCACGTTCTTCGTGTTTGCTTTACTTTGCCCTGTACCTACAGCTGCGGTTTTCACTTTGAACAAACAGGTTAATTCATCTGTTCGACTTGGCCCCTTGCCCAATAAGCAAGGGGTGGCAATATTTTGACCTTAATGACGGGTCAAGGGGCCAAGCCTTTAATCAAATAAGGCAAAATGAAATAGCTGATAACGGGAGATGCATCATGCAAGGCACACATATGCAAACCATAAATAAAAGATGCCCATGCAAAAGAATGCAAGCATACTTGGAGAATGCATTTTTTTCACTCATTTATTATTATTTTTTTTTATTTTTTCTGAAAAACGCGCCTTCGAATAGGTCGTTATTCACATAAAAGACGCCCTATAAGACGGCGTGAATTTGAAAAGTGAATTTGATTTTTGAGAAAGTGACGACCTGCGCAGGGACGTTATTTGGAAAGAGACGACCTAAACAAAGACGTTAATTAAATAAAAAGCGCCTTAGCCAAAGGCGTTAATTGAATTATTTCTGCAAAAAAAAGGTTGTCAAGGCTATCAAAACCACAGGTCTTACACGGTCACCATCTAAAATTCATTAACCTTTCTTGAGTAATTAAAAGGGAGTTGACGTGCTCATAGTTGACCTGTATTCGAGATTTCGCACAGTGCAATTTCTTTAGTCCGTCTTTAACCATCCTGCCAGTTCGTGATTTTACCACATAGAAAGGATGGAAGAAAATATAAGGGAAGCCCATAGGGGATTCTGAGATGCTCAAGGCAAAGTTACCTCCCCTACCCTATGCCTGTTGGGGTTCGGTCTTTGGCGTAGGGAAATTGTTACCTTTTTGCCCTTGTTATATTGCATGCATACGCCCAAGGTTTTCCTTGCGGGGACTTTGCCCTCTTGACATGCTTTTCTTTTCATAACTTGACTTTCACTTTGGAATTGATTTGCATTGATGAAAATAAACCTAATTGTACTTGGGCTTTTGTGGCATTTGTTCCCTTTTGGGCCCTGACTTCCACCTACTAGGGCGGCGGATAGGCTTGGCGCGTCTGCCTCGAGGTCTCCCTTCCTCCCTTATGGGCCGAAGAAGAAGAGAACGGGTATTGTCTTTCACTTTTAGTCAGGTTTTTGACTTTCCGTCAGATTTTGCACTGCTTGATCTCAAGAATAAAGCGTGTAGTGTGTGTGGGAGTCAACCCCCTTTTAAGTTAGCAAGACTGATGAATGAATTCTGAATTTTGACCTTTCGGACATTGATCCTTCGTGTGCCATGGCACCAATTTTGATCTCTTTTTGATTTTGAAGAATTTCTATTTTTGTTTGCTTTTTGGAGTTTCTATTTTTTTTATGGTTTTCGGAGATCTTCCTTTTTGTTTGGATTTTTGAAGACATATATTTATATTTTTTTGGATTTTTGAATCAAGGGTAGTATTTCTTAAGATACAAACCATTCCAAGGATGAGTTAACTCTTCCCCTTCAGCATTAATCAGTTTATAAGCATTGCCAGGATAAACATCTTTTATGATAAACGGTCCTTCCCAATTGGGTTAGAGTTTTGAGCGAGGGCCACCCGGCTTTACAAAAATTCTTTTGATTACCATCTCACCGGTTTTAAATTTTCTCTCAATTACTTTCTTTTGATAAAAACGTGAAAGCCTGTTTTGGTAAACGCGCGCATGCTCAGCGGCGACCAGACGCTTCTCATCGAGGAGTTCTAACTGGGCAAGGAGTGAATCACGACGTTCATCAATAGAAATTCCTTATCCAATTGTACTCGCAGAGAGGGAATAAGAATCTCATAAGGGACTACTGCCTCCATTCCATAAGTAAGGGCGAAAGGGGTTTGCCCAGTGGGGGTACGAATGGAAGTGCGATAGGCCCAAAGAGCTTCAACTAGCTTGTCTGGCCAGTCCGAAAATTTATTAGCCTCACACGTTTTCTTAACAATTTTGATCAAAGTTTTATTAGTTGCCTCTGCCTGGCCATTGCCCTGCGGATAATAGGGAGAAGAATGATGCAATGCAATGTTATACCTGTTGCAGAGATCCTTGATTTCCTGAGAGATAAATTGAGGTCCATTGTCGGTGACGATGGTGCTCGGGATGCCGAACCTTGTGATGATGTTCTTCATTATGAATTTGCAGACTGTTGACGCTTTAATCTCCACGTAAGCTTCTGCTTCCGCCCACTTGGTGAAGTACTCCGTTGCCGTGAGGATGAATGATTTTTGCTTGGTCAGGAGGTTCGAATCACCAAGAGGTCCAATGATATCAAAAGCCCACATGGAAAAAGGCCATGGGGAGGACGTAGGATGGAGTGAAGAAGCAGGAGAATGAATTTTGTCGGCGTGCAGTTGGCACTTAACACACCTTCGAACATAGATGGAACAATCCTCTTCTAGAGTGGGCCAATAGAATCCTAGCCTAAGGATCTTCTTAGCTAGCATCTGGCTATTCACATGACCACCACACACTCCAGAATGCGCCTCTTCCACAACTTTCCAAGATTCATCATCATCGAGGCATCTTAATAAAACACCGGTGAGCCCTCTCCTGTAGAGCACACCTCCAACCAAAACATAACGTTGAGCCACTCTTCTAATTGCTTTCTTCTCTTTTGCAGTGGCTTCTTCGGGATAGGACTGATCATTGCAATACCTGGCAATCTCATAATACCAAGGCTTCTCTTCGTCAGCCAAATCTTCTTGCCAGTCCAAAAGCATGACTTCCTTACCTTTAAGAGCTTCCTTCAGCTTAACCTTCTCAAGCATTTGATCCCTAATATCAAGGAATGCGCGATCCTTAATAGCTGGGGTGTCACGCTGATGAATCAGGGGAACATGAAAATCACGCTCAGGAGGGAAGACTAAAGCGGAAGCTAAAGAAGCAAGAGCGTCAGCCAAGATGTTCTGACTACGCGGGACATGAACAAAGATTAATTTAGTGAAGAGTTTGGCATAAGCTGAAGCGAGTTCCTGGTAGGGCTTGAGCTTAGGATTGATAGTGCGGCACTTGACAAGCACCTGGCGCAGAATAAGCTGACTATCACCCACAATCCTCAAATGGGTGACACCATATCGATGAGCGGTTTGAAGACCGGCCAAAAGAGCTTCATACTCAGCTATGTTATTGGTGACGGGGAAAGTGAGCCGAGCAGCAAATGGGATGGTGACCCCTTCTGGTGTTAAAAGAACCATGCCGATCCCTCTTCCTTGAGAATTAAGAGCTCCATCAAAATGTAACGTCCACATAGGATCGTGGGGTTGATTAATGGACATTAATTCTTCATCTGGGAACTCCGAATTGACAGGATCAAAACGGGGGAGAGGGTGATGAGCAAGGTGTTCGGCAATGGCGTAGCCTTTGATAGCTTTCTGTTGAATGTAAGTGATATCAAACTGAGAGAGGAAGCTCTGCCAGCGTGCTAATCGATCAGTGAGGACAGATTTTTCAAGGAGGAATTTAATCGGATTCATGCGAGCAATGAGGTGAACCTCATGAGCTAAGAAATAATGTTTTAACTTCTGAACTACCCAAACCAAAGCTGCACAAGTCTTCTCCATGGCTGAGTACCTCTGCTCACAGGGGTTAAGAAGCTTAGACAAGTAGTATGCTGCCCTCTCCTTACTTTCTTCATCCACTTGAGCTAAGACAGCACCTACGGAGTCATCCAGGACCGAAACATAAAGAATAAGCGGTTTGCCTGGAATTGGCAGCCTCAGGACAGGAGGATTGGCCAGATAATCCTTCAATCCGTCAAAGGCTGCCTGACACTTGTCATCCCAATTAAACTTGACTCCCAGCTTAGTAAGCTCGTAGAACGGCCTACATCTTTGTGAATGCTGGGAGACGAAGCGGCGAATAAATTGTAACCTCCCGATTAATCCTCGAACTTCCTTCAACTTCTTGGGAGGAGGCATATCTCTGATGGCCTTTGCCTTGTTGGGATCAACTTCAATTCCCCTCTTGCTAACAATGAAACCAAGTAATTTCCCTAAAGAAACGCCAAATACGCACTTTTTGGGAATTCATTTTCAAATGATATTCTCGTGACCTTTGTAAAACCTTAGCCAGAACCCCAGGATGCTCAATCCTTGTCCTTGATTTTACAACCAGGTCATCCACATACACCTCAATATAAATATGAATCATGTCATGAAAAATTGCCATCATAGCCCTTTGGTAGGTGGCTCCAGCATTCTTAAGTCCAAAAGGCATGACCACATAACAATATGTGCCCCACAGTGTAGTGAATGATGTTTTCTCTTGATCCTCTTCAGACAGACGAATTTGATTGTAACCTGAAAAGCCATCCATAAATGAAAGAGTCTCAAATCCTGCCGTGTTATCAATCAGAACATCAATATGAGGGAGGGGGAAGTCATCTTTAGGACACGCTCGGTTGAGGTCCCGGAAGTCTATGCAAATTTTGAACTTTCCCATCTTTCTTCATAACCGGGACAATGTTAGCCACCCAATTGGGGTAGAGGACAACTCTAACAAATCTAGCCTTGTGAAGTTTATCGACCTCTTCTTTCATTTTTAAAGCCATATTGGGGTGGAAACGCCTCAACCGTTGTTTGACCGGGACAGACCCTGGCTTAAGTGTAAGACGATGTTCAACAAGCGCAGGGTCTAATCCAGGCATATCTTCATAACTCCACGCAAACGTGTCATTGTACTCTTGAAGAACCAAAATGAGCGCCTCTTCTTTCGGAAGGCGACAAATTCTTGCTTATGAGGACAATCCTAGGGTCTTCCTCGGTACCCAAATTAATTTCTTTGGTAGGTTCTTCTACGGAGGCTGATGGTTCGTCGAATCTTCTCATACCACTAGCAAAAGCATCAGCCTCGTCCTCATATTCTTCGTAACTTTCATCCCCCTCTTCAATAGGGTCTTCATCATTCATAATTTCATAAACACCCAAACCCTCATAGGAAGCAACAGCATCTTCAAATTCTAACTCTGGCAGGATAATTGGATTTTCCACAAACTCAGGGATTGCTAAACAAGCTTGGCATCTGATAGCCAACTCCAACAAAAATCTGCGAGGAATCTCCTTACCCTTGGATCTCTTATGCGAATCTACCCCATGAATTTTATTAGAAGAAGAGGAAGAAGAGGAGGAGCAACTAGCTTGATTAGAAAGAAAAGAAGGTGGTGAAAAAGCGGGTACAGGAGGTGATACAGAGGAAGACCCCTCGCCGGAGGGGGAAAAGAGATCTATCAAGGAATCTTGAAAGAGCGGCCCCTGGGTCGGGACGCACTCGGGAGAGAAATAGGAGGTCTCCTCAACAGAGACAGAGGATTGGAAAGTTGGAAAATCGGCATTTTTTTTCCTTTTTTATCTTTTTCTTCATTTTTATTTTCTTTTTCAAGGAGAAAGCAGTGTGATGGGAGAATAGCAGGAGGAGTGGAATTTGCAAGATTAGAGAAAGATTTAATCAATGATGGCCCTTGGGGGGGCGAGATGGAGATTTTAGAAAATTGCTCGAGGAGCGAAGGAGGAATCGGGAGAGAAACTTGGATTGAACTTGGAGCAAAGCTGATTGTAATCGGAGGCGGTCTTGGCACACGACCAAACCAATGAGAATGTAGAGAAGCAAGCACAGATGGATGTAGCGAAGTGAGAGAAAAGAGGCCGGCCCACAGCCTATCCACAGTAAAACCTTCTTTAAAGGGGACATCTGGCTCCCCAGTATCCGTATAGTCACTCAGCAGCTGCCTCTTGTCTGTGATCACTGCTGGCATTTCAATCAATTCCTGTATGAGCGGCGGCCATTCCGAATCTGTCGGCATGAAGAGGCGGCTTAAAGAAATAGTAATGTCATTCATGTCGAACCACCTGTACTAGTCACATTCTGGATCACCCATTTTCCTTCTCTTGTCCGGCCTTAAAGACTCCAGGGCTTTGTAGGTAGCCAGTGGTGCAATGTGACGGGCAAACTGTCTGGCGTGAACATCTTGATAGTCAAGCAATGAAGTAACTATGGTAGTCTGCTCATTATTCTGAATGCCGCCAGTAACATAATGTGTCTTCAGTGTCCAGGAGAGTGGCTGGCGATCAGTCTTCAAAGTAGAAGTCATAAATGCCCATGGCTCTTCTTCATTTTTGCTCGGCCCTTTATAGCCTAAACCGCCTCGTACAAGCAATTTTTGCGGCTTAATGGGCCTAATCCTGCCCTAACAGTTGGCACCCAGGCCTTTGCCATCCCGATACCCCATTTTTAACAGAATGTTCCAGCCAGGGGTGATAATCATGCTCTTTTTCTTTTTCCCCTTAGAAGGCAGGGGTGTCATAGCAACTGTGGTAACAGTTTCAGATGGCATTGGCCGTGGACGGGGGACGTCCAGCACAGATAACAGTGGCTTATTGGCAGGCCAAATAGAATGAACTGACAAAGCCGCATGAATATCTTCCTCTGGCAGAATCGGCATGCTGGTCACCTTGATAATACGGCCCTTGTGTGGGAATTTGAGACACTGGTGATTTGTAGAGGGCACCGCATCAAGTTGCTGGATATACGGGCGGCCAAGAATGCCATTAAATGTTGGATCCATGTCCAAGATGTGAAAATGGTGAGGACACGCGCCGTTTCACTCGACGGAGCACACGGAGCACGCCGGCATCCCTTTGGCTCGGCGATCATTTAGCAGACTAGCAGAGTTATCTCCATTTATTTCATGCTTTAGGCCATGTTGGGCCTTGGTTTAGTCCCTGCGTGGACACTTTTATTAGTTGTGTGGACCTTTGTAGGCCAATTGGGGCCAATTAGGCTTTAGTTGGGTCTTTTTATGCTTATTAGGTAGGAGATAGGGCTATTGGGCCACTTTCTTGGTTCAAGCCTTGGCCCATTTGGCATGGCTGCCTAACCCAAGGCTTGCCCCACCTAGGGTTAGGGTTTTGGGCGCCCCCACCTCTTTCCCTCCTCTTGGAAGGTGGCAGCCGCCCCTCTCCTAGATTATAGGAAGAGGGGTGCGGCCCTCCCCCCCTTTTCCCTTCCCCATCCGATCCCCTTCCCTCCTTTGGCCGCCCCCATCCCCCAATCCACTCCTACAATCAAGGAGTGGTGCGCACCCCCCCCCCCCTCTCCCCCATGCCATGTGCGCACCCCCCTCCCCTCCCTCTTGGCTAGGGTTTCAACCCTAGCATTCCCCCTCCCCATATAAAACATCTCATGTATTTTCTTTGGAATCATTGAATGAAATATTTTGATTGAGCAGCCATTTGCGCAGCCACCCCTTGGAGAGGGCGACCCTCTCTTCCTCCTCTGCTCCTGCGATGGTAGCAACCCCGGGGTGCGACTCCCCATCCCCTCGGTGCGACGCCGAGGTTCTTCCTCCCTTCTACTTCGTCTCCGGTTCGAGTTCGTATGTTCCAGATTCGGCCCCGAGTTGCAGCGGCGTCCCCATCTGGTGCGGATCGAATCCGAGCCCCTCCTTTTTTTGGTGGAAACTTCTACGAGTCGTCAGCGCGTGGGCTTTGGTTTCGCCTCGATCCGAGGTCGGCACCACCCGTGGCGAGTTTTCTCGTGAGCTAGCGCAGGAGCCTCCCTCTCTGCGCGCCCATATCCACCCTCCTTCTTGCGAAAATCCCACAGGACGGACGACTCCGAGTTTGGAGCTTATTTCTTCAGGGTTTGTACCTCTCGTCGTCCTCTTTCCAACGCCGCCAACCTCGTCTCGTTCCGACGTCCGAGCTGTTCGTGGCGTCCGTTCCCGTGAGGTCGCGCGGGTCTGCCCAGTCCACCCGGTGCCAGGACAACCGGCGATTTCCAAAGTTCACAGCGTCCAACCACGACCAGATCTGATCGAGCTCTTTGGTCCGGACCTGTTGCTCTGCGTCCCCGACGTCCTCCCACAAGCGGGGCCTCGTTCGCCTACCGGAGCAGCGAGTTACCATTTTCCCCGCTCGACAGCGCAGTTCTGGGAGCAGATTCCTTGTCCCCACTTGCAGGTGCGGCCACGGCTTCCACGGACGGAATCTGAGCACGCCTTTTGGCCGAGGCTTCCTCCTGCGACCTAACTACGCGCCCTCTCTGACGGCGCCCCAATCAGACTCCAGATCCATTCGTGGGAACGTTTACCACCGAGTCGCGCGTTGCTGCGATTCTACCGATCGTCATCCGGACCCTCCTCGTGGCCAACCCTTCACCGAGTGCCGCCCGTTAGCCCGTGTATCGGCCGCCCTGAATGGAATTGTTGTAGCCTGTTATCTCCCTACAAGGAGTGGGCACCATTGCTGGCTTGTACCTATTCTTTCATTGTGTGTATCGGGGTTGTCGGTCTCGGCCGGGGTTCCTTCCCCACGCCTAGGCGTGGAGGTACGTGCGACGCTCCCCCCGCTTGGCATTTTGCTTTACTAGTATGTGATCTTGTATGCCGCGTGAGAGTGTAGGGATCCTAGCTAGCATTCAACACCGCGAGATCGTGAGTGAGAATATCCCATTCCGTGGCCCTAGTCGAGCACCGAGCTCGGACTAGACTCCTATAGTTGCGCGTCGGCTCCTTTGCCGCTTTGATCCACTCGCTTCCCTCATAGGGACGACCGTGGACTTGGGTTTCTTGTTGAGAGACGCCTCTCTTCGGAGGAATAGTACGGAGGTCGATCTCTCAGCTTGCCTTGTCACGTGTGAGTGCTGGCCGCACTTGGTCTTCATCATAGGTTTAGTCCATTTGTCAGTTCCGTCCCGCATCAAATTTGGTATCAGAGCATGGTCGTCCAGTTTGTCCCTACAGACTGAGGTCCTAGGCCATGTCGAGTCATTAGATTGGCTGGAGTTCATTTGAGTCCATAGGTCTACTACTTGCTTTGGAGTCCATTGTTGCGTTAGGAGTTTTCTGTCTAGGTTCGTGTCTAGTACCCTTTCATCCTTGTCCCTTAGAGTCTTGCATGCCCACCCGGCGTGGTACATCCTACCATCGCCCTATCCAGATGGCTGACCCTAGGAATCCCGTCCCAGATGACCTATCCCTGCGGGAGATGATCGAGACCCTGAGTCTCCACTTTAGGGACCACGCCGATCGGATGGAGGGCCGGATGAAGGCCATGGAGGATCGGCTGGGAGATGTGGAGGGTCGGGTTGAGGCCTCTAACCGGACCATCCAAGGTCTGGTTGATCGCCCCCAGGGTAGAGCCCCACCGGTAGATGTTCCCGAGCAGGCCCATGGCCAACGTGACCCTGCTCCTCGACCCGACCAGCCTAGGGGAGGCAATAGGAGACCCCACGTGCATGAGGTAGATGATTTTGGGTCCGATAATGAGAGTGAGGGCTATGGCCGTGATCGCCAAGGCCATCGGTATTATAGGGATGAGGAAGATGAGCGTCTCCTTAGATCCGTGCGGGTGGACCCTCCTACCTTTGATGGGTCATTGGACCCCGATGTTTTTAGTGATTGGGCTGCTAGTATGGATCGTTATTT
Organism: Amorphophallus konjac; assembly: GCA_022559845.1. NCBI lineage: Eukaryota > Viridiplantae > Streptophyta > Magnoliopsida > Alismatales > Araceae > Amorphophallus > Amorphophallus konjac. The sequence continues at coordinate 339,577,907 of CM040125.1, read as the reverse complement.
TGAGTGGGTCGACATGGCAGAACATCGGAAAGTCCGATATGCCAAGATGAAGTTGATTGGAAGGGCCCAAACCTACTGGGCCAATGTGGAGAGCCTAGTGAGACGTCAGGGCACACCCCCGATTGAGACGTGGGTAGATATGAAAGAGAAGCTCCGACAGAAGTACGTCCCTCGTTCCTACTGCCACCGGTTAGTTGATCGGTGGCAGACCCTTAGTCAGGGGAACCGGCCTGTGGCAGAATACATCGCCGAATTTGATGATTGTCTCCTGCGATGTGGAGTCTCGGAGGAAGCCATCATGACTATAGCCCGCTTCCGTCGAGGTCTGCGACGGAACCTCCAGATTGAGTTACTCCGCCGCCACGTGGCTACCTTAGATGAGGCGTACCAGGTCGTTCGTGATATGGAGCTGTTTGAGTTTGAGTTTGTGCCCGATCAGCGCCCCGCTCCCACATACCCTCGTGGGACGGACTCTCGCACTAGCACAGGACAGTATGCGAGGGGACCCGTGGCCCGACCACAGGACCCCACTCGTCCGGATTTTGCTCCTAGGCCCCGGCCTCCACCTCCCCAGAGGGACTATCCACCTCGCCCCCAGGCCCCAGCTCCTGCACCCCCTCGGCCCCAGCAGCCCACTATTCCTACCCGACCTCAGCTTCCACCACCCCCGGCCCGTCGTGATGACAAGGGAAAGGGGCCGATGATTGGTGGAGCACTGCAGGGCTCTAGGCCTCGTGGAGATTGTTATCAATGCGGGGGGGTCGGTCATTATGTTGCTCTGTGCCCTTCTCGGCAGCAGACCGTGGCCTTTGGAGATACCTCAGCAGGTGAGGCCGCACCCGAGGTCGAGCCTGTCAGTTATGAGGCAGACCCAAAGCTCGCCGAGGAGTTCTTTGATGAGTTGTTAGAGGGAGAGTCGTCAGGTGTCCAGGGCACGCAGTGCCAGGATGGTGTTCAGCTAGGTGTTGTCAGGTGCGTCCTGACCCAGCCTTTGGTGAGTGATGACTGGCGTCGCACCACCATTTTTCACACCTTTTGCAGGCTGGATGGGAAGGTCTGTAAGGTGATTATTGATAGTGGGAGTTGCATTAATGCCATTTCCACGGGTACAGTGAAACGCTTGGGGTTAACCCCCGTGGACCATCCCTCCCCTTATCGTGTGTCATGGGTAGACACCACCTCTATTCCAGTCAGGCAGCGATGTCTGGTGCCTTTGCAGTTCCACGCCTACCAGGAGGAGATTTGGTGTGACGTGTTGCCTATGGAGGTAGGCAGCATTATCTTAGGGAGACTGGTGAGGACACGCGCCGCATCACTCGACGGAGCACACGGAGCATGCCGGCATCCCTTTGGCTCGGCGACCACTTGGCAGACTAGTAGAGCTATCTTTAGTTATTTTATGCTTTAGGCCATGTTGGGCCTTGGATTAGTCCCTGCGTGGACACTTTTATTAGTTGTGTGGACCTTTGTAGGCCATTTGGAGCAAATTAGGTTTTAGTTGGACCATTTTATGCTTATTAGATAGGAGATAGGGCTATTGGGCCATTTTTTTTGGTTCAATCTCTGGCCCATATGGGCTGGCCACCCACTCCCTTGCTTAGCCCACCTAGGGTTAGGGTTTTGGGCGCCCAACTCTTTTCCCTCCTCTTGGAAGGTGGCAGCCGCCCCTCTCCTAGATTATAGGAAGAGGGGTGCGGCCCTCCCCCCCCCCCCCCTTGCCTTGTTGCGCCCCCCCTTTCCCCATGCCATGTGGCGCATCCCCCTCCCCTCCCTCTTGGCTAGGGTTTCAACCCTAGCACCTCCCCTCCCCATATATAAACCTTGTATTTTTTTCTTTGAAAGGATAATGAAGAATTAATTTGTGAGAAACCTTGTGCGCAGCCACCACCAAGGAGAGGGCGACCTTCTCCATCCTTCCCCAAGGGGTGCGACGCCCCTCTCTTCCCCTATCCCCCATCTTCCTCTTCCTCCATCTCCAACTCCTGGGTGCGACTCCCTTGAGAAGGAGGTCCTGGTGAGGTGAGGATCGTGCTGTGAAGCGAGTCTCTTCATTCCATGTCGGAGAGAGATCCAAGCGGCGAGACGACGTCAAGCTCGGTGGTGTTCAATCCAATCTCGGATGCACCTGCTCTGCCTGCAAGCTAGGGGTCCAAAGATCACGTCGGTACGAACCCTCTCTGTGGGCAAACCATCTGGCTTTCTTCTAGACTTTTCTTCCCCTACAAGTCCCCCTTCCAACCCCACCGGCCTTGTCCCAAAACTCAAATCACAGAGGAAGTTGTCTTTGTAGACACTTTCGTCGCGCAGGCTGCTCCCGGGACAGACTCGCCTGTGATCAGAGTCGCCTTGGACACCCGTGTGCACCCCCGTTCCTTCTCCGATCGACCACAACCTCTTCACATAAGTTGTTCCCCTCCCTGTCCCCGAACCATTCGTGGTGGTTTCATCCCAAAACTCCATTGGGGCTGAAACTTCCCTTTGTGGCTACTTTCGGTCCTCCTCTGGGCGCTACAGTAACCCGGCGGGACAGATCCGCAGTACCCTCCAAAGGGACCACCACCTCCCCTTACTGGAATGGCCTGAAAATTGGAGGGCTATCTCCACACACACCACGCCATCTCCAGTGGCCGCCCCTGGTCAGAATTCCATCCGCACCCCTACGCCCTCATATCCCATCTCGGGTTCACAGACCTGACTGCCCTGAAGTGCAGGCTGCGACCCCCACTTTCCACCCCGCCCACGCCCAAATCCTCCAAGGCACCGCCCCCGCTACCTTGGTCATCTGTTAGCCCTACCTGTAAGCTACCCACCAGAGAAAACCCCATCCCTAAATCTGTCCGGAAGCCTGCGTACCGACTGTTCTCCTGGTCTCTACCGGTGTGGGCAGACAGGCAGTCCGACTGCACGCCAGGTGTTTGACGAATTGCCACGGTCACCATCGGCCTCGACTGCAGTTCTCCTTCCACGGGCGCCTGTGGGACATCCCCACCAGCGCCCTCGCTGAATTTCGCAGGTCCAGGACGTGATTAAGGGCGCTTACCGGAGTCGCCCCCGGGCTGTTTGGCGGGCTTGTGCAGGTTGGCCAGCAACCTGTCCCCTCCTTCCGAACGCACTCCAGAGGCTTCCCCGAGGATCGGCGACATCCTTCTTCTTTCCGGAGGAGCGACCCCACGACAGCAAGGTACCGGGGACTCCTGCCACCTCAGCCCCTCCAGAGGTGGACATTCTTTCAGCAGTTCGCAGAGCTACCCGGGACCTCCTCGCGGCCCACCCCTTCACCGAGTGCTGCCCGTCAGCCCGTGCATCGGCAGCCCCGACTCCTCTGTTTGTAGCCTGTTACCTCCCTGCGAGGAGTGGGCATTTTGGGTCAATTGTGTATTATTACTTCTACGTGTATCGGGGTTGTTGGTCTCGGCCGGGGTTCCTTCCCCACGCCTAGGCGTGGAGGTACGTGCGACGTTCCTTCCCTTGGCATTTGCTTTGCTAGTATGCTCTCGATTATGCAGCGTGCGAGTGTAGGATCCTAGCTACATATTCAATTCACCGTGGGTTTTGCGAGTTGAGAGCACCATTCCGTGGCTCTAGTCGAGCACCGAGCTCGGACTAGACTCCCACAGTTGCGCGTCGGCTCCCTTTGCCGCTTTGATCCACTCGTTTCCCTCATAGGGACGGCCGTGGACTTGGGTTTCTTGTTGAGAGACGCCTCTCTTCGGAGGAATAGTACGGAGGTCGATCTCTCGGCTTGCCTTGTCACGTGTGAGTGCTGGCCGCACTTGGTCTTCATAGTAGGTCCAGTCCTTTTTAGTCCCGTTCCGCATCAGAGACCCTGGCTTTTCGATAGAGATGCTACCCTCCATGGCCGGTCGAACACATGCACCTTCGATCACAAAGGCCAGAGGATCACCCTTCATCCATCCCAGCCGACACGCCCTCCCGTCCGGGGTCCCACTGGGCCTAGTATCCCCAGCACTGATATTCCTGGGCCCAGTACCCCATCTTTGGCTCCGACCACGACACCCCCTCCTGTTGCTCCCACCCCGATTGATCCTCCGACTAGGAGGCTGATGCTTATTAGTCCCCGGGAGATGGAGCGCGAATTCATTAGAGGGGACCCCATCTACGCTGTCGTTGTTCGGGAGAGGGTTAGTGAGGCGGAGGGTGAGCTCCCTTCTGATGTTGCTGTTATCCTTCAGGAGTTTTCTGATGTTTTCCCTGCTGATTTGCCTGAGGGTCTTCCCCCCATGCGGGATATACAGCACGCTATTGATTTGATCCCGGGGTCATCTCTACCCAACTTACCCCATTTTAGGATGAGCCCCGCTGATCATGCTGAGCTCCTGCGTCAGATTGAGGAGTTACTGGCTAGGGGATACATTCGTGAGAGCATGAGCCCTTGTGCCGTCCCTGCATTACTTGCCCCAAAGAAAGACGGTACTTGGAGGATGTGTGTAGACAGCCGTGCAATCAATAAGATCACGGTGAAGTACAGATTTTCCATTCCCCGCTTGGATGATATGTTGGATATGATGGCGGGAGCCACTGTGTTTTCCAAGATAGATTTAAAGAGTGGCTATCACCAGGTGAGAGTCAGGCCTGGTGATGAATGGAAGACGGCCTTTAAGTCCAAGGATGGTCTTTATGAGTGGCTGGTCATGCCCTTTGGGCTGACCAATGCTCCCAGCACCTTTATGCGGCTGATGACCCAGGTTCTACGGCCATTGATTGGGGTCTTCGTGGTTGTCTATTTCGATGATATTCTCATTTATAGCCGCACCCGGGAGGACCACCTAGAACACCTTAGGCAGGTCTGTCTTATTCTGAGGAGAGAGAGCCTTTATGCTAACCCGAAGAAGTGCGCTTTCATGACTACACAGGTCACTTTCTTGGGGTTCATTGTATCTAGTGATGGAGTCTCCGCCGACCCGGAGAAGGTCAGGGCTATAGTGGAGTGGCCCGAACCTCGCACCCTGCACGATGTCCGTAGTTTTCACGGGCTGGCGACCTTCTATCGCCGATTCATTCGAGGTTTCAGTTCCATCACCGCCCCCATCACTGATTGCATTCGAAAAGGGGCGTTTGAGTGGACCAGGGCCGCTTCGGCTGCATTTGCGCTCCTCAAGGAGCGCATGACCCAGGCACCTATCCTTCGTCTACCGGATTTCACGAAGGTGTTTGAGGTCTCTTGCGATGCCTCTGGGGTTGGTATTGGAGGAGTTCTGAGTCAGGAGGCTCACCCCGTTGCCTTTTTTAGCGAGAAGTTGGGCGATGCCCGACTGCGTTATTCTACATACGACAAGGAGTTCTACGCAGTTGTGCAGGCTCTGCGGCATTGGAGACACTATCTTCTACACCAGGAGTTCGTCCTATTTTCTGATCATGAGGCACTCCGATATCTCCATGCCCAGAAGAAACTCAACTCTCGTCATAGTCGTTGGGTAGAGTTCCTCCAGGAGTATACTTTTGTGCTGAGGCACAAGGCCGGTGTGGAGAACCGGGTAGCTGATGCTTTGAGCCGCCGTGCTCACCTTTTGACCACCATGAGTGTAGAGGTGGTGGGGATGGATAGGATGAGGGAGTTGTACGCTGATTGTCCGGACTTCAGTCCGATCTACACCACCCTCCAGGCAGGCCCGTCCCGAGAGTATTCGGATTACATGCTGCATGACGATTATCTTTTCCATGGGAGTCGCTTATGTGTTCCGCGGACCTCGGTTCGCGATTTTCTTGCTTGGGAGATGCATGCTGGCGGTCTAGCCGGCCACTTCGGCCGGAATAAGACCGTCGAGGCAGTTGAGCATCGCTTCTATTGGCCTAGCCTGAAGCGTGATGTTGCCCGGATCGTGGCCCAGTGCCGCATTTGCGCTATGGCCAAGCAGAGGAAGCAGAATACTGGCCTGTATTCTCCCCTCCCCGTGCCGGACAGTCCATGGCAGGACATCAGCATGGACTTTGTGTTAGGTCTGCCCCGTACCTCGCGTCGTCATGATTCCATTTTCGTGGTGGTAGACAGGTTCTCTAAGATGGCTTTGTTTATTCCCTGTTCCAAGACATCTGACGCCTCTAGAGTTGCCCGTCTGTTCTTCACTCATTGTGTCTCCCGATTTGGGCTTCCACGTACCATAGTGTCTGATAGGGATGTGCGTTTCACGAGCTACGTTTGGAAAACCCTTTGGCATATGATGGGCACCCAGCTGAAATTCTCCACCGCCTACCACCCCCAGACCGATGGTCAAACAGAGGTAGTCAATAGGAGTTTGGGGGATCTTCTTAGGTGCCTAGTGCGTGATCGTGTCGGGGACTGGGACTTGGTTCTGCCTTTAGCAGAGTTTGCTTATAATGACTCGGTCAATAGGTCTACAGGTCTGAGCCCTTTTGAGATTGTTACTGGTCGTAGACCTAGGAAACCGATAGATTTGGTCCCCTCACCCATCCAGGCCTGTGTCTCTGAGTCAGCTGAGTCCTTTGCAGAGCATATTAGGCAGTTGCATGAGCATATACGTCGTCATATAGAGGCCAGCAACGCACGTTATAAGGAATTAGCTGACGCGCATCGACGCACCCGTGAGTTCCAAGTGGGAGAGTACGTCATGATCAGGGTTAGACCTGAACGGTTCCCTTCGGGGGCCGTGAAGAAACTCCAGGACCGCGGTGCCGGCCCCTTTCGAGTCTTGAAGCGAATTGGGTCGAATGCGTATGAGATTGAGCTGCCAGACGACTATGGGATCTGTTCGACGTTCAATGTTTCAGATCTGGTGGCATATCGGGATCCCGCGGTGATTCCCAGTGAGCTTTTTGGGCCTACCCCTCCTGTTGAGAGCATTACACCTTCTGAGCGTCCACCTCCTCCAGCCCCATTACAGACACGCGAGCATATAGATTGCATACTGGATGAGCAGGTGACCACGACCAGGAGCGGAGCCTACCAGCGCTTCCTAGTGCGTTGGAGAGGGCGCCCTAAGACAGACGACACCTGGATCACACGTGGAGAGCTGGAGCTGATCGACCCGGACCTGCTGGAGCGTTACTTAAGCGACCATGACCCTTACTCGACAGGGTCGAGTTCTTCCCACCCGGGGAGAATTGGTGAGGACACGCGCCGTTTCACTCGACGGAGCACACAGAGCACGCCGGCATCCCTTTGGCTCGGCGATCATTTAGCAGACTAGCAGAGTTATCCCCATTTATTTCATGCTTTAGGCCATGTTGGGCCTTGGTTTAGTCCCTGCGTGGACACTTTTATTAGTTGTGTGGACCTTTGTAGGCCAATTGGGGCCAATTAGGCTTTAGTTGGGTCTTTTTATGCTTATTAGGTAGGAGATAGGGCTATTGGGCCACTTTCTTGGTTCAAGCCTTGGCCCATTTGGCATGGCTGCCTAACCCAAGGCTTGGCCCACCTAGGGTTAGGGTTTTGGGCGCCCCCACCTCTTTCCCTCCTCTTGGAAGGTGGCAGCCGCCCCTCTCCTAGATTATAGGAAGAGGGGTGCGGCCCTCCCCCCCTTTTCCCTTCCCCATCCGATCCCCTTCCCTCCTTTGGCCGCCCCCATCCCCCAATCCACTCCTACAATCAAGGAGTGGTGCGCACCCCCCCTCTCCCCCATGCCATGTGCGCACCCCCCTCCCCTCCCTCTTGGCTAGGGTTTCAACCCTAGCATTCCCCCTCCCCATATAAAACATCTCATGTATTTTCTTTGGAATCATTGAATGAAATATTTTGATTGAGCAGCCATTTGCGCAGCCACCCCTTGGAGAGGGCGACCCTCTCTTCCTCCTCTGCTCCTGCGACGGGAGCAACCCCGGGGTGCGACTCCCCATCCCCTCGGTGCGACGCCGAGGTTCTTCCTCCCTTCTACTTCGTCTCCGGTTTGAGTTCGCGTGTTCCAGATTCAGCCCCGAGTTGCAGCGGCGTCCCCATCCGGTGTGGATCGAATCCAAGCCCCTCCTTTTTTTGGTGGAAACTTCTACGAGTCGTCAGCGCGTGGGCTTTGGTTTCGCCTCGATCCGAGGTCGGCACCACCCGTGGCGAGTTTTCTCGTGAGCTAGCGCAGGAGCCTCCCTCTCTGCGCGCCCAGATCCACCCTCCTTCTTGCGAAAATCCCACAGGACGGAAGACTCCGAGTTTGGAGCTTATTTCTTCAGGGTTTGTACCTCTCGTCGTCCTCTTTCCAACGCCGCCAACCTCGTCTCGTTCCGACGTCCGAGCTGTTCGTGGCGTCCGTTCCCGTGAGGTCGCGCGGGTCTGCCCAGTCCACCCGGTGCCAGGACAACCGGCGATTTCCAAAGTTCACAGCGTCCAACCACGACCAGATCTGATCGAGCTCTTTGGTCTGGACCTGCTGCTCTGCGTCCCCGATGTCCTCCCACAAGCGGGGCCTCGTTCGCCTACCGGAGCAGCGAGTTACCATTTTCCCCGCTCGACAGCGCAGTTCTGGGAGCAGATTCCTTGTCCCCACTTGCAGGTGCGGCCACGGCTTCCACGGATGGAATCTGAGCACGCCTTTTGGCCGAGGCTTCCTCCTGCAACCTAACTACGCGCCCTCTCTGACGGCGCCCCAATCGGACTCCGGATCCATTCGTGGGAACGTTTACCACCGAGTCGCGCGTTGCTGCGATTCTGCCGATCGTCATCCGGACCCTCCTCGTGGCCAACCCTTCACCGAGTGCCGCCCGTCAGCCCGTGTATCGGCCGCCCCGAATGGAATTGTTGTAGCCTGTTATCTCCCTGTGAGGAGTGGGCACCATTGCTGGCTTGTACCTATTCTTTCATTGTGTGTATCGGGGTTGTCGGTCCCGGCAGGGGTTCCTTCCCCACGCCTAGGCGTGGAGGTACGTGCGACGCTCCCCCCCCCCTTGGCATTTTGCTTTACTAGTATGTGATCTTGTATGCCGCGTGAGAGTGTAGGGATCCTAGCTAGCATTCAACACCGCGAGATCGTGAGTGAGAATATCCCATTCCGTGGCCCTAGTCGAGCACCGAGCTCGGACTAGACTCCTATAGTTGCGCGTCGGCTCCTTTGCCGCTTTGATCCACTAGCTTCCCTCATAGGGACGACCGTGGACTTGGGTTTCTTGTTGAGAGATGCCTCTCTTCGGAGGAATAGTACGGAGGTCGATCTCTCGGCTTGCCTTGTCACGTGTGAGTGCTGGCCGCACTTGGTCTTCATCATAGGTTTAGTCCATTTGTCAGTTCCGTCCCGCATCAGAAAATCTGCTGTGATGGTGGCAGGACCCAAGCTAACTTTCAATGTGATCATGCCTAGAGGAGGCTTCTTTGTGTTGTCATATGCAGTGACCGTTATGGTGGACGGCCGAATCTGGCTTTCTGGTATGCCACATAACTTCAAGGTGCTTGGTGGCAAAACATTGATGGATGCCCCAGTATCTACCAGACATTGCTTAACAGCCACCTTATTGATGTCGACTGTGATGCATAAGGCATATTTCCTTGCTGAGATTGGTGCCAGTTCATGCTCATAAAAAGTAATTGCCGGCTGACTGCTAGCAGGTGTTAACACTGTGACTATCTGCTCAACTGGAATGTCTTCTTTAACCATTACCTTCTGCAGATATTCCTTTAGAGCCAGCTGATGAGTGGTGGACCGTTTGATCAATTCCAGGATCAAAATGCTTGCCGGAGTACGGTCCAAATGTTTTAACAAATCATATTCAGTGCCCGGTACAGACCCTTGTTCTTGTTCTTGCTCTCGCGGCCCCTGCACGGGCTCTAGCTCTCTTTGCGGAAAAATACGGTGGAAAATCCGTCCGCTGCGGAGCGGCGCCACGCCTTGTAGTGCCTCTGTCGGGGCAAGTGTGGGAGGAGGATTAGAAGAAGAAGAAGAGGGAATGCCGTTGGCAGTGTTCAACAACAGGGGTGCCCCCGTAGGAGGCGTGGGAGTAATGTTTAGCAAAGATGCCCCCGTGGGAGGCGTAGGAGAGTGACTTGACGAAGATGCCCCGTCAGGGGGCGTGGAAGTAGAAAGGGATACCCGAATGCGAGGAGCATTGGCGGGTGGTCTAACAAGAAGAGATCTGGGTATGAGAGGTGGGGGAACTGATGGCGGAGGAACCCTTGCCGGTGTAGGAGTGGTAGAGGGTGTAGCGGGTGCTAGCGGTGAGCGAAGTAGGAGTGGCCTGGACGGCGAAGGTATAGAGTTGTTGGTGGAAGGTGGGGTTTGTCGTGCAGTAGGTTGTGGAGGTGGCAAATGGGTAAGAAGAGAGCGGGCCGACAAGGCCATAGAACTGGTGGAGGTAGATGGGTTGACGAGGCGTAGAAGAGGACGTCCCGATAGGAGAGTAGAAGAAGAAGGAAGGGTGCGCAAAAGGCGCGGAGGTTGATTTTGATTCGGCTCATGATGAAATGCCCCGACAGAGGCGTTTTCTTCGTACCATCCCTGTCCTCTCTGCACTTCGTAGAGGGACGTGACGGGGTTCACATGCTGATTAGGGGCATGCTCTGGCAATGGATTACGGACAATCCCCATATCCTGCTGGTGTGCTGGAGCTTGCTGTGGTTGAACTTGTTGTGGAGCGGATTGCTGAGGTTGTTGATTTTACTGTTGCCGAGAAGCCCTTCTTTCTTTCATAGCGGCTATGAATTGCCTCATCTCATCCCAATTGATGTCACCCTGGTCATTTAGATCGTAAATGTAATCTCTGAAGTGGAAGCAACGATCAAGGTTGTGACCAGGGGCGCGATGAAAAGCACAATAACGGGATGTGTCAACATTAGCGGGCCACACGGTTCTTTCTCTTGGCAAGGCGAGCAAATTGGCGGCCATCAGAGCATTAAAAATATCGGGGAGAATCTCGGGAAGTGGAGGATAGTGGTCCCTTTTGGGGCCAAGTGGTGGTCTCCGTTGTTGTTGTTGGCCGTAATTGGCAGGTGGGGGCATTTGATGGTATTGTGGTGGAGCTGGAGGGTCTACGCGGGGGGCTTGGTTTTGCGGTGGAGCGAAGGAGTGTTGAGGTGCGAATTGGGGTTGTGGAGTAGGGTTAAAATGAGAGTTCTGTCGTGGAGGCGGTGGTGGACGTGGGTTAGCTTGATGGTGGGGGTTGCCAACTGCGCCGACTTGCTCATTTGTGACGGTGCCCTCAGTTGTGGGCCCGCTGTTAAAATTGGTGGTTTTCTTAAACAGCCGAGGCTTCGGCTCGAACATGCCCATAATGGGCGAATCCTTCATCTGTGTCTGGATGTAACGAGCCCTCTCATAGAGCTCTTCCATAGTAGTCAGCCGATTCATGGCCAAAATATGGTGGAATTGAGGAGTTGCATTAGAAATAACCATCTTTACTTGCTCCTGTTCCGACAAGGTGTCTTTCAGCTTCTCGGTCATCGACCGCCATCTGTCAGCAAATATGATGAAGTCCTCCTCAGACCTCATTTTCTCTGCAACTAAATCTGTAACGGACAGAGAGGGTCCAACACGGTCTCTATACTTTTGCAAGAATTTCCTTTGGACAACATCGAAGTCACTGGCATCAGCTGGCTCCAAGGAATAAAACCATTCGAGGGCTGGCCCCTCCAGAGATCTTCTGAATAAATAGGCTAGAGAAGCCTTGTTGCCTTGCCAGAAGGAGGTCTCGTACATAAAATCCTTCAAATGAATAACCGGATTGCTAGTTCCATTGTACCGCCGAAAGTTCGGCATCTCAGACGGAGGAAGATGGAAAATTGGCAGAGTGGGGAGTGAGATTTCTGGTGCATTCTTGGCCGCAGTGACTTTCTTAAGCTGTTCTTCCATGTGGGCCATCTTCTGAAGTAGCAAAGCATTAGAGTCGGACTCAACTGGGGCCTGAACAAAAGAATGTGGTATAGGCGACCGAAGAATCTGAGGAGATTGGGGGAATTGGTGCCTAACCGCAGAATAACTCGCCTGCTGGGCCGGTATGGCCGTGACAGGCGTTGGTGGACGAGAGGGGGGTTTATGCGAGACCGCCTGGTCGTTAATGGGGTGATGGCCACTCTCGGCCGGAGGGGGGTTGGAAGACGAAGAGGGAACATACTTCCCTTTCAAGGCAGCCTGGATAGCCTGCCGCTGAGAATCATCCAACTGAGATAGTGCATTAATTAAGTCCGTGACATTAAAGGATGGGGAAGGGTTCCCCGAAGTGTTGGAGGGCAAAGTCTGAGAAGAGGGCACAACCTCTTGAGGAATGGTATCCACCACATGGATTTGAGGATGATGGGACTGAGGGTGAGGGTAATTTCCCTCATAATAGATGGAATCCTGGAGGGGGGTCTCATATTGACCAAAAACGTTCTCGTCCTCATCTTCATAAGAATACCCATAGCCTGCCATGTTGATGATCTTACCTGAACGGAGTTTCATGTTTTTAAGAGGAGAAACAATTTTATAAAGGCACTATCAAACAAACCACCACTCGATCCAAACAAGTCAAATTAACCCAAGCAAGTGTATGCAACCAAGTTGAGATGAACGCAAGGTTTTAGTGTTCCGCTTGAGATTAGAGTAGATTGAATTGTTGAATAGTTCACTTATGTTTGCAATGTGAAACCTAGTTGATCCAAGTGTAACCTCCGGGTCAACTAGATTCTTTCTCTCTCCTCACCTGCGATAGGTTCTCTAAACTCCGGGTACTTCGAGGGTACAACCAGCCCGGCGTCCGTGAGGGAATCCACGGGTGCGGGGACTTATGGAGGTCTTGGAAAAGGGATTTCCAGTCCAAAGAGACGGAATGCTCAATGGAGGGTCGTCCCGATTCCAAGAGAGGTGTGTGGAATCCTAGTGTAGAGAGAGGAGGTCTCCCAACCAAATGCCACAATATGCAAAGTAATATGATCAGGTTAAAGCAATATAGGCAAGCAATATGACAATCACACAAACTATCACAGACAGCAGCAGGAAGCAAGGTTCTGTAAAACACAGGAAAGAGACGACCTGGGGCAGGTCGCTATCAACCAAAACAACGACAGGGTCACTGTCGTGAATCACTGCGAGAGGCTATGAGCCAGCAGCGAGAAACGGAAACACGCCTCTGGTAGAGGCGCGAAATCTGGAAGGGATGCCTCTGTGTGAGGGCGTCAAATCTGAGGAAGCGCCTTGACGTGAGGCGCTATGTAATAAAGAACGCCCTGGGGAAGGGCGTGAATTCACAGGCAGAATGATTAAAGCAGTAAGATGATGTAACGGCAGACGTAACATAAAAAGAAGACGCCCTGAATGAAGGCGTTAGAAAACGATAACACGCCCTGGAGGTGGGCGTTAATTCTCAGACAGTATAATGAACAGAAACAAAGCAGCGGATATGCTGAAAGACGCCCTGGAAAGAGGCGTTAATAAACTAAAACACGCCCCTGTGAAGGGCGTTAAACCAAAAGGCACCCTCGTGGAAGGTGTTAATTCAGAGGAATATGCAAACACAAGCTGGCTGATCCCGGAGTGTGCAGAGTGCATAGTGGAGGGTGCCCGAGGGGCACAAAGGAAAGGGTACCGAGGGTACCAAGGGGAAAGGGCACACGTGGGTGCCAAAGGGGAAAGGGCACACGAGGGTGCAAAGGGGAAAGGGCACACGAGGGTGCCAATGGAGATGGTAATCAAAAGGAAAATAGTGGAGGTCCCACCGTGATCGCCAATTTGTGGATGGGCATAAATCCCACACAAAATCACAAGAGAGTAAATGATGTAAAAAAATACAAGGGGAAGAATAATGATTAATGCATAAATAAGGGGAAGAAAAAGCTTGCACGTGGTGTAAAAATGGAGATGTGATCGCCAGAGGGGTTACCTCAATAATAATAAAAAGAGATCACGAATACCTGGTGAAGATTGGAACGCGGGATGATGTGAAGTTCCTTCCTCCTTCTTCAATCGGCCGGCCGATGAGAAGGGTTCTCCTTTTGATTACCTTGCAAAAAAGGACAATGAAACAAAGCAAAACGAAAAGGGATCAACCAATGCAAGTAGTATCAATCCCAAATAAAGAATATGATGTTGAAAAATGAAATCAACATGCGCACCTCTTTTTGTTTTTGTTTTTTTAAACCCCTAGAGAAAAGCTAGGGAAGGAGATATGATACGATAATGATGATTGTAGCAACCCTAATAAATGAATAATTGAAATGAATTAAAACATATATATTACAGAAGTAATATATATAAAAGGAATAGGGTTAATTGGACGAAATAAAACAAATTAAAAATAACGCCTCTTATTAAGGCGTTAATTTATAAAGAAACGCCTCTATCCATGGCGTGAATAAAGAAAGGACGCCCACACATGCGGTCGTCAGTTCTCATGCGACCAAATGGGTAAGTAAAAGAAACGCCCCTATCTTGGGCGTGTTTTAAAACACGAAACGCCCTTTTTCAAGGCGCTTTTTAAGAAACGCCCTAAAGTAAGGCGTCAATTAAAGAATACACGCCCTGACCAAAGGCGTTAATTCAGTTCGTGACTCGTTCGAACCCAGAGCTTATCCAGGGAAAGATTAACCTAATCTAGTAAGTGTCTATTAGAGTAAGGACTCTATTGGGGATATGTTACCCTCAATCAAACACTACTTTTAATAGGACTTCCATAACCCTATAAATAATCTACTGCTCGAACCCGTGAACGCTATTTGGCGTTCGAGTTCTCTGAAGGTAATTACAGAGCAATAGCTCTTCCTTCTCTCTGTCCCTTTTTGATTTGGTGGACGATCATTAATTCGACTTCTTCCTTCTTCCAGGTTGAAGAAGCATTGGGGTTGTGAAGAACAAAGGTAATAATCTTTCCTTTACCTTCGGTCAGGTATTATGAAGAAAATATTAATGTTTCTTCGTATTTCTCTGTAGGAAGTTCAGTCGAAAGGGGTTCATCAGTTGAACATAAAGACTTCTTCCTGCTGATACGGCTGAAGTTATTGGTTGCTGTTTAAGCAACAGAGTTTTCTCCCTTCTTCATATCAATCTGCAAATCGTCAAAGGTAGGATTTTCTCAAGTTATTGTAGCCCAAATAAGAATTAATGCAAGATATCTATACATACGTATATGAGCATGGCATGCATACTGTTTATAAGGTTTTATTACGTTTTCTGCAAAATTTTGAAAGAAACGCCCTTGATTAGGGCGCTAATTTAAAAGAAACGACCATGCTAGTGGTCGTCAATTTAATATTTGACGCCCTCTACGCAGGCGTTAATTTCATAAGAATCGCATGTGATTAATAATTGATCCTGTTTAAAAATTACAATACATATGAAATATTGATTTTTAATATCTTGCATGACTCTGTGAATTCCTGTTAAATTTTACTGCCATGACATGTCTCCTGTCTCTCGAAATATTATTTATTAAAATATCGTAAATCCCTTGAAATTCACGACTTGGACAAAGTCGTTTTCCATATTCTAACGCCCCAGTACAAGGCGTGAATCTGAAAAGTAACGCCCCTGCCTAGGGCGTGTATCTGTTAAAATCCTGAAATTCACATATTCTGTAAAATGGAATTAGAAAGTAACGCCCCTTCCAAGGGCGCGTTTTTGATAAATTTCTGAGAATAATTATATCCTGTCGAATATGTAAATGATGAGACGCCTGCCTCTGCAGTCGTCAACTTTGAAGAAACGCCCCCAGGGAAGGCGTGTTTTTGATAAATTAATGAAATAATGGAAATTCTGCAAATTGGCAATATATGTAAACGCCCTTCTGTTAGGCGTTAATTATTCAATACACGACTTTACTTAAGTCGTTATTTTACTGTAAACTGATTTTATCCTGATTCTATTACCGATGGTTTCATATTATACATATATATATATATATCGGCACTATTCTCCACTCCGTGAGTATAGTCCCACTTTTCATGTTGATTTATCGATCACACTCAACTCTCATTGACATACAAGCTCTCCATTGGACATTCCGTTCCTTTGGACTAGCGAGTTAGTCATAGAGACCTCCGTAAGACTCCTCGTAGCCTTGGATTCCCTCAAGGCCGACTGAGCTGGTTGTACCCTAAAAACCCATTACACAGTTTTTGCCATGTCAATCTAAAGAAACATGGTATACCGGCCCTTATGATTATACAAAGAGTATATCATAAGAAATTCTTGATGGGATGATGATATCATGCCATGTCGTGTCATTCTTGTAAACCCCAATTCTATGATAAGAATGAGGGTATCTTGCTTGATCTTATGTTCATGTGGACCTCAATTCTATATAAAGAATGTCCATATTGATTTGTCATGGTACCTAAGTTAAGGGAACCATAATCTACCTAGTTTTATCGACATCGTGATTATACCGTTATTATCGCCATTCTATGTCCTTTGTCATATTTTGGACTCTATTCTATCAAAGTTGTCATACGTGTCTACAAGCTTGATTATTGAAATTCTATATTGGCTATATAAACAAGAGTGGATGTCAAAACACATGATAAATGCCTGCGCATATAGGGCCCGATCTGGTCCTGGGAGGAGCACCCGAAAGTACTTGTGCCCATGGGAGTTAAAATGATAAGGTATCTGGCATTATACCGAGTACTTGACTTGCTTGATTGGACATTCCACACACATCTTGTACTTGACTCGTACTTGACATGAAATGAAATGCGTGGCCCGAAAAGGGGTAATTTACTTGCTTGATACATGATAGCCAAAGTTCTTGACATGACTCGATAATGGTACTTGCTTGAATATCTTGAATAACTTGTATCTTGTTCATGAAAGTTCATCTTATTTCTTTGATATTACATTCTCTCTATCTTGTCGTTTCATGCGAGCATGCATAGCTTTATTGCATCCATGAAAATGTAATTACTTAAACCACTTGCTAGTACTTGAGATATAATTTCCTACTGAGCGTTCGCTCATTCCGTTTGTCCCTTTTTACTTTTCAGGTAAGTCCGACGACGATGGAAGTCAATCGGATGGGAATGGTCAAGAGTGAAAGTGATAGAGCTTCTACAAGTGTCGTCTAGTCTTTTCTATAGTTTCTTGAGTCAACTATGTATTCTTTTCCTTTTTATTTAACAGAGTATTGGATTTGTAATAGTCTATCCATTATGAAATAAAGGATTGGGTTATCTTGCTATTTTGCGCATCTCTGTCTTTGTGTCGAATACATGACCACTCTGATTGACATGATTGATATAGACACGTCGCGCATCTCCGGGTATCTTCCGCGCTCGGGGCGTGACAGTCTTTGTGGTATCAGAGCCTAAGGTATTCAATTCCTAGGAAACCCAAGTCCAAGGATAGGTTTCAAAACCTTTAACCAAGTGAGAGTGGGTAGAACCAAGGGTTAAATGATCAATGAGTCCTTTATAAGATCATAGTGATATAATACTAACATAGCTATTGTAATTGTAGGATAATGGCTGCCGAACGTGCTCAATGGCGCAACATGCAGCGTACCCTTCAAGGGATGACCCAAGTGCTACAACAGGTAGCACAAGGTGGTGCTCCACGAGCTGGAAGCTTACACCAAGCATTCAAGAATATGAATCCCCCGAAGTTCATGGGATCGACCGATCCAGACGATGCCGAGCATTGGGTTCGGGAGATTGAACGTATATTCCGTGTCATGCAATGCACGGATCAGGACAAAGTCTTATTAGCTACTTTCCAGTTAGAAAAGGATGCTAGATGCTGGTGGGAGTCGATTGAAGCTACTATTGACCCAACTCAAGTTACATGGGGTGAATTCGTTGAATATTTCAACGCCAAATATTTCTCTGATAGGGTCCAGGAAAGGAAGGCCGCCGAATTTGCCGCATTAAAGCAAAGATCTTTATCGGTGGCTGATTATGAAGCACAGTTCTCTAGACTGTCTAGATATGCTAAGCATTTAATTGGCACGGAAAAGATGAAAGCCCGTAGATTTCTTAATGGGCTTAGGCCCCACTACATTACTCAACTGGCGCCTATGGATATTCAAGTTTATACTGAAATAGTGCGCCGAGCTCAGTTGCTTGAAGATGCCACGGAACTATCTGATAGGATCCGTGGGAAAGACAAAAAGGAGCAAGTCACAAGTTCGGGTTCTTTTAAACCCAACTTTAAGAAGAGGCCCAATAATGGAGGTTCTTCCTCTCAAGATCAGAAGTACAAGAAATCCAAGCCTTTCTCTATCACCACTACCCCTTCAAACGTAGTATGCAAGCATTGTGACAAGGCTGGTCACAAAACAGAAGAATGCTGGAGGAAATTAGGAGCATGTCTCCGTTGTGGGAGTCGTGAACATCGGATTCCCGATTGTCCATTAATGAATGACCAAGACGGTGAGGGTAAACGCCCAGTGACAAGGAACGCGCGTCTTCATGCAATCCAAGAGACCGAACCAGAAGAAGAAGGCGGATTGGTGGAAGGTACATTAAAAATTTGTTCCAAATATGCACATGTCTTATTTGATACGGGTGCATCGCATTCCATTATTTCCAAGAAGTTTGCTGACCCATTACCTCTAGAACCAGAATGGATGAAAATAGTGTTGTCTACTCCTCTCGGAAACGAGACGGATATCACGCATCATTACCAAAACTGTGAGGTGTTGGTTCGAGGAAAGAATTTTCCTATTGATCTTATCTGCTTAGATCTAAAAGAATATGATGTTATACTAGGAGCAGATTGGTTATCTAAGTACCAGGCAACGGTTGATTGCCGTAATAGCAAGATTGTTTTCAAAGAATTTCCAGAACTGACTTATACTAGTCCTAAGAGTCGAAGCAAATCCCCTCTTATTTCGGCTCTTCGAGCAAGCAAGCTCGTCAGGAAAGGATGTGTATCCTTCCTTGCTTTTGTCACTAATAAAGAAGCTAAGGAAACCAAGATAGAAGACGTTCAAGTAGTACGAGAATTCCCAGACGTATTTCCGGAAGAATTGCCGGGATTACCCCCGCAAAGAGATGTGGCCTTTACCATCGACTTAGTCCCTGGTGCTGGTCCGGTTTCAAAGGCACCATATAGAATGTCCCCTGCTGAACTCAAGGAGTTGAAGGAGCAGTTGATGGAACTAATCCGAAAAGGGTTTATTAGACCAAGTACTTCCCCGTGGGGAGCACCAGTCTTATTTGTAAAGAAGAAGGATGGATCCATGAGATTGTGTATTGACTATCGACAGTTGAATCATCTTACTATCAAGAACAAGTATCCACTGCCGAGAATCGATGAATTGTTTGATCAGATTTCAGGATCCAAATATTTCTCCAAGATTGATCTCCGGTCGGGATATCATCAATTAAGGATCAAGGATGATGACATTCACAAGACCGCATTCAGAAGCAGGTATGGCCATTACGAATTTGTTGTTATGCCTTTTGGACTAACAAATGCCCCTGCTGCCTTTATGCAGTTAATGAATAGCATATTCAGGCCTTACTTGGATCAATTCATAGTAGTCTTCATTGATGATATATTGATATATTCTAAGACTAAGGAAGAACATGAAGAGCATTTGAGGATTGCATTGCAAGTCTTGAGGACAAATCAATTATATGCTAAACTCAGCAAATGCGAGTTCTGGCTTGAAGAAGTGGCTTTTCTCGGACATGTCATATCCAAGGACGGTTTATCTGTGGATCCGTCAAAAGTTGAAGCTGTGAGAAACTGGGAGAGACCCACTAATGCAAGCGAGATCAGAAGTTTCTTAGGTCTTGCAGGCTATTATCGGCGATTTATCAAAGATTTCTCTAAGATCGCCGTACCACTTACAAGATTAACTCGTAAGGAGATCCGATATGAATGGAGTGAGGAATGTGAAAGCAGTTTCCAAACTCTCAAGGATCATCTCACCACAGCTCCGGTCTTAGCCCTACCAATTGAAGGAGAGAAATTCGAGGTCTACACTGATGCTTCTGGCATTGGCCTCGGATGTGTTCTAATGCAACATGGGAAGGTCATAGCATACTCTTCTCGTCAACTGAAGAAGCATGAGGAGAATTACCCCGTCCATGACTTGGAATTGGCCGCGGTAGTATTTGCCCTAAAGATATGGAGACACTATCTCTATGGGGTACAGTTTACTGTATACTCCGATCACAAAAGTCTCAAATATCTATTTTCACAAAAGGAGCTGAACATGAGACAAAGACGTTGGCTAGAATATCTCAAGGACTTCGACTTCAGTATACAATACCATCCCGGAAAGGGTAATTATGTGGCTGATGCCCTTAGTCGAAAGCCGAGAGCAAGATAGCAAATTGTATGATACAAGAATGGAGGTTACTTGAACAATTCTCCGAGCTCAATATAAGCTTGGACACGGAATCCAAATTTGTCACACTATCCATGTAAGCATACAGTCAGATTTGTTATCTGAGATACAAACACTTCAGGATGATGATCCTATGTTAGTAGAAATCAAAGGCAGATTAGAAGGACAATCTGATTTTCAACTAACTTCTGATGGAAGATTATCGTTCAAAGATAGAACTTGTATACCCGATTGTCCGGAATTAAAGAAGAAGATCTTAGATGAAGCTCACAGATCAAGATACACTATTCATCCTGGATCAACTAAAATGTACCAAGATGTAAAGAGGAACTTTTGGTGGCCCAATATGAAAAGAGAAATAGCGGACTATGTATCACGCTGTCTCACATGCCAACAGGTCAAGGCGGAACACCAAAAGCCTGCGGGAAAACTACATCCTCTAGATATTCCTAAGTGGAAATGGGAGGATATTGGTATGGACTTCATCATGGGTTTGTCTAAATCTAAAGGAGGACATGATGGAATCTGGGTTATCATTGACCGATTGACTAAATCGGCACATTTCTTGCCAATCAAAAGCCGATGGTCGATTGATGTGCTAGCTGCACTATACATTAAAGAAATAGTCAGGATACATGGAATTCCTGTCTCAATCGTGTCTGATAGGATCCCCGTTTTACTTCTCATTTTTGGAAGGGATTACAACATTCGTTGGGGACAAGGCTCAACTTTAGTACTGCTTTTCACCCACAAACGGATGGTCAGACCGAGCGAACTAATCAAGTTGTTGAAGATATGCTGAGAGCATGCATTATTGACTTTGGAGGAAGCTGGCATGACCACTTACCTTTAGTTGAATTTGCATATAATAATAGCTACCAAGCTAGTATCCAAATGGCACCTTTCGAAGCCTTATACGGAAGGAGTTGCCGATCTCCCATATGTTGGAACGAAGTTGGAGAGAAACAACTATTAGGTCCAGACATGGTAAGGGATACAACTGAGAAGATACAGGTAATCAGAGAAAGATTACAAGTTGCTCAGACCAGACAAAAGACTTATGCAGATACAAGAAGAAGAGATCTTGAATTCCAAATCGGAGATCATGTATTTCTTAAAATATCCCCTGGACGTGGCATACGAAGATTTGGTGTTAAGGGCAAGCTTACGCCAAGATTCATCGGACCATTTGAGGTACTCGAAAGAGTTGGCGAGGTTGCTTATCGCATCGCGTTGCCTCCTCAGTTGTCCGAGGTACACAATGTATTTCACATATCTATGTTGAAGAAGTATGTGCACGATCCGTCACATATTATTGAGCATGGAGATCTGGTGATCCAGAAAGATCTCACATATGAACAGAGGCCCTTGAAGATATTAGATCGAGAAATACGAGCTCTAAGGAATAAGGTTATTCCCATGATCAAGGTGCAATGGAATAAGAATCCTGAACGCGAAGCGACATGGGAGACCGAGGAATCTATGAAGAAACGATTTCCCGAGTTATTCTAAGAGGTATATGTCCTACACTCTCCGCATGTATAATTATATATATATTGAATTTGGGGACCAAATTCTTTTAAGTGGGGGAGGGTGTAGCAACCCTAATAAATGAATAATTGAAATGAATTAAAACATATATATTACAGAAGTAATATATAAAAGGAATAGGGTTAATTGGATGAAATAAAACAAAATTAAAAATAACGCCTCTTATTAAGGCGTTAATTTATAAAGAAACGCCTCTATCCATGGCGTTACTAAAGAAAGGACGCCCACACATGCGGTCGTCAGTTCTCATGCGACCAAATGGGTAAGTAAAAGAAACGCCCCTATCTTGGGCGTGTTTTAAAACACGAAACGCCCTTTTTCAAGGCGCTTTTTAAGAAACGCCCTAAAGTAAGGCGTCAATTAAAGAATACACGCCCTGACCAAAGGCGTTAATTCAGTTCGTGACTCGTTCGAACCCAGAGCTTATCCAGGGAAAGATTAACCTAATCTAGTAAGTGTCTATTAGAGTAAGGACTCTATTGGGGATATGTTACCCTCAATCAAACACTACTTTTAATAGGACTTCCATAACCCTATAAATAATCTACTGCTCGAACCCGTGAACGCTATTTGGCGTTCGAGTTCTCTGAAGGTAATTACAGAGCAATAGCTCTTCCTTCTCTCTGTCCCTTTTTGATTTGGTGGACGATCATTAATTCGACTTCTTCCTTCTTCCAGGTTGAAGAAGCATTGGGGTTGTGAAGAACAAAGGTAATAATCTTTCCTTTACCTTCGGTCAGGTATTATGAAGAAAATATTAATGTTTCTTCGTATTTCTCTGTAGGAAGTTCAGTCGAAAGGGGTTCATCAGTTGAACATAAAGACTTCTTCCTGCTGATACGGCTGAAGTTATTGGTTGCTGTTTAAGCAACAGAGTTTTCTCCCTTCTTCATATCAATCTGCAAATCGTCAAAGGTAGGATTTTCTCAAGTTATTGTAGCCCAAATAAGAATTAATGCAAGATATCTATACATACGTATATGAGCATGGCATGCATACTGTTTATAAGGTTTTATTACGTTTTCTGCAAAATTTTGAAAGAAACGCCCTTGATTAGGGCGCTAATTTAAAAGAAACGACCATGCTAGTGGTCGTCAATTTAATATTTGACGCCCTCTACGCAGGCGTTAATTTCATAAGAATCGCATGTGATTAATAATTGATCCTGTTTAAAAATTACAATACATATGAAATATTGATTTTTAATATCTTGCATGACTCTGTGAATTCCTGTTAAATTTTACTGCCATGACATGTCTCCTGTCTCTCGAAATATTATTTATTAAAATATCGTAAATCCCTTGAAATTCACGACTTGGACAAAGTCGTTTTCCATATTCTAACGCCCCAGTACAAGGCGTGAATCTGAAAAGTAACGCCCCTGCCTAGGGCGTGTATCTGTTAAAATCCTGAAATTCACATATTCTGTAAAATGGAATTAGAAAGTAACGCCCCTTCCAAGGGCGCGTTTTTGATAAATTTCTGAGAATAATTATATCCTGTCGAATATGTAAATGATGAGACGCCTGCCTCTGCAGTCGTCAACTTTGAAGAAACGCCCCCAGGGAAGGCGTGTTTTTGATAAATTAATGAAATAATGGAAATTCTGCAAATTGGCAATATATGTAAACGCCCTTCTGTTAGGCGTTAATTATTCAATACACGACTTTACTTAAGTCGTTATTTTACTGTAAACTGATTTTATCCTGATTCTATTACCGATGGTTTCATATTATACATATATATATATATATATCGGCACTATTCTCCACTCCGTGAGTATAGTCCCACTTTTCATGTTGATTTATCGATCACACTCAACTCTCATTGACATACAAGCTCTCCATTGGACATTCCGTTCCTTTGGACTAGCGAGTTAGTCATAGAGACCTCCGTAAGACTCCTCGTAGCCTTGGATTCCCTCAAGGCCGACTGAGCTGGTTGTACCCTAAAAACCCATTACACAGTTTTTGCCATGTCAATCTAAAGAAACATGGTATACCGGCCCTTATGATTATACAAAGAGTATATCATAAGAAATTCTTGATGGGATGATGATATCATGCCATGTCGTGTCATTCTTGTAAACCCCAATTCTATGATAAGAATGAGGGTATCTTGCTTGATCTTATGTTCATGTGGACCTCAATTCTATATAAAGAATGTCCATATTGATTTGTCATGGTACCTAAGTTAAGGGAACCATAATCTACCTAGTTTTATCGACATCGTGATTATACCGTTATTATCGCCATTCTATGTCCTTTGTCATATTTTGGACTCTATTCTATCAAAGTTGTCATACGTGTCTACAAGCTTGATTATTGAAATTCTATATTGGCTATATAAACAAGAGTGGATGTCAAAACACATGATAAATGCCTGCGCATATAGGGCCCGATCTGGTCCTGGGAGGAGCACCCGAAAGTACTTGTGCCCATGGGAGTTAAAATGATAAGGTATCTGGCATTATACCGAGTACTTGACTTGCTTGATTGGACATTCCACACACATCTTGTACTTGACTCGTACTTGACATGAAATGAAATGCGTGGCCCGAAAAGGGGTAATTTACTTGCTTGATACATGATAGCCAAAGTTCTTGACATGACTCGATAATGGTACTTGCTTGAATATCTTGAATAACTTGTATCTTGTTCATGAAAGTTCATCTTATTTCTTTGATATTACATTCTCTCTATCTTGTCGTTTCATGCGAGCATGCATAGCTTTATTGCATCCATGAAAATGTAATTACTTAAACCACTTGCTAGTACTTGAGATATAATTTCCTACTGAGCGTTCGCTCATTCCGTTTGTCCCTTTTTACTTTTCAGGTAAGTCCGACGACGATGGAAGTCAATCGGATGGGAATGGTCAAGAGTGAAAGTGATAGAGCTTCTACAAGTGTCGTCTAGTCTTTTCTATAGTTTCTTGAGTCAAATATGTATTCTTTTCCTTTTTATTTAACAGAGTATTGGATTTGTAATAGTCTATCCATTATGAAATAAAGGATTGGGTTATCTTGCTATTTTGCGCATCTCTGTCTTTGTGTCGAATACATGACCACTCTGATTGACATGATTGATATAGACACGTCGTGCATCTCCGGGTATCTTCCGCGCTCGGGGCGTGACAATGATGATAGGACTTAATGCAATAAGAAAGACTGACGGTGGGACGAAGGATGATATGCTCATAAACAAAATAAACAAAATAAAAGAACCCTGCTGTCCCTGATGACAGTAAAGGGAAACCGTGTGAAGAATATGTTGATGGGAAGAAGAGGAAGCAGTGGAAACGAGTGAACTCCTATGAAAAGGATGCAGAGGAACGACCGCACAGGAAGAAGAAAGAAAACTCTGCTCGTACAGAACCTGCAATCTTTTTTTTCTCTGTATATGTGAGTGTTCAACCTTATGACGATCGATCCAGGCTTCCTTATATAAGATTCCAATCGGATGTGATCAAACAAGGGAAGATAAGAACGGGCAAGGAGTATCCAGGGAAAGGATTAACATCAAGCAAGAGGTTGAAACAAGGCAGGGAACTCTGAGGGAAAGATGGAAAAAGGCAGGACTCCGAAAGGTGAAACATGACCTTGCGAAGGGCGTCAATTCTTGATTTGACGACCTACCCATACGGCGTTTCATAAAACACGAACCAAGCCAGGGCGTTTCTTCCTGGATTTAATTTTGGCAATTCCTTGTTTGAAAATCATGAGAACACGCCTAAGATCGAGGCGTTAAATTAAAACACGCCCGGAGGAAGGACGTTAACCAATAATTAAATTGATTTTTGCATTTACTTTAAAACCGGATAATACCAGGAATTGACGCCCTAACATTTAGTCGTCCTATCTTTAGAAAACGCCCTAGACAAGGTCGCTATTTAGATAACGCCCCTCTTCAGTGATGTGACACAACATGCAGCGGAGGACAAAGATATCAATTTGATGTGTCGCGACTCCCTTGGACCTAGGATAGCAAGCAGCACTATGAGTCGGCAACGTCGCACATGCGGTTTCGCTCGCAGAAGCACACTCGGATGCGTAGAAGGACCGGCGATGGTGGTGAGGGTTCGAGGTTGGACCTCGGGGCTCCAAGGGTCAGCTGGATAGGGATAGATCCCAATGGGCCAGGGATGCCCAATTTCAAGGGCGGCCGGCACGCCGAGGGCGTGGGATGCAATGGCTCTCTCTCAACTCGCTCCGCGGTGAACACTTGATTGGATTGAATTATAGATCGAGCACTCGTCTCACCTCCGACGGACAACTAAGAGTGATACTAAGCTAGCAATGGTAATAACCAGCAGCGAAGAGTGGCCAGGAGCTCACCTGATCGGCGTGAAGACGCCGATCGCGGTCGGAGATGAGGGCGAGCGGGGAAGTGTGCTCCCCGCACACTGCGCCAGTGAAGCTTCAAAACCTGTTCAAGAGTACAATTACTACACCTCGCGCAGGAGGGTGATCTCGGGAGTGGGAATTGGTTAATTACAAACAAACACTACCACCACGCAGGGTGGGGCGGTAAGCCGGCCAGGCGGGGATGGGAGGACGGACCGAAATGGTAGAAAGGAAATCAATGTGGGTTCAGCTGCAATCTGGACTGCTGGATAGGGTGCTGTTGTTGGCTCTGTCCCGGGCTCGTCCGGACTCCGAATTGAGCGAAACCACCTCGCAATGATTCCTGACTTGAAGCCGGTGTTGTCTGAATTTTCGGGCGGCCTCTGGAGCCAGGGACTGGTGACACCAGCGACTGAACCGAGTCGGCAGATGTGGTCTCTGGCAGGACCTGTTCTGTAGCAGCAGGTTGCCGACGCTGTTGTGAGCTCTCCCGAACTCCGAATGGCACGAAACCAGTGTCTTCGTCTCCGTGGTCGAGGTAGCTTTTAGCTGGAGTTGATGGGGCTGTGATCCAAGGCCGTGGACGGTCGGTGTGCCCTGAAGAGTAGGCACTGGTCGCTGCAGACTGCAGGAGGCAGATCCGCGCGACAGAGGGATAAAATTTGTAACTCTGGATCCTGGATGCCGAATGTTGTTACGTTTCTTGCTTCTGGTCCTGGACAGATGGAGGAAGAATTTTGAAGAGGAGAGTTCAGCCTGATTCCTCCACGGTTAGTCATGGTGCAGCAACGAACCGGGTTGCAGACTCTGGTCACAGCGGCTACCAGAAATGAACAGTGGATTGCAGACGTTGTCCCGGCCGCTCCCGGATGCCAAATCTCGAGCCGCCAGAGTTTCTGGAACCGTGGACAATCCCTCTGAGCTGATAAACTGACGGGGAAGCCGTCTGATGTCGGGGTGGACTGGGGGATGCCAATGAGTGGAGGCAGGTCACTGCCCACTGTGGGAGGCAGACCCGACCAGTCGAGGGAGAAAGACCAAAACTCTGACCTCCGGATGGCGAACGCACTTCCACTTCTTGATCTAGTAAGAGGACTGGTGGAGGAAGATATTTGTAGAAGAACTCACAACTTGAATCTCTCACCGTCGGTCGTGGTGTAGCTTTGAACAGGGTTCAGGGGCTCTGCTGATGAAGCTCTGCGCAGTCGGGGTAGAACAGCCTTCCCGGACGGCCACGAACTCAGAATGGGGTGATTCCACCTCGCCTGCGAAGAGGAAAGGGAGGCCTTTCCAGAAAGGTAGGCCACGCCCCCAGAAGCTTCAAGATGTTGTCGTGGTAGTCGCTGCAACTCGAGGCTGGTCTGCAGGTCAGCCTGCAGACAGAACTGAAGTTGACAAAAGGGGGGGGTGGAGGGATCGGCCAAGGCAATGGGAGGGTGGAGAGGGGTTGAGGGGGTCGACCCTAGGAGGGAGGGGAAGGGGGTGGACGACCTAGGGAGGTGAAGGGGCTCCTTGGGGAGGGGAAAGGGCCCTAGGGAGGTGGGAGGTTGCTTGGGGAAGGGGGAGGGATGCCTTGGGAAGGTGAAAGGGTGCTTGGGGAGGTGGAGTGATTAATGGTGAAGTAATGGGGGTCTTGGAAGGTGAAGAGATTTGCCTAGGTGGCAAGTGAGGTGGCAAGGGGTGAGGAGAGAGGGGAATTTCAAATTTTAGAGAGAGAAGGAGGGAGGAGAGAGAGGGGGTTCACCCCTAGGAGAGAGGGAGAGAACTAGAGAGAGAGAGAGAGAACTAGAGGGAGAGAGAGAGAGAAGACTCAAGGGGATTCAAGTGGGTTCAATTTTCATTCATTCATCAATTTCCTCAAAATGGTGGCTTGGGGACCTATTTATAGGGAAACCCCAATTACATAGAAGTCCCTGGAAAATGGACTAATGACAGAAGACCAAGGGGTGGGGAATGGGGCGCCCATGGGCCAGGCCCAAAGAAGTGGCCCTTAAGGCCTACTAACCCACTATCCTATTAAACCACTTAATGCGACCTTGGACTTAGGTAGATGACATTACCTACTTAGGTACTTGACTCAATAAAGAGAAAATTACATAGATAAGACTCAAGAAAAAAAATGAGAAAACTACATGGCTATACTCAGAAAATGATGGCGAACAAAATGGCGAGCAACAGGACCATGTGAAGGGGTAAGCGATGTCCCCATCATACTCCCGGGGTGCGGAGAACTCGACTCCGTTGAGTAAGGGCCCACCGAGGAAGCAGCTCAGGGCGACCTGCAATCTCCAAACCCAACCTGCACCTGCGTCCAGGGGACGACTCTTCATCCTCTCAAGGCGGCCCGGACACACCCTCATGCTGGCGGTGGAACCCTGCTTGCATAGTATTGCCCCTCTGTGTACACGTCGGGCTCTCAAGGCTATTTGGTGGAAGCTCTCTGGGGTGTCCCTCTTAAAGGAAGTTATAGGCTCAAAGTACTCACTGGGATTCACCGCGGTGCCCATATAGGGTGCCGGATCAGCCGCATGAGAATTGGGGTATATCCCATAGCCCATTAGTAAATCTAATCCATAAGCCAGGTTGGCCAAAGCCGCTTGGAACATGAAAGGTCCAAGTCCTCGTGCCCTCGATTTGGAGGTGGCCCTAAGATAGAGTCGTTCCAATGCCACCATCGCGAGGTTACCTCCTTGGATTTCAAAGTGCCACCCTTGAGTTACAGCCCGCTCATTATGATCGTCACTACCCATATTTGGATGCTTGCTTGAATGAGAATGCTTTGAGTGATGGTGCGGTGGGGGTGGGAAGTATGTGGTATGCAAAGGGGGACCGGGGCAACCGTACATAGACCTATCATTCATGGATGTGATGAGGCATCTTGTGGACTCAGGGGGGTCTGGGAAACCATAGGTGGATCTATCGTGTATGGCTGTGAGAATTACCGGGGGACCCGGACATCTATGTGTGCTCCATTCAAGTGTAAGGGCTATGAAGAATGTGGGTGGGCCAGCATAACCAAATGTAGGCCAGTTATGCATTGAGCCTAAACTGTGCGTGACATGCATGGGAGGGCTGGACTCATGACCCTTGTCGAATGATGTGACATGCCAAGATGGGTGTTTTCTTCTCCTAGAGATGATGACCATGTGTGTGGGTATGGGGTGACCTTTAAGCTCCCATTTGTAAGGGTCGAAGGGATCATAGTAGGTATGCATCATGGGGTGGGGCACTACCTTGTTCCCTAGGTGTATACTGCCCATGGTCATGGTTCCCTTGGTGTGGACTGGGTCTAGGACGAGGTGTGTTGGTTCTAGCGTGGTTGGTGAGGGTAGGAGGGAGTGGGTGGTGGGTAGGGCGGCCAGGTCCCATGGATTCATTGTCTTCCACGGGGTGGGATCAAAGGGGTCATGGAATGTGTTACCAAGGGTGAGGTATTCTTTCACCTCAAGGTCTCCAAATGATGGTGAGTCCTTCTCCTCAAATGTAGTAATTGAACCGAAGTTCGAGGAGGGTTGTTTGGTCATGTTTGGAGGGTTTGGCATCCTACCCGAAATAAGTAACTCCAATTCGCGGATAGCATCGGGCTCTTCGGGTATGGGGAGGGATAAAAGAAGGTCGATAGTGTAGCAACCCACAGTGTAAATGGAAGAGATGGACCCGACACATAGATGTAGGAGGTTAAGACTCCTAGGTTGGTCGGCTACCGTGGTCAACATACCAGTTAGCTTCATTTTCCAAGTTAGACCCTCAAGAAAATCCCCTAATGTTTCCACCTGATAGGATGATTGGATTGTGGTGTGATAGGTGGATACGGGTACTATAGGAAGATTTTGCTCCATGGGTGGGTAAGCATGGACCACGAGATCTCCCAATGGGTTCTCCTTTAGCCAGTGTGAAAGGGGTTCTCCTATGATAAGCTCGGTCCTTATTGAGGAGGGTGGTGTAAGGTGAAGACCACCATGTGAAGTTCCTTCTTCTTCCTGGACATGGGCGATCTCTATGGCGGGGGTTGGTGTGTTCACCTCTATGGGGTCGGGTATGGGAATCATGGGTTCCTCTATCGAGGAGGTGAGATGGTTCCTTGAGGGTGGGGTGGTGAGGGTAGGTGTGTGGTACCCCCGGGGTGGGAGGTAAAGGGGAACTTGGTTTGGGATCGGTAAGGGGAGAAGTGGGGGCCTAGGTTGGGGTTGGGTAGGGATTGGTAGTGGAAGATGGATGGGTTGAGGAGGATTGGGTTGATTGGTTTCAGGGGGTGTGTCTCTTTTAGGGGAAGATGGAGGGGTGGTTTTGGGGATCAAGGAAGTTTGTGGAGTGTGGGTTGGTGGGAGAGTTTTGGGTGGGGTGGTGGTGGTCATCACGGGCCTAGGTGGAGTGGACATGGGGTCCATACGGGTTGGAATGGTGAGGGTGGAGTGAGCCATGATGCTTCCTCCACTTGGGATGGGAACTTCTTGGCCTAACCCATGATATTGTGATTCATACTCCTCTTCCCATTCGGGGGAGGCCTCATATTCCTCAACTTCAATCTCATTCCTTTGTGGTGTGGGGGTCTTGCTCTCCAGGGGAGTGGGAAGGCCTTTTGGCGATGGGGTGGTGCAAGTTGGAATTATTTGGGGTGGTGGAGTTTGGACCCTAAGGGAGGTGAAGATATTCTTAATCTCAATCCTTAGTTCTTCTAATGAGTCTTGGGGTCTTTTGGGTGGTGGGGTTTGGGTCCTAGTGGAGGCCTTGGGTTGACTAGGAGGAAAAGGGGGAGTGGGTGTGCTCCTCGGGTTATGGTCCTCACGGTAGGAGTGGGACGGTCGGGGAGCGTAGATCTTCCTAAGCTCACTCTTCATCTCTTCCCATGAGTGAATGGGCTCTTGCCCCCAAACCCTTCTGAATCTCTCTTTGTGTTCCCACATTTTCTTAGCTAGACCCCGAAGTCGTGCCTTGGCCCTGCGGACTCTCTTGGATCCATATACCCAAGTTCTTTCAAAGTCCCTTTCCATGGTATTCTCCCACCTAAGATAGGCATGAGGATCTCCATCAAAATGAAGGTCCTCATCTACAATGTAGTCCATGTGGAGGGGGTCAATCGGACTATTTGGCCAACGAGGGGTATGCATGATGATCGGGTGATGAATGCAACTGCCCTAGGACAAGACTTAGTAGAGACAAGTCTAGAACTTGCTCTGATACCAATTTGATGTGACACAACATGCAGCGGAGGACAAAGATATCAATTTGATGTGTCGCGACTCCCTTGGACCTAGGATAGCAAGCAGCACTATGAGTCGGCAACGTCGCACATGCGGTTTCGCTCGCGGAAGCACACTCGGATGCGTAGAAGGATCGGCGATGGTGGTGAGGGTTCGAGGTTGGACCTCGGGGCTCCAAGGGTCGGCCGGATAGGGATAGATCCCAATGGGCCAGGGATGCCTGATTTCAAGGGCGGCCGGCATGCCGAGGGCGTGGGATGCAATGGCTCTCTCTCAACTCGCTCCGCGGTGAACACTTGATTGGATTGAATTATAGATCGAGCGCTCGTCTCACCTCCGACGGACAACTAAGAGCGATACTAAGCTAGCAATGGTAATAACCAGCAGCGAAGAGTGGCCAGGAGCTCACCTGATCGGCGTGAAGATGCCGATCCCGGTCGGAGACGAGGGCGAGCGGGGAAGTGTGCTCCCCGCACACTGCGCCGGTGAAGCTTCAAAACCTGTTCAAGAGTACAATTACTACACCTCGCGCAGGAGGGTGATCTCGGGGGTGGGAATTGGTTAATTACAAACAAACACTACCACCACGCAGGGTGGAGCGGTAAGCCGGCCAGGCGGGGATGGGAGGACGGACCGAAATGGTAGAAAGGAAATCAATGTGGGTTCAGCTGCAATCTGGACTGCTGGATAGGGTGCTGTTGTTGGCTCTGTCCCGGGCTCGTCCGGACTCCGAATTGAGCGAAACCACCTCGCAATGATTCCTGACTTGAAGCCGGTGTTGTCTGAATTTTTGGGCGGCCTCTGGAGCCAGGGACTGGCGACACCAGCGACTGAACCAAGTCGGCAGATGTGGTCTCTGGCCGGACCTGTTCTGTAGCAGCAGGTTGCCAATGCTGTTGTGAGCTCTCCCGAACTCCGAATGGCACGAAACTAGCCTCTTCATCTCCGTGGTTGAGGTAGCTTTTAGTTGGAGTTGATGGGGCTGCGATCTGAGGCCGTGGACGGTCGGTGTGCCCTGAAGAGTAGGCACTGGTCGCTGCAGACTGCAGGAGGCAGATCCGCGCGACAGAGGGATAAAATTTGTAACTCTGGATCCTGGATGCCGAATGTCATTCCGTTTCTTGCTTCTGGTCGTGGACAGATGGAGGAAGAATTTTGAAGAAGAGAGTTCAGCCTGATTCCTCCACGGTTAGTCGTGGTGCAGCAACGAACCGGGTTGCAGACTCTGGTCACAGCGGCTACCAGAAATGAACAGTGGATTGCAGACGTTGTCCCGGCCGCTCCCGGATGCCAAATCTCGAGCCGCCAGAGTTTCTGGAACCGTGGACAATCCCTCTGCGATGATAAACTGACGGGGAAGCCGTCTGATGTCGGGGTGGACTGGGGGATGCCAATGAATGGAGGCAGGTCACTGCCCACTGTGGGAGGCAGACCCAACCAGTCGAGGGAGAAAGACCAAAACTCTGACCTCCGGATGGCGAACGCACTTCCGCTTCTTGATCCAGTAAGAGGACTGGTGGAGGAAGATATTTGTAGAAGAACTCACAACTTGAATCTCTCACCGTTGGCCGTGGTGTAGCTTTGAACAGGGTTCAGGGGCTCTGCTGATGGAGCTCTGCGCAGTCGGGGTAGAACAGCCTTCCCGGACGGCCACGAACTCAGAATGGGGTGATTCCACCTCGCCTGCGAAGAGGAAAGGGAGGCCTTTCCAGAAAGGTATGCCACGACCCCAAAAGCTTCAAGATGTTGTCGTGGTAGTCGCTGCAACTCGAGGCTGGTCTGCAGGTCAGCCTGCAGACAGAACTGAAGTTGACAAAAGGGGGGGGGGTGGAGGGGTCGGCCAAGGCAATGGGAGGGTGGAGAGGGGTTGAGGGGGTCGACCCTAGGAGGGAGGGGAAGGGGGTGGACGACCTAGGGAGGTGAAGGGGCTCCTTGGGGAGGGGAAAGGGCCCTAGGGAGGTGGGAGGTTGCTTGGGGAAGGGGGAGGGATGCCTTGGGAAGGTGAAAGGGTGCTTGGGGAGGTGGAGTGATTAATGGTGAAGTAATGGGGGTCTTGGGAGGGGAAGAGACTTGCCTAGGTGGCAAGTGAGGTGGCAAGGGGTGAGGAGAGAGGGGAATTTCGAATTTTAGAGAGAGAAGGAGGGAGGAGAGAGAGGGGGTTCACCCCTAGGAGAGAGGGAGAGAACTAGAGAGAGAGAGAGAGAACTAGAGGGAGAGAGAGAGAAGACTCAAGGGGATTCAAGTGGGTTCAATTTTCATTCATTCATCAATTTCCTCAAAATGGTGGCTTGGGGACCTATTTATAGGGAAACCCCAATTACATAGAAGTCCCTGGAAAATGGACTAATGACAGAAGACCAAGGGGTGGGGAATGGGGCGCCCATGGGCCAGGCCCAAAGAAGTGGCCCTTAAGGCCTACTAACCCACTATCCTATTAAACCACTTAATGCGACCTTGGACTTAGGTAGATGACATTACCTACTTAGGTACTTGACTCAATAAAGAGAAAATTACATAGATAAGATTCAAGAAAAAAAATGAGAAAACTACATGGCTATACTCAGAAAATGATGGCGAACAAAATGGCGAGCAACAGGACCATGTGATGGGGTAAGCGATGTCCCCATCATTCAGGTCGCGAATCACAAAAAACAAAAATAAATCAAAACCACAGACAAGAAAATAGAAAAACTTCATATTATGAATATATTGAAGTTCACTTTGGGGCGTCATCATAGTGACATGAGATTTGATCAACATAGCGTCATTTTTGGTGTGTCTACATCGCCGCCAGTGAAATGCAGCTCCTATTCCTCCTCGCCTGGATGAAATAGAAACCCTTTCCGACCGACGGATGCGCTTTCAACTCAAAGAAATAGTGGAAGAGGTCCAGGGAAGGGGGGACCCTGCACTGACGGTAGAGGATGCATAAGGTGGAGAGGAGAAGATATGAATTGGCCACCAGTTGGACCGGCGCCAACGAAAAAAAATTGAGGAGCGTGAGGACGAAGGGCTCGAAAGGGAGACGGAACCCACTCTACCACGCCAAAAGAAAGGAGCAGAAATGGCCCGTATGAGAGTCAAAGATCATCTCGTGCGGGGCGGCGGCAACGAAGCAGTATTTGTAGGAAAGGTGGAACTGGTGCTCTAACCTCCTCACCTCGGCCTCCCTTAGCTCGCTGCAGTTGGGGACCGGCACCTTCGCCATAGGCTCATCGCTCCACTCCCCCGAATGCTGGTCAGCAATGGATTCTGAGGAAGAGCTCGACGAAGAGCACTCTCGCGACCCCGAAGACTCTGGGGGAAGAGGGAGCTGCCGGATGGCCTCCGCTGTCGCCTCTGCCAACCTTGCGAACGCCGCCGCAAGCCTTTGCTCTTCCATCGTGCCCTCACGACGCATCAAGGAGCCTAAAAACTCGAAGGGAGGCTAGACCCTAAAAACGGAGGAAGTCTGGAATGTCGAAGAGCGCACAAACGCATATATCCCCTCGCGGGAGGCGGCGCGCCGTTCCGACCTCCGAGAAAAGGGGGCCCCTTCGTTTCAAATCCGTCAAGATTACCATCATTACGGGCCTTGGTGACCACGACACGTGGCTTACTCACACCACTGGATCTCCACCCACCTGAGCCACGCTGGTCCTAAACCCTAAAGTATCTACTCTACCGAGCCTTCCCTGGCTCGGGAGTAGGAGGGGGACAAGTGGAGAGAGGGATTTCTACAGCCCAGTCAAAGAGCAGCCGAACTAGGCCCATCAGGACCAAACAAGGCCACGCTCGCCCGAGTGATAGCCCACAGGGCCCACTCCGGACTAAAAGCCCAATAAAAGATCGCTCGGGGACCCAACCTTCCTAGGCGACCCTCAGGCTCGGAAGGCCCGAGCGACGGTCAGGTCATCAAAATGATCTACGCCCGATCTATCCACAGCCAGGATATAGGGAGGCGCACACGATCGTTCCGACCCATCTCCGTCTGAGCTAGGCCCATCGCCCGGATATGGCTGGCCCCCCTAAGCTCGAAACGGTCGACCGTCGATTGCTTATCCATGCAGTCGTTAAGAGTCCTCTGTGAGCAGGAATTTATAAGGGTGAGGGACTCCAGCTCCCCAAGGTGATAACGCTCCCACGATGAGGCAGTAAAAGTCCACGTTGAGGACGTAACTCCCACCTGAAACTCCTCGACTTACAGGACTCCGGAAGGTGACGCACTATTTAACCCAGGGATACCCTCCGGCGAAAGGTAAGGGCAACCTCACGCCCAAACCCCTGAGCAGGAACCACTTCACCCTTCTGGTGGAGAGGGATCTCGCGCAGAAGCTACTTCCTCCCTATATCGCTCCCACCATAGCTTTACTGACTTAAGCATCGGAGGGTTTGTCCCAGGGACTCATCCCTGGGCCCCCTGATCCGTTTCCCTTTCTTGCAGTTCACAATCCGGTGATCTTCTGCCCGCTCAGGACCCGCGCGAGATCATGCCTCTTCAAGGCTTATGATCTGTTTAAAATTTTGAGTGAAAATTCGATGAATCTTGCCTCAATCTCATCTCATAAAAAATCGGTAGGACCTTTCAAACAGGTTGGGCGTTGTGAGATATAAAAATGGGTAGGGCTTGACTCTAAGATGATTGATAATGTCATTGTTCAACCTTCATCAAGTCTATATGAAAGCCCAATCCAAACTTCTAAGAAAGCCTACGATTTCTGTGCCAGTCCCACTCACCATATGAGTGAGTCTCCTACTATAGCCCGACTCCTACCAGTTATTCGAACTCAAGTCTAATATGCCTTAGGGTTCTCTCAGCTCGAGTATGATACCTTCTCTGATGATTATAATCTTGGTTGGAGCAATCACTCAAATTTTTCTTGGATGGATCAAACAATTCAAGTCCATTCATCTAAACTTTCACCCCAAGAAGTCCATGAGCAACCCATGTGTAATGAACTTTAGGCCAACTCATCTCACCCTAACTTCAACAGCAATATCAAATCTAGGGGAGATTCCCTAGGCCACTACCCTGAACCTCAGATTGTGTATTCTTAGTTTACTTACCATGACCCTTCTTCAATAGTACACCAACCTCCTCAACACATGAATGATGATGATGATGATCTTATGCCTGTCATTTTGTCTCAAGACGTCAATAGTGAGAGTGAGGGGGAGTGCACTAACAACACTATGATGAAGGAAGGAGAGACATTAGGGGGTGGATTGAAGAATAATGATGATTATCTTGATATCATCACCCCATCCTATGAATGTTTTGAGGTTGAGAGTATTATTAAGAAGAACAGTGGCCCAAAGAACTTATTTAAGGATATACATGAAGAGGAGGATTACTTTGTGGTTAATAACTATGACGATTTATTGGAGACGAATTCTAAACATCCTCCTCCTTTTGAAGAATATGATGAAGGGGCCGGGTTAGAAAAGTTTACATTTAATCTACCCACCTTGTTATTAGATAATTTGATGAATAATCTGTCGATTGATGAATTTGATGAAGGGGTCGCATTAGAGAATTTTACATTTGATTTGACCCCTGATTCTAGGCTCATGCTTCCTACCAATTTGAATCCCCAGATGATGGGGGCATCCCTTGCCCCTCCACTTTTTTGAGGCTCGAATCGTCGTCGACTTATGCCATTATGTTCGTCATGTGTTTGTGAGTCTAGTCATGTAATTTTTATATTTCATTTGAGTCTTAAACCATGTAATTTTCCTATTATTTGAGTAATGTACCTAGGTTAGTAGGTTATCTACCAAAGTCATGTGTCATTATGTTGGTTTGTTAAGCTATTGGGCCCAACTAGTGGGCTAGGCCCAGGGGCACCCCTCCCTTGGACTGCTTTGGTCATTAGTTAGCTTGTCAGGGTCATTATGGTCATATGAAAGTATGGAGCCAATAAATAGGCCTCCCCTCCCTCTCATTGTAACAACTTTTGATGAATATTGAAGAAATCCCTTTCAAGTCTCTCATTACTCCACTTCTCTCTCTCTCTCTAGCTCTCCTTCTCTCACCCACAAGGAAAGGGGCGAACCTCCCCTCTCTCCTCCCCCCCCTCTCATTCAAATCCAACTCCCACCTACCTCCTTTAATACTCCACAACTTCCCACAACCCTCCATTAACTCCCCTCCTAGTCCCAAGGCCCCTCCACCAATCTAAGCCCTACTTCCCAACCACCACCTACCACCCTCCACTTCCCTAAGCACCTCCCCACCTCCCCAAGGCTGAAGGATCTCTTTCCTAGGCCCATTTGAATCTCCCTCCCATCTCCCCTCACCCTCTCCTCCCTAGGTCGAACCCCCTCTCTCCCCCCCCAAGGCCAAGTTCGCCCCCACCTCTACTCACACTCACCTTCTCTCTTGTGTTCACTCTCCCTCCCACCACCACCACTTGCAGCTCCAGCCCCCCTCTCCAGCCCATTTCGCCCTCCCCACCTTCTTCTCCCTAACCTCCACAACCCCTAAACATCACAAATCTCCCTCCTAGAGCCATTAGATACACTCTCCCCCATTCACTCTCTTGGCCATCCCCTTCTCCACATCTTCTTCTTCTCCTCATTCTGTCCCTGTTTCAGGCAGTAGAGTTGCAGTCACTTGCAGAGGTAGCTACGACCGTCCCTCAAAGATCCAGGTGGCAAGGCCTACATTGCTGGAATCGTCTGCGAGTTATCTTTTCAACGGTGGTGGTCTCGTTGGCTTCCGAGGTCGGAGCTGTCCGCAGGAGCTGATCTCCCTCGACTGCGCAGAAGACCCCAGGCAGAGAACCAGAGCGAGATTGGAAGCCCGACCATGACGAACCTTTTGGGATTCAGATCAAGTGTTTTTCATGTGTCAGGTCAGTTTACAGGAGCCAGAACCGACACCCCTCTACTCATCTGATCGTCCCGGTCTTCTCCGACATCTTCCGACCTCGCCGTCGGTGCCGACAGAAAGAAGACTCGACCAAGGTTCCAACAGTTCAGGTCTCGCTTCAATCAGAGCTTGGTAGTGATCGTGGCACCCTATGCAACCAGCCACATTGTTCTGCACCAGACAGAGGCAGAACCAATCAGTCCGGTTCCAGACTCTACCCTGGCCAGCAACGACTGTACCAGGCTCACTAAAAAATCAGAGATCATCCTTGGTCCGTTAGCAAACTTTTGGCGCAAGTCTCATCAGGTTCTGAGCTCGGTGGAATTTTTGGCAGCGTCAACTTCGACCCCCTGTCCAGAAATACAGAAGAAAGGTAGAACCGGCGGAGCTCGGAAAGTCGATCCTCTTTGCATAATTCCCCACCCCGCTTGGCCGGCTGAAGGCCCCTCCCTGCGTAGAGGTAGTTTTGGTTGTAATTAACTTAATCCCCACCCCAAGATCATCCCTCCTGCGAGAGGCGTAGTGTTGTACTCTTTACACTTTCAGGTCAAGCTACATCGCCGCGGCGATCGGGTATATACCCTCGCCTCCCGGTGCGCCCTCGTCTCCGAGCGGGATCGGTGTCTTCACACCGATCAGGTGAGCCTCTGGTACTAACCTTGATAGCCTTACTTCTGCAAGTTTAGTATTGCTTTGAATGCTCGTCGGACGGTGAGAAGAGGGCCCGTACTTGTATGTTCATTTGTTAGTGCCCACCGCGGACCGGGAGAGAGTGCCACCCCAAACCCCGCCCTGCGGACCAGCCGCCCACTAAGTTGGGAATCCTAGACTCTTTGGGGTCAGCCTCAGCCCACTAAGTCCATTAGATTCATTGGGTTCCCCCTCGGACCCTTGCCATCATCCCCCGGCCCCGCCGGGTGATCGCGTGTGTCATGTGAGTAAGACGCTATTGTGAGAATCATTGGAGAGCTTGTATGCTTGTGAATCTAGGTCCTAGGTTGTTCATTGCATATTTAGTCATCCTTGGGCTGTGCCACATCACCAGAACGTTAAGTCTAATGGGAATCAACACCGAGCACTAACCTTTTATTTTTACATTTGTGTCTTTTTGTTTGCATTTATATCCTTGGCTAATTAGGTTTGTAATTGTAAGACATTATAAGCCAAAGGGTTAGTCATTTAGAATCTTTGGGTTTCTTTGCAAAAAGGCCTTTAGGTTTCTATGTAATTTGTTAGTAGGTCTAGTAGGGCCCCCACCTTATTTTCTATTGGTCCACCTAGGATCTAGGGCCCATGTTGGGCTAGTTCAAAGTCCAAGATTGGACTTGGACCAAGGGGGGGACAAGGTGGAAGAAAATTTAAACTTTAGCAAGCAAAGTCCAAGATGCTCCCCCCTTTAATATTGTTTAATCATTGTTGTATTTTATTTAATTTGGTCATTTGACCACATGGGGGGTTAATTATCTCATCCCTTATTTGCCCCTCCCTAACCCTAGATCTAGGGGTAGTTTATGTCTTTTATACATTTCTATAAATCCCTTGTATTTCCATTTTTGATACAATTAATGAAGAAAAATACATGAATTTGTGTGAAATAGCCAAGGGGCGCCCCTCCCTCTCTCTCCCTTCTTCTTATTCTTCATCTTCTTCCTCTTGATCCAGGGTGTGAAGCCCTAAATATTGGAGTGAATCCGATTTCTATCCCTTCCCTGGAGTGTGAAGCTCCACCACCGCCGCCGCCGCCATCAGAGCCGCCAACAAGCCGCCCCAAGCCACCTTCCACTTGCTGTCCTGAACCACAAAATATAGACCAGCAAGCCAAAGAAAATGTCAGTTCTCCCAGTTCACAGCTCTGATCAAGCTGAGATTTTGAGGGATTGTTCCCCTTCGTGTTAGCTTTCCATCCCTATAAATTTTGTTCCATTCCAGCATTGTTTTCCTTTTTTCTCGACTTTTAATCTCCACCCTACGCAATCTGTCATTCAGCAGATCTGCGAGATAGGTACCTATTTCTATATTTTTCCCACCCTTTAAACATCTTCAGAAAAATCCCTAAAAATTTATTGCACGTCCCTAACATCCCCTTCTATCCCCCATAAAATCCCTAGCTCCCAGATCTACCACCTTCCCCTCGGTCAAAATTCATTTTCAGATAGATCTTGTTCTATCCTATGTGTCTGTAATTCTGAGCCAGAAAAGACTACAACCCACAGAGTTTTTCATTTCCAATCCACTTTTTGGATGGATTTGAAATAATTATATGTTGTAGCCCTTCGAGTCTGCTCTCCAACGGCGCCGATCTCGCATCAATCCGACGTTGGATGTGGGCGAAACAATTATTTTTGTGGAGGCGCGCAATCCAGCTCCGAGGCAGGCCAGTAAAAAGGTGTTGGGAAATAATTTCCAATAATATATCAAAGCTCTGATTTAGTGACCACCACTTCTGGGAGACGACCAGGGACGTCCCGCCATCGTCCTAGCCAAGCGCCGTCGTCATAAACCAACTGTGCTACCCTCAGTCTCTGCAGAGAGATGAGCCTGTCCAACACCACGACCTCGACCATGGCCTCCTCCATGGCCACCACTACGACGACCATGCTGAGCAGGACGACAATGAAGCTCCCAACAGTGTGCATTGATGTGTCCAGGCTTATTGCAGTGATGACACACCTTCTGTCCAGAATGTTGTTGCTGAGCTTGTACTATAAGAGCTGATTTCATCGGAGCACTCACAGCAGAAGTAACTCGTCGTCGGGTTTCCTCACTTAGAACAGTAGAAAAAGCCTATGCTAAGGTAGGAAAAGCATCACGAGTTAAGAGTTGAACACGAACAGACTCAAACTCCGTGTTCAACCCATAAAGAAAGTCATGTACTCGTTCATGTTGAAGAAACTTTTGAAAACCTTCAACATCCGCTGAACATTTAGGAACAAAGGTGCGATAATGATTTGCCTCAGACCAAAGCCGCTTCAGTTCTGTAGCATACTCTGTCACAGACAACTCACACTGATGAAGCTCCCTCAACTGAGACGGGATCTCAACAGAATTAAGTTTCTGAGAAAACATCTGGGCCACTGCCTCCCAGACTTCATGTGTAGTCTCCAACAACTGCACGCTCCGAACAACACTAGGCACCATCGTATTCAACAGGAACGCCAAAACAACAGAATTTTCCATTGCCCCTTGAGTCACCCCAGACTCACCATGAGTAGGCCTTTTCGCAGCCCCAGTCAGATATCCCTCCAAACCTCAACTTTGCACAAGCAAACAAGTACTTCTTTCCCAAGTCAAATATGTTTTCGGTCCATCAAGTTTGACCGCCACTTGCAAAGCGTTAAGAGATGCAGTCTCTCGAGGTGAACTACCTGAAGTAGTGGAAGATTGTACAGCAGATATCTGAGCTGAGATGAGACGTCCAATCAAATTTATAAGATCCTGTATGGTAACCGGATTGTTTGCATTTATATCCTTGGCTAATTGGGTTTGTAATTGTAAGACATTATAAGCCAAAGGGTTAGTCATTTAGAATCTTTGGGTTTCTTTGCAAAAAGGCCTTTGAGTTTCTATGTAATTTGCCAGTAGGTCTAGCAGGGCCCCCACCATATTTTCCATTGGTCCACCTAGGATCTAAGGCCCATGTGGGGCTAGTTCAAAGTCCAAGATTGGACTTGGACCAAGGGGGGGACAAGGTAGAAGAAAATTTAAACTTGGACCAAGCAAAGTCCAACATGCTCCCCCCTTTAGTATTGTTTAATCATTGTTGTATTTTATTTAATTTGGTCATTTGACCACATGGGGGGTTAATTATCCCATCCCTTATTTGTCCCTCCCTAACCATAGATCTAGGGGTAGTTTATGTCTTTTATACATTTTTATGAATCCCTTGTATTTGTATTTTTGATAGAATTAATGAAGAAAAATACATGAATTTGTGTGAAATAGCCAAGGGGCGCCCCTCCCTCTCTCTCTCTTCTTCTTGTTCTTCATCTTCTTCCTCTTGATCCAGGGTGTGAAGCCCTAAATATTGAAGTGAATCTAATTTCTATCTCTTCCCTGGAGTGTGAAGCTCTACCACCGCCGCCGTCGTTGCCATCGGAGTCGCCAACAAGCCGCCCCAAGCCACCTTCCACCTGCTGTCCTGAACCATGAAATCCAGACCAGCAAGCAAAGAAAAGGTCGATTCTCCCAGTTCACAGCTCTGATCAAATTGAGATTTTTCAGGATTATTCCCCTTCATGTTAGCTTTCCATCCATATAAATTTTGTTCCATTCCACCACCATTTGCCTTTTTTCCCCGACTTTTAATCTCCACCCTACGCAATCTATCATTCAGCAGATCTGTGAGATAGGTACTTGTTTCTATATTTTTCTCACCCTTCAAACCTAATCAGAAAAATCTCTAAAAAATTATTGCACGTCCCTTACATCCCCTTCTATCCCCCATAAAATCCCCAACTCCCAGATCTACCACCTTCCCCTCGGTCAAAATTCATTTTCATACATATCTTATTTTGTCCTGTGTGTCTGTAATTCTGAGCCAGAAAAGACTACAACCCACAGAGTTTTTCATTTCCAATCCGCTTGTTGGATGGATCTGAAATAATTATATGCTTTAGTCCTTCGAGTCTGCTTTCCAACGGCATGGATCTCGCCTCGATCCGACACCGGATCTGGGCAAAACAATTATTTTCGTGGAGGCGCGCAATCCTGTTCCGAGCCAGGCCAGTCAAAAGGTGTTGGGAAATAATTTCCAATAATATATCAAAGCTATGATACAGCGACCGCCACTTCTTGGAGACGACCAGGGACATCCCGCCATTGTCCGAGCCAAACGCCGCCATCAGAAGATCCCAGGAGGACGACGTCCCTTTGGAGGCCCTCGTACGCTATCCTACCGGCCTGCAAATAGCAGATCCACAGTTGCTATCCTCAACCGCCCGGAACCCCTCCAACGTGCTGCCTGTCAACCCAGAATCGGCACTCCCGGACCGCTGTTGTGGCATGTTACCTTCCTACGTGGAGTGGGCCTTAAAATCACTTCTGTAATTATTAACATTTACTGTACCGGGAGTCACCGTTCTTGGCCGGGGTCGCCTTCCCTACGCCTGGAGCATGAAGGTATTGTGTCCGCTCCCACTTTGGCATTTGCTTATTTTGTATATTTTTGAATGCTGCTGCTAGTGTGTTAGGATAACTTAGCTCGCTCAAATTTTAATCACCGCTGTGAGAGAGCGAGAGCGTCCCGTGACCCGATCTAGGCACAAAAGTGTGAGTTGACCACCCTAGCTCTTTGCCGGTTTCTCAACCGCGCACGTCCGCATGCTTCCCTCTTTAGGGACGATCGCGAGTTTGTCTAGAGTCTAAGGTTTGCATATCAATTGCCATCGAGTCGCGTCCCATCCCGCATCAAATTGGTATCAGAGCGGAAGGTTGAGTCTAGGGTAGTCTTTGATTTAAAAATAAAGTCATTTAAGTTTAGGTTGAGTCTAGGGTTGTCGGTCCAAAGTGTCGCATTGCATTCCTATACCCGGTATATCAAAAGGTGTTCCCAGAATGATAGGTTACGCCTATCGGGACGGTAGCACACTTGCGTGAGTGCGATCTTTGGATCAAACCTCCGTCACGTAGCGGATATGGGTTCAGTCTAGGTTTCTATTCGAGTCCGCATTTTACCCATTTTTATCATTTAGAGTCGTGTCTAGGTGCTTGCATTAGTCTTGCATAAAAAATTTTACATAAAAAAATAATAAATAGTGTTCCAATGCATGCCCACCCCTAAGGGAACCAATTCCCATCTCTTGGCAACTCTGGCCAATCCCTATGCCCAAGTCCCAATGCAAGAGAAAGCCCCGATCAGACCCGTCCAAGGCAAGAAGTCCATGTTTGAGTACATTCGGGACTATGATAAGTACCAATTGGGATATAGAGTTGGAGAGGAGAGCACCACGACCGCATTTCAGTTCCGGAGAGGTTTGTGTCTTCACTTCCAGTTTGAATTGCTTTGCCGTGATGTGACCACTCTGGCGCATTATTATCTAGTCACTCTAGAGGTTGAGCCATTCGAGTCAAGGTTTGATGCTGCCCTTCGGTGAGCATCTACCCCTCAGCCGAGTGCCGAGCCGGTCGGACAACCTGTCCCACGGCCTTCCCCACCCCAGCCAGGGAACCCTTCCCCTAGAGCTCCTTTGCCACCTACTTCCGATCCTTTAGAGCCACCCATGCTTCTATAGGGAAAATTAATCATCGACGAGCCACTTCTTAGTTGGCTCAGGATAGGCTTGGTTCCTAGACCGCCTTGCTACCCCTCCACGGACCCAGCACTCTCAGTAGTCCCCATAAACTCCTTTTACACCACTTTCCAGTCCTTTTGCTTCGTAGAAAGTGTGAAGGATCTACTCAGGAGTGTAGAATGTCAATGGGAGCTGACATATATGTTGGCCTTTGGGTCTGACCAACCCTATAGTCATA
Organism: Amorphophallus konjac; assembly: GCA_022559845.1. Lineage (NCBI taxonomy): Eukaryota > Viridiplantae > Streptophyta > Magnoliopsida > Alismatales > Araceae > Amorphophallus > Amorphophallus konjac. The sequence goes on along the minus strand of CM040125.1, from coordinate 339,533,335 downwards.
GCTTCATGCTCCCGACTTTGGGGTCTATTACCTCGGTGTACACCTTGGGTCATATCACCACCGAGGTCCTGTTGTTCTTCCCCGTTCCTGATGAACTTGACTTTGCCCCCTCTTACAGTATTATCGTCCTGAGGGAGGACCCATATCTACTCCATGAGATCATCGTCCCTCTTACCATAATGGATGAAGGTGGCCATCTACACCTTCAAGAACCTCAGACATGGGACCGTGACATGTGGGAACACAATTCAAGGGGTCATACTTTCTTTGATCCCTTCGACCCCTTCTCTAGTGAGCCCTTGGACCCACCATATCTATGCCACTTCTACAGGGAAGTTCACTACTACACCACTACCCCACCGGCCAGTCCGCCTACACTCCCCAAGGAGCCCGTTCATTGGGGTACGGAAGACGGTGCATTCAACCCTCCTAGCCCACCCAAGTCTCCCAAACCTCCCAAATCCAAAAGGCCGTCAGTGCATGAGTGTTGCATAGTGGGATGTCCAGGATTCCATGATGCCACCTACATTTGGTTGCGTCTTGTGTATGCATGGCACACATTCGGATGTCCTGGTCCACCATTACATATGTATGGGTCGATCTAATAGTAGGTTTGTTTAGGGCCATGTGTGAGTCCGTGTTTTTCTTTATTTGTCTAGTCTGTCAAGAGTCTATACATACATGTGTCAAGCATATTAGGAGTTGCATAGCCAGTCTCATGTAAGCTCGCGATGTCAGTCCCTTTCGAGTGTGGGGTAAGTCGGGTCTAATGCGTACGTTGTAGACTTGCCGAAATTTAGGATCGGCTCTACCATTCTATGTCTCGGATCTAGTCACATAAAGGAACCCAGCGGTGATTCCTAGTGAGTCATTGAGCCGTCTCGTTTCTTTGAGAGTGACCCCGCCCCGGAGTGTCCACCACTAGCCTCATTCCCACAACAGTATGTGCATATCGAATATATACGGGATGGGCAAGTGACGATTACTTGGAGTGGAGCGTACTCCGCGCTACCTGGTATGGTGTTCGATCCGTAGGAGCCACACGAGCAGCCGCACCCCTTACTCGACAGGGTCGAGTTCTTCCCACCCGGGGAGAATTGATGGGAATCAACACCAAGCACTAACCTTTTATTTTTGCATTTGTGTCCATTTTGTTTGCATTTATATCCTTGGCTAATTGGGTTTGCAATTGTAAGGCATTATAAGCCAAAGGGTTAGTCATTAGGAATCTTTGGGTTTCTTTGCAAAAAGGCCTTTGGGTTTCTATGTAATTTGCCAGTAGGTCCAGTAGGGCCGCCACATTATTTTCCATTGGTCCACCTAGGATCTAGGGCTCATGTGGGGCTAGTTCAAAGTCCAAGATTGGACTTGGACCAAGGGGGGGACAAGGTGGAAGAAAATTTAAACTTGGACCAAGCAAAGTCCAAGATGCTCCCCCCTTTAATATTGTTTAATCATTGTTGTATTTTATTTAATTTGGTAATTTGACCACATGGGGGGTTAATTATCCCATCCCTTATTTGCCCCTCCTTAACCCTAGATCTAGGGGTAGTTTATGTCTTTTATACATTTTTATAAATCCCTTGTATTTCCATTTTTGATAGAATTAATGAAGAAAGATACATGAATTTGTGTGAAATAGCCAAGGGGCGCCCCTCCCTCTCTCTCTCTCTTCTTATTATTCTTCATCTTCTTCCTCTTGATCCAGGGTGTGAAGCCATAAATATTGGAGTGAATCTAATTTCTATCTCTTCCCTGGAGTGTGAAGCTCCACCACCGTCGTCACCGTCGCCATCGGAGCCGCCAACAGGCCGCCAAATGGCCTCCGTTTCTGGATATACGGGCTCATGTTTATCAGACATTTCAGTTTGAAAAGGATTTTGTCCTAAGTGCTCTTGACTCGCGCCATCTCCTCATTCGATTCCAATCGCAGGATGACTTCCTACAGCTTCTTCTGAAGGAAGCTATGTATGTACAAGAAGGGGCATTTCGATTCTTTGTTGGTCCATGGATTTTGATGTTGTGCCTATGAGCTCCATGGCTATCTCCCCTTGTGTGTCTCATCCACTTGTTGAAAGGCAACTAATGATGAGTGGTACTCTGCCAGGACATGATATCCTCTGCCTCAGGTGATACTATTCCTTCTGCTCTATATTATCCTCAAGTGGTTTTTCCTTCTGTGGACTGTGAGCGATTAGATCTGCCAAGTTTCTTGCCAGATTCCTCTCAAAAAAATTTTTTAGGGGCACCAAACTTTTGTGGGTCCTGTGGAGTCACATTCTATTGCTTCGGATGGAGTTGATACTCGGGCTATGCTGTGTCGCAGTACTTCGTTAAATTCCAAAGATACTATCTTTTAATGCAGGGTATCATTTGGAATATTAGGGGCAATGCAAATCACTCTTCTGTGGGTTGTCTAAAGTTTTTTGTACACAAATACAACCTTTATTTTTTGGTAATCATTGAGCCCATGATTCAGATTGATCAGATTGAGAGATTCAGAAGAAAATTGAAATTGGATTTCTGCCTTCACTCAGCACCTATCTCGGGCAAGGCACGTATATGGTTTCTACGGCGCCACTCATTACATTTTGATGTTGTTTGTGCTTCTTCTCAGTTTCTTACTGTCGACTCGGGGGGGGGGGGATGCCGACTGTGTTTTGTTGTACTTCTGTTCATGCTAGTTGTGCTGTTGCTGAGAGACAGTTTCTCTGGAATGATCTTAATAATTTCTCTATGACTTGTACTTGCCCTCGACTATTGGGTGGTGATTTCAACTATTTTTTAAATCCCTCTAAAAAGAAAGGGGGGAGGGATGTCTCTAACATGTCTATGAAGGATTTTCAAGATTTTATTATGACTTCATCTCTGATTGATGGGGGCTTCTCGGGTTTTGCATTTACCTGGTATAATGGGTGAATTTAAGATGGCATCTGGGCTCATCTTGATCGAGTCCTTCTTAATTCGCTTTGGCATATGGAGTTCCTTGACACAAGGATTGTTCATCTTTCACGTTGCTATTTGGATCAGTTGGGTTTTGTGTAAGTTCGAGAGAGAACCCTAGGGCCTGGTCTCCCCCATCTTATTAAAAAAAATTTAGGGAAAAACCCCTCATAAGTTAAAATATTACAATACTCCCTCTCAAGATGGGGCGAAAATAGCAGAGTCCCATCATGCACACCAAACAAGAAAAAATAGAAGAACTAAGTCCCTTTAGTCAGGATATCTGCAACCAGATCAGAGGGTTGAACAAAAGGAATATAAATTTGGCCATGATCAATCTTCTCCTTTATAAAATGACGGTCAATCTCAATATGCTTGGTATGATCATGCTGCACTAGATTGTTAACAATCTCGATCGTCGCCTTGCTATCAAAATACAGACGAAGAGAAGACATATTCCACAGCTTCAACTCTTGAAGTAGCTTCTGTAACCAAAGGAGTTCACAAACACCCAGTGCCATCGCCCGATACTCTGCCTCTGCTGTTGACCGAGCAACAACAGACTGTTTCTTACTCCGCCAAGAAACTAAATTACCTCCAACATATATACAGTATCCAGAGGTAGACTGCCTGTCATCAAGAGTGTCAGCCCAATCTGCATCAACATATCCTTCTACCTGAAAGTAACAATGTCGAGTAAACAACAGGCCCCGACCTAGACATCCCTTCAGGTAGCGCAATACTCTATAAGCCTCCTCTAAATGTCTCTCCTGTGGATCATGCATGTACTGACTAATCACACTGACTGCATATGTAATATCGGGTCGTGTGTGTGACAAGTAGATCAGTTTCCCAACAAGCCTATGATATCTTCCCCTATCAACTAGTGCACCACCGTCTGCCACTAAACGATGATTTGGGTCTATTGGGGTAGCAACTGGCTTACACCCCAACATCCCAGTCTCAGAAAGTAAGTCTAGTACATACTTGCGCTGTGATAGAAAAATTCCTTTAGCTGATCTGGCAACTTCTATACCTAAAAAGTATATCAAGGGACGCAAGTCCTTCACCTCAAATGCTTGTTTCAGCCGGGACTTCAAGTGTTTGATCTCCTAATGATCATCTCCTGTAACAATAATATCATCAACATACACAAGGAGAATAGTTCTCATTCCCTTGAGATGTCTGTAAAACAATGTATGGTCTACATTACTTTGCAAGTACCCTATGTCTCTCACAGCTCTGTTGAATCTATTAAACCAAGCACGAGGAGACTGCTTGAGTCCATACAACGATCGCTTCAATTTACAAACCTTTCGAGCACTTGCTGTACTATCAAAGCCAGGTGGCACCTGCATATAAACTTCCTCCTAAAGATCACCATGCAGAAAAGCATTCTTCACATCTAACTGATGTAGCTCCCAACCAAGATTAGCTGCACAAGAAATTAGAACACGAATAGAATTCATTTTTGCCACAGGGGCAAATGTCTCATCATAGTTCCCTCCATACGTCTGTGTATAGCCCTTAGCAACTAGTCGAGCCTTGTATCTCTCCACTTTGCCTTCAGGTGTTTGTTTCATAATAAACACCCATCTACACCCAATAGGACACTTCCCAGCTGGTAGGGAAACTAGTTCCCAAGTCTGATTTTTGGATAAGGCATTCATCTCCTCTGACATAGCCTCTCTCCACTTTAGATCTTCCATAGCCACCTGCCAAGTACTTGGGATGCAAATAGTATCTAGTGCAGCAGCAAAACACTGATAGGAGGGAGAAACAGACTCATATGACACATAGTTAGCAATATCGTAACGGTAGCGGGCAGGGGGAACCGTAGAGCGAGCTCCCTTATGTTGTTCAATAGGAAGATCAAGATCAAACACAGGTGGAGTAGTGGAAGGGATGTTACCATTATGACCCGATGTAGAAGGAGAGGATGTAGCTGGAGCTTCACTCGAGGAAGACACTTGGATAGTGGGATGTGGATGCACATAGGACTAGATTCCATCCTCCTCTATAGAGCCATGCCCTCGCTCCCCCTAAAGACCATTGGCATACTCCCCTTGGACACCAAGGCCAACAGGAGTGCTAAAAAAATCACATGGAAATAGTAGAGCTGAAGTTCCACCATCACATTGGCTAGTCCTGTAGTAAGCCTCATGCTCCCTAAAGGTGACATCCATTGTGACAAAGAATCGCCGCTCAGGAGGATAATAGCATCGATATCCTTTTTGGGTAGTAGAGTAGCCAGTAAAAACACACTTTAATGCTCGTGGATCCAATTTACCAACCGATAGCCTATGATCTCTGGCAAAGCACATACAACCGGACACCTTAGGGGGAACTATATAGCTAGTAGATCCCATAAGGCACTAAAGGGGAGGCATAAAACCAAGAGTCCTGATAGGCATTCGATTTAATAAATATGCAGCAGCCAACACAACCTCTCCCCACAAAAACTTAGGAACATGCATAGTAAACAATAAAGATCGGGTCACCTCCAATAAATGTCTATTCTTCCTCTCAGCCACTCCATTCTAAGTAGGGGTATCAACACGTACAGGTAGTCTGATGTATAATTCCATGAGTATGAATATACTTACAGAATTCTCCGTTAGTGTACTCTGTCCCATTATCATAACGTAACACCTTGATCTTGGCACTAAACTGTGTGTCCACTAACTTATGAAATTCTTGAAAGCACCTAATAAATTCTCCTTTACTTCTCAATAAATAAACCCATGTAGCCCGACTGAAGCAATCAATAAAAGTCACAAACCATCGATGACCTGTAGCAGTAGAAGTACTACAAGGTCCCCATACATCAGAGTGCACAATCTCAAAAGGCAAGGAACTTCTATTTCCAGAAATAGGATAAACACTTCTTGTATGTTTGGCCAACTCACAATGATCACAATACAGTTGATTTTTATTGTATTTATTTGCTAAGGAAGGAAATAACCTAGCAAGAAGTGGGAAAGGGATATGTCCCAGCCTTCGATGGTATAGCATCATCTCTGAAGTAGCATCCTCAGTAGCAAGAGCAGATCTCTCCCCAACAGGTTCCAAACTGCATCCTTCAGCCTCCAAATAGTATAGTCCATTGTGCATTTTACTACATCCAAGTGTCTTTCCCGTTTTCAGCTCTGAAAAAGACAGTGAGAAGGCCAAAAGGTGACATAGCAATGCAAATCTTTAGTAATAGAACTAATAGAGAGTAGATTTGTAGGAAAAGAAGGAACATGTAAGATAGAAGACAATCGCAAAGTAGGGGTACAATCCACAGATCCCTTACCTGAGACAGAGGTAAAGGATCCATTAGCAATGCGGACTTTATCCCTACCTGCGCATGGGAGATAGGATCAAAAAGAGGTGGATGTACCTGTCATGTGACTGGAGGCTCCTGAGTCTATTACCCAAGAGTCAAATTTTCTATCTACGCAACTGAGGGCATAGGCAATGTTAGATGTAGTACCTGACTGGGCAAAAACGGAAGAGTCAGTATACCCCTCAGGCTGGCTAGGTGTCTCTGTTACAGAGGAAGTAGTGCCAGAGAATGCCTCATGCCTTTCCATTAACTTGCGAAGAGTATGATACTCCTCAGCAAATAAACCAACTGTGCTACCCTCAGTCTCTGCAGAGAGATGAGCCTGTCCAACACCATGACCTCGACCACGGCCTCCTCCACGGCCACCACTACGACGACCATGCTGAGCAGGACGACCATGAAGCTCCCAACAGTGTGCCTTGATGTGTCCAGGCTTATTGCAGTGATGACACACCTTCTCTCCAGATTGTTGTTGCTGAGGTTGTACTATAAGAGCTCATTTCATTGGAGCACTCACAGCAGAAGTAACTCGTCGTCGGGTTTCCTCACTTAGAACAGTAGAAAAAGCCTGTGCTAAGGTAGGAAAAGCATCAAGAGTTAAGAGTTGAACACGAACAGACTCAAACTCCGTGTTCAACCCATAAAGAAAGTCATGTACTCGTTCATGTTGAAGAAACTTCTGAAAACCTTCAACATCCGCTGAACATTTAGGAACAAAGGTGTGATAATGATTTACCTCAGACCAAAGCCGCTTCAGTTCTGTAGCATACTCTGTCACAGACAACTCACCCTGACGAAGCTCCCTCAACTGAGATCGGATCTTAACAGAATTAAGTTTCTGAGAAAACATCTGGGCCACTGCCTCCCAGACTTCATGTGCAGTCTCCAACAACTGCACGCTCCGAACAACACTAGGCACCATCGTATTCAACAGGAACACCAAAACAACATAATTTTCCATTGCCCCTTGAGTCACCCCAGACTCACCATGAGTAGGCCTTTTCGCAGCCCTAGTCAGATATCCCTCCAAATCTCAACTTTGCACAAGCAAACAAGTACCTCTTGTCCAAGTCAAATATGTTTCCGGTCCATCAAGTTTGACCGCCACTTGTAAAGCATTAAGAGATGCAGTCTCTCGAGGTGAACTACCTGAAGTAGTGGAAGATTGTACAGCAGATATCTGAGCTGAGATGAGATGTCCAATCAAATTTATAAGATCCTGTATGGTAACCGGATTGTTTGCATTTATATCCTTGGCTAATTGGGTTTGTAATTGTAAGGCATTATAAGCCAAAGGGTTAGTCATTAAGAATCTTTGGGTTTCTTTGCAAAAAGGCCTTTGGGTTTCTATGTAATTTGCCAGTAGGTCCAGCAGGGCCCCCACCTTATTTTCCATTGGTCCACCTAGGATCTAGGGTCCATGTGGGGCTAGTTCAAAGTCCAAGATTAGACTTGGACCAAGGGGGGGACAAGGTAGAAGAAAATTTAAACTTGGACCAAGCAAAGTCCAAGATGCTCCCCCCTTTAATATTGTTTAATCATTGTTATATTTTATTTAATTTGGTCATTTGACCACATGGGGGGTTAATTATCACATCCCTTATTTGTCCCTCCCTAACCCTAGATCTAGGGGTAGTTTATGTCTTTTATACATTTTTATAAATCCCTTGTATTTCCATTTTGATAGAATTAATGAAGAAAAATACATGAATTTGTTTGAAATAGCCAAGGGGCGCCCCTCCCTCTCTCTCTCTTCTTCTTGTTCTTCATCTTCTTCCTCTTGATCCAGGGTGTGAAGCCCTAAATATTGAAGTGAATCTAATTTCTATCTCTTCCCTGGAGTGTGAAGCTCCACCACCGCCGCCGCCGTCGCCATCGGAGCCGCCAACAAGCCGCCCCAAGCCACCTTCCACCTACTGTCCTGAACCATGAAATCCAAACCAGCAAACCAAAGAAAAAGTCGATTCTCCCAGTTCACAGCTCTGATCGAATTGAGATTTTTCAAGATTGTTCCCCTTCGTGTTAGCTTTCCATCCATATAAATTTTGTTCCATTCCACCACCATTTGCCTTTTTTCCCGACTTTTAATCTCCACCCTGCGCAATCTGTCATTCAGCAGATCTGCGAGATAGGTACTTGTTTCTATATTTTTCTCACCCTTGAAATCTCATCAGAGAAATCCCTAAAAAATTATTGCACGTCACTTACATCCCCTTCTATCCCCCATAAAATTCCCAACTCCCAGATCTACCACCTTCCCCTCGGTCAAAATTCATTTTCATACATATCTTATTCTATCCTATGTGTCTGTAATTCCGAGCCAGAAAAGACTACAACCCACAGAGTTTTTCATTTCCAATCCGCTTGTTAGATGGATCTGAAATAATTATATGTTTTATTCCTTCAAGTCTGCTTTCCAACGGCATGGATCTCGCCTCGATCCGACATCGGATCTGGGCGAAACAATTATTTTCGTGGAGGCGCGCAATCCTGCTCCTAGCCAGGCCAGTAAAAAGGTGTTGGGAAATAATTCCCAATAATATATCAAAGCTTTGATACAGCGACCGCCACTTCTTGGAGTCGACCAGGGACGTCTCGCCATTGTCCCAGCCAAACGCCGTCATCAGAAGATCCCAGGAGGACGACGTCCCTTTGGAGGCCCTCGTACGCTGTCCTGTCGGCCTGTAAATCGCAGATCCGGACTTGCTATCCTCAACCGCCCGGAACCCCTCCAACGTACTGCCCGTCAACCCAGAATCGGAACTCCCGGACCGCTGTTGTGGCCTGTTACCTCCCTGCGTGAGTGGGCCTTAAAATCACTTCTGTAATTATTAACATTTACTGTACCGGGAGCCACCGTTCTTGGCCGGGGTCGTCTTCCCCACGTCCGGAGCGTGGAGGTATCGTGTCCACTCCCACTTTGGCATTTACTTATTTCGTATATTTTTGAATGCCGCTGCTAGAGTGTTAGGATAACTTAGCTCGCTCAAATTTTAATCACCACTGCGAGAGAGAGCGAGACAGTCCCGTGACCCAATCCGGGCACGAAAGTGTGAGTTGACCACCCTAGCTCTTTACCAATTTCTCAACCGCGCACGTCCGCACGCTTCCCTCGTTAAGGACGATCACGAGTTTGCCTAGAGTCTAAGGTTTGCATATCAATTGGCATCAAGTTGCGTCCTGTCCCACATCAAAGTCTCTTCATTATGAGATTCTAGGGTCTGAGGGGGATATGCCAGCTATTTTCACCTTTGATTTGACTCCCCATCAGGAAGACTAGTTGATTAGTACTCTTAATGCACCAGAGGCTATCATTAAGGGGAGTGTGGCTGATTCGAATGATATTAGTTCGTCGGCAGACATGCATCATAGTTTAAGTACTGCCAATCTCATTCAAAAACCAACGACACGTGAACAAGCTGACATGGAGGAAGTAGCCAATAAATGGGTAGTCAAGTGGGTAGATACAGAACAAGGAGACCAGTGGGTAGATACTGGGCAAAGGTTCCACCCAAATGTTACTAGGTTAATGGCCATTGATTTACATATGCCCCCCAAGGAAGAGAATTGGTTCACTTATGCTCCAAATGTTCTAATCAAGAATGAGTGGAACCAAATTACTTTCAGCCCGTGTATGTACATGCAAAATCTTGTCTTCTCGTGACACAAATACTTGAAATTGAAAGCAGATAAGATAACGTGGTGGCTCATTCTTAACTCAACTCTATGGCTATAGAGCTTGCACTTTCTATGCATGCGTCTGGCTGAAGACGAAAAACTTAACGCTTATGGGAGGTAACCCAAGATTTTTTATTTTTTAATATTTTGTTTTAGTGTGTTTTTCAGTGGTTAGGTACGAGTCAAGGTGAGAGAGCTGTCACCACCATCTCAAACAAGGTTTCACCCCACATATCAGGTTGTCTCTTTCCTACTTAGCAGCATTGCTTGTTACATTGTTATATTACTTTTTATTGCATATGCCATTGAGGACAATGTCATTCAAGTTGGGGGGGAGCGAAAAAATTTCATGATGCATATATGACGCGGCGGCGACGTGGAAATGGATCGACGGTAACTCCAGGACACGAACGGGACTGGATAGGATGCTACCTTGCGCTGCTCGGCCTCACGCCGGACGGTCTCACACCGGGCGACACTCAAACTCACAAAATGAGAAAGAGGGAAGGGGAAAAACATAAAGGCAAAGCACCTTGGGTTTCAAAGTTTTCATTCATTCATATGGTTCATTCATGTCTCGTAACACACCCTTGGCCTCCTATTTATAGGAAAGGCCCATTACACACATACCTTCCTTATTTCCCTTATTTGAATATCTATCCTAGCCTAATAAAACAAAACCCACCCACCTCACTTTGACTTGTGGGTTTTAATCAAATAAAATACAAAAAATTACACACATTTTATTTGACTATGACTAGCCTAATAAGATGAAAGGAATAATACATGCATGTAAAAATACATGTATACATACACACATAAATACATATACTCAATACGTAATATACTACCGTAGTCATAAGCCGAGTCTTCAGGAAGGATCTCCGAGCCATAAGCTCGGTGCAGTGGCAGTGCGGCGTCGGCTCCGAGCATTGGGCCCGGTAGTGGACCCGGTAATGTCCCCATCAACCCTCCCGGGGCGGCTGGAACTTGACTCCGTCAAGTAAGGGGGGGCACTGCTGTGGTAGAGCTCCAGCAGATCTGGATCGAGGCGTTGGAGATCTTCCCGGCTGATACAGGAATCATCAGAAGGTGGACGGTCTCGCCAGCGGATAAGGTAGCGCTGATACACCTTGCTCCGTGTAGTGGTCACCTGCTCATCCAGTATCCTCTCAATGTGCTTGCGCGGTACTCTCGAGGCTGTGGGACGCACAGGGGTGGGCTCACTCTCAATGGGAGGAGAAGGCTCGAAAGGGTCACTAGGAATCGCTGTGGGTTCCTTGTAGGCCACTAGGTCTGCCACATTAAAGGTTGAGCTAATCTCATATTCGGGAGGTAAGTCCACAACATAAGCATTGGAGCCAATCTTCCGCAGAATTGGGAATGGTCCATCACTACGGGCTTGCAACTTCTTAATGGCTCCCGAAGGGAGTCGTTCGGGTCGAACCCGTACCATAAGCATGTCACCTTCTTGGAATTCATGGTGACGCCTATGCGAATCAGCCAAATTTTTATAAGTCTCATTACTGAGGTTGATTTGCTTGATAATTGACTCATGCAGACTTTTGACATGTTGTGCAAACTCCTCAGCTAACTTGGATATCCTAGACTCGAGGGGAAGGGGAGTGAGATCCACAGGTTTCCTAGGTTTGTATCCATGCACGACCTCAAATGGACTCATACCAATGGACCGATTGATCGAACTGTTGTATGCAAATTCGGCTCTAGGCAAGAGAAGATCCCAAGTGCCAAAATGTTCCCCTACAAGACACCTCAAAAGGTTTCCTAAACTCCTATTGACGACCTCGGTTTGCCCATCAGTTTGAGGATGATAGGCAGTGGAAAACTTTAGTTTGGTGCCAACTAGGTGCCAAAGTGTCTTCCAAAAATAGCCAGTGAACCGGACATCTCGGTCAGACACTATGGTTTGGGGGAGACCATGCAGACGCACGACTTCATCAAAGAATAAATGGGCTACTCTAGATGCATCAGATGTTTTGGAACATGCAATGAAGTGGGCCATCTTAGAAAACCTATCAACGACAACAAGGATGGAATCATGCTTGTGAGCGGTGCGTGGTAACCCAAGGATAAAATCCATGCTCACATCAACCCATGGTCGATCAGGAACGGGGAGAGGAGTGTAGAGACCCGTGTTCTGTTTGACCTGTTTGGCCATTGTGCATGTTTTACACTGGGCTATAATCTTAGACACATCTTTCTTCAGGCCAGGCCAATAAAAGTGCTCCTTCACAGAATGGATGGTCTTGTTGCGGCCAAAGTGACCAGCAAGACCTCCAGCCTGCATTTCCCAGACTAGAAAGTCCCGAACAGAAGTCCTCGGGACACAGAGTTGCTGCCCTCGAAATAGAAAACCATCCTGGAGTAGATAGTCCGAAAAGGCTATCGAGGGTCCAGCAGACAGAGTAGAGTAGGCAAGGCCAAAATCAGGACACTCTCCATAGAGTTCCTTCATGCGGTCAAATCCGGTGACCTCTACCCGAATAGTGGAAAGAAGGGAGACCCTTCGACTCAAGGCGTCGGCCACCTTATTTTCCTTTCCAGCCTTATGCTTTAGGACAAAGGTGAAGGACTGGAGGAATTCTACCAACCGACCATGCCTCGGGTTCAAGCCCTTCTGAGAGCTAAGGAATTTCAAAGCCTCATGGTCTGAATATAAGACAAACTCTTATGGTAAGAGATAGTGTCTCCAGTGTTTGAGGGCTTAGACCGCGGCATAAAACTTCTTATCATAGGTGGAGTATCGAAGCTTTGCATTAGAAAGCTTCTCACTGAAATAAGGCACAGGGTGGCTCTCCTGACTAAGCACTCCACCTATACCTACGCCAGATGCATCACAGGAAACCTCAAAGACTTTGGAAAAGTCTAGTAGGCGTAGGACAGGGGCTTTAGTCATAAGCTCCTTTATGGTAATAAAAGCCTAAGATGCGGCTTTGGTCCACTCAAAATTTCTCTTACAGATACAATCCGTAATGGGTGCCATAATGGTGCTAAAACCCTGAATGAAGCGTCTGTAGAAAGTGGCTAGCCCGTGGAAACTTCGAATGTCATGGACGTTTTGGGGCTCAGGCCAGTCTACTAAGGCTTCGACCTTGGATTGGTCCACAGACACTCCTTGACTAGATACCACAAATCCTAGGAAAGTGACCCGGTCTGTCATGAATTCGCACTTCTTCAGGTTGGCAAACAGGGTTTCTCTCTTCAAAGTCTCGCAGACTTCCCTCAAATGGTGGATGTGGTCCTGAGGGTTGTGACTATAAATGAGAATGTCGTCAAAGTAGACGATAACAAAGCGACCGATGAGTGGGCGGAGGACTTCCGTCATAAGCCACATGAATGTGCTGGGGGCATTGGATAGCCCAAACGGCATGACGAGCCATTCGTACAGACCTTCTTTTATTTTGAAGGCTATCTTCCACTCATCTCCTGGTCGAATCCGGACCTGGTGGTAGCCACTTTTCAAGTCAATCTTGGAAAAGATGGTGGCTCCACTCATCATGTCAAGCATGTCATCAAGACGGGGAATGGGAAACCTATATTTGACAGTGATCTTATTGATGGCGCGGTTGTCAACACACATCCGCCAGGTGCCATCCTTCGTAGGTGTGAGCAAGGCAGGGACAGCACATGGGCTCTTGCTCACCATGAGGAAACCCTTTTGGATAAGGTCCTCGACAATCCTTTGGAGCTCAGCATGCTCCTTGGGGTTTAATCTGTAGTGGGGAAGGTTGGGTAGGGTGGACCCAGGGACAAGGTCAATGGCGTGTTGTACATCATGCATGGGAGGGAGTTGTGAGGGTAAGTCCTCAGGGAATATGTCCTGGAAATCATGCAGGATTGCCTGGACTTTAGGAGGGACAGAGAGTTGCGACTCCTCGGGGGTGATGGTGACAATGACAGCCCAGATAGGGGCGCCTTCGGTAACATCCTTATTCAGCTCACGGACACCTATGAAATTAAGGGCCTAGCTGGGTCATGACCAATCTTGGGGGCCTTAGGAATGAGAGTGACAGGTGTAGGAGAAGAGGTACTAGAAGGCTTCCCTGTAGTAGGGGTTGGGGAGTTTTCCTGAATCTTGGGGGACGTAGTGGGTGTGGAGATAGGACTCTTTCCCGTGGCCACCTTTTGGGGTGTTGGGAGTAACTGAATCCTCTTCCCATTGTGGGAGAAGGAACACTGATTGGACCGACCGAATGTAGTAAGGTCTAAATCATAGATCCATGGCCGTCCTAGGATGATGCTCCCGACCTTCATAGGCACTACATCGCATAGGATTTGTCCTTAGTAGGACTGGAACTGGATGGGAATGACACATGTAGTGGTGATTGGGATAGACGTGTCGTCAACCCAAGCCACGTTGTATGGTCTCGGATGAGGGTGTGTAGGTAGACCTAGATGGGAGACAAAGTCTGAAGAGACTGCATTGATACAGCTCCCGTTGTCAAAGATTACCTTGCAGGGTTGAGACTTGACCATGATGTAGGTTTGAAAGATGGAGGTTCGGCGCCAGTCGTCCTCCTGGGGGTGAGCTAGGATGCAACGAACTACACTCAATCGTCCATGGCTAGAACTCTCAACGATATCTCCCACTTGCATGTACTCGACATGCGTGCTATCAAACCCCACATCTAATTCCTCAAACTGGGCAATGAGATCAGGGTTAGGCTCATATCTCTCAAGGGGTTCTTCTTCCCGAGGTGGAAGCTCCACAGGCTGGGGGTCGGTGATGACCAAGGCTCGGGTGGGACAATTGGTGGCAATATGCCCTAGGTTGTGACACCTAAAGCAGCGGACTCCCGAGACAGGGGTTGGTTGGGAAGTGCTTGGGATGGGACCCTTTCCTTTGTCATCCCTCCTATCAATTTGCGGAGTGTACTCCAGCCTGGGTACAGCAGCGGGTGCAGGTAAGGGGTTCCGTGGGAAAGGAGCAGTAGGGGCAACGGCCCTAAGTGGGGTAGCAGTAGGGACGTAGGAGGTAGAGGGGCCAGCTCTCTCAGTATAGCGGACTATGTGGTTTCGGGGTTTAGGTTGGCGGTAGATGGGAACCCGAGGTGGGACCACCCTTTGAAACCTCTCAACATCTCGTGCAACTTGGTAGGCATGCTCGAGGGTGTTAACCTCCCGCAAGAATAATTTCCGCTGAATACTCTCGTGTAGGCCAGCTCTAAACCGAGAGAGGGTGACGGAGGCATCCTCCATGACTCGACTCCGAAGGAAGAAGTCATCAAATTTGGTGATGTACTCGTCCACGAACTTTCCATCTTGGGTGAGTTTCTGCCATTGGTCTAAAAGACGCTGATGGTAGGAAGGTGGCAGATACTTCTCCCCCAATTTCTCCTTCATTTCTTCCCACGTGCTAATAGGCTCCTCTCGTCTCCTTGCTAGGAGATTCTCAACATTACACCAGTAGGTTTTGGCTTGACCTAGTAGTTTCATTTTGGCAAACCTTACCCTTGTAGTAGGGGTCATGCGGCGGTGCCAATCAAAATATTGGTCCATCCCGGTCTCCCAATCAAGATATGTAGCGGGGTTGAGGGACCCATCAAAACTCAGAGCGTCAATCTTGACGTTCCGTAGGATGATATCCTCATCATCGTGGTCTCTCTCCTGAGGCGCATGGGCCTCTTGTTCTCTACCTTAGGGAGCCTGATTTTGGCGGGCTTGCTCTCTTTTCTCTCTAGGATTGGCTACGGGATTGCCGTGGCCATTCACTCTTCCTTCCTCTCCCTTCAGTCGATCCTCTAAGGCTCGGATCCTCTTATCGAGTTCCGTCCGTAGTTGGCCTATGGACTCTTCAAAGTGGGCCACGAGATTGTGCTCGAGCTGGACTAGCATAGCAGTCACGCTCTCTTGATCCATGAGTAGCGTTGAGGGGCGCTCTAGGCGGCCAAATGAATTCCTAGACCAACGTGGCATGCATGACTACGGACCTAAATGATGCAGTCCTGGGACCGATAATTAGCAAGGTGTGGACCCGGCTGATATGCAAAGGGTCAATTTGAAAGGACTGGTCAGAGAAAGTTGCTCGCCCGCAGGCGAAGTAGTTGTGGAACTACCTCCTGACAATTAGGGGGGCCCTAATGCGGCAGTCTAGGGCCTAAGGATGGATACAAGCAAGCTCTCGCTTTCCATCCACAGCGATGCACTCAGGGGACTGGCTTCATGGATCGGGCTCTCTCTCACTTCGTCGCGCGGCAATTGAAAAGATACTAAATAAGCAAGTGAGGGGAGCACGTACCTAGCTAGACTGAAAAGTCTAACTCCGACCAGAGACGAGGGCGAGCGGGGACGTGCGTGCCCGCACGGCGTCGATGAAGCTTGACCGGGTACAAAGAATTCACTCCACGCAGGGAGGATTGAATTATTACAGACCACTCAAAATTTCCCGCACAGGGGAATAAATCAATCACAAATTTTCTCCGCGAAGGGAGACTCTCGGGTATGCACGTTCTGTAATCTACGGATCTTCTGTCGGTATCCGGGCGACCCTGGCACAGGCCGAGCCGTAATAGTGGACTCGGGTACCACAAGAAATAATAAGTTAAATAGATATATAATAATATATATAGATATATATATGATTATATATATCGTAAATATATATTATATATATTTAACTTAGTTTCAAAAACCTCTTTTTTTAATCAAATAATATAAATATATATATATATAGATATATATATATATATCATTATATATATCCTATATATATTTAACACATTTTTTTCAGCCTCCTTTTTTGACTTTTCTTTCAAATCTTCTCTCTTGTCAAAATTTTTTCCTTTTTTTTTTCAAATCTTCACCTACTCTTTTTTTGAATTTTTTTCAATCTCTCATTTTCAAACTATATCTACTCCTTTTTTTTGACTTTTCAAATCGTGACCACTGTGTGAATCACACGGTCGGCGGGAAAAGAGGGCCGACTGGGTGGGCGCGTGGGCACACGCCGGGCGCACGGGGCGCGTGGGCACACGCCGGGCGTACGGGAGCACCGGGCGCTCGTGGGCGCGAGGGCGCGGGCGGTGCGATCGGCAAGGTGACCGGGGCGGAGCAGACGCGGGCAGGGTCGGAGCGGGTGCGGCCGGGCGGGATCGAGCGCACCTTCAGGCTCGGGGCGCGCGGCGAGCGGACGCGGGCCGGGCTCGCTGGGGCGCGCTGGGTGCGCTGGACGGGGCGGGCATGGCCAGGCGCGGGCCGGGCTCGGGCCCGGCGAGGGCACGGGGCCGTGGGCGCGTGGCCGGGTGCTGCGGCAGGGCGGGCGCGGTGGCGCGGTGCAGGCGCCGGCGACCGTTGTGGCAGGGGGGGTTTTTAACCCCGCACGGGCGACGAGGCCGCCCCCCGCGAACCCCTTCTCTCCTCTTTTTTTTTCTTTTCATTTTTTTTGTTGCGCTGAACGAGGAAGGGAGAGAGAGTATAGAGAGAGAGATAGAAATAAAGAGGGAGAGAGAGAGAAGCTCACGAGCGTGAGCGGGGGGGAGAGAGAGAGTAACAGACAGAGAGAAACAGGGAGAGAGAAAGAGATCACGGGAGAGAGAGAGTAACATGATTTTTATTTTCAAAATTTCTTTTTCTTTTATCTCTCTATATTTTTTCTTCTCTCAATATCCTCCTGCTACTCCTGTTTTTTTTTACTTCTCTCTTTCCTTTTTTTTTCACTCTAGCAACCTAGAGAGAGAGAGGGAGATGACGTTCAGGGACGTCGGGGTCGTCGGAGACGCCGTTGTTGGGCTCTGATACCAAATCTGACGCGGCGGCGACGTGCAAATGGATAGACGGTAACTCCGAGACACTAACGGGACTGGATAGGATGCTAACTCGCGCAGCTCGGCCTCACGCCGGACGGTCTCACACCGGGTGACACTCAAACTCACAAAATGAGAAAGAGGGAAGGGGAAAAACACAAAGGTAAAGCACCTTGGGTTTCAAAGTTTTCATTCATTCATATGGTTCATTCATGTCTCGTAACACACCCTTGGCCTCCTATTTATAGGAAAGACCCATTACACACATACCTTCCTTATTTCCCTTATTTACATATCTATCCTAGCCTAATAAAACAAAACCCACCTACCTCACTTTGACTTGTGGGTTTTAATCAAATAAAATACAAAAATTTACACACATTTTATTTGACTATGACTAGCCTAATAAGACGAAAGGAAAAATACATGCATGTAGGAATACATGTATACATACACACACAAATACATATACTCAATATGCAATATACTATATACCATAGCCATAAACCGAGTCTTCAGGAAGGATCTCCGAGCCATAAGCTCGGTGCAGTGGCGGTGCGGCGTCGGCTCCGAGCATTGGGCCCGGTAGTGGACCCGGATATAGTACAACCTGACATGAGTTCATGCTTATTGTCCTACATATCTTTTAAGTTGTCTTGTATTGAACATGAAAGTAGAAAGATGAAATCCCCAATTAAGTTTTAGTTTTCTTGATTCATGCTTAAATTAAAATTAATTCTAGAATAGGAAAGACTAGAGAGAAGGGTGATTGAAAATTTATTCAATCTAGCCATGGAAAACTGATGTAAGAATCTCTTTAAAGTCCTTTAGCACTTCAAAAGAAAAGAAATCACATTGCACGCGAATGAAACAAGTAGGACAAGCCTTCTGCTATTTTGGGTATGTTGTCTGATACTCTGCACTTTTTGAGGAAGAGTTATTTTGAAAAAACTTTCTGCCAAGTTCTATCAAATAAGTGGAAAAGCACATTGTTGAAAAAAAACACCGTGAAAATTGCCCCTAATCTTAGTAACCGGGCCTACTTCACCTAACAAGTGTTGAGATTCGCGTCAAACGGAAAAGGAAACCTTGATCTGTGTAACTGGGCCTGCTTCTCCTAAGGCAAGAGTCGAGGTTCATGTTAAAAAGTGAAGGATAGTGCAACATCATGTATGAAATAAAAGATCCCAAAGGGGACAAATAAATAAAGCAGATAAAAAGCTAGTATGCATAATGCTCTGATTAAGAGATGCAGGGTTGAAAGGCACTTGTTCGGAATAGTAAATGAGGGATGCAATTATCTTTATTGTGGATTTGATTTTTACATATGCACGTGTGCTATTCAACTTTGATTTGAATTCTTGATCATGTACCTTAAATTTTCAAATCTAAGGCTAGTATGTATTAATGATTCCAGATTCCTAATCTTTGGTTGATTCTGTGAAGGAAGAACTAGATATGAAAGTATGAACTTTGTAAACTCTTGTTAGTCCTAAATTTTAATTTGTTTACATTGTTAAGGGACTAGCAATGAGTAAGTTGGGGGATGTGATTAGTGCTTATTTCTTTATGATAATTCACATCACATATATCATTTCATATGCACATAATTAGCTAATTATACATATTATGCAGTTAATCTCAACCTTGCATTAATCAAGCCGTTCATGCAAATTAACTTAATTTGTGGTTAATTATTCAATGAAAAGATATTGAGAGTCATGAGAATTAATTTTTCATTGCATAATTATAAGCATTTATGATTTTTGTGCATAAAGTAATAATTCTTAATGGGCTTAATCCAAATTGTGTGTGTGCAGGACGTCCAAGGTAATTACTAGAAGGGCCAAGGGCAAAAGCGTCACAAGATCAGGGCAAGGGATACCCTAGGGCGTCCCTCCCTCCTTGACCAAGTCAAAGGAGCAGCCGCCATTCCTTGTTTGGTGTGAAAGGAGATAAAGGAAGGGATTTTATTGAATTATCTTGGAGAGAAAATAGGAGGAGATCTCCTCCTTATTAGGAAAGTCAAGAGGAGCTCCTTTCCTCTCTTCATCCAAACTTTAATCTCCTCTAATCCCAGCCATCCATCTTCATCAAATGTGATCTCCACCCTCTATTTGATCTAGTTTCTCTATAAATATCCTTTTTCAAGAGGGGGAAAGGAAGTTTTCTTCTTTTTCTTTTCTTCTTAGCTTAGAATCCCATCCTTCTTTCTTCCCCTAGTTTAGGTCGACCTTTTTCTCCCCCTTATGATCTTATTATCCTCTTGCTTTCTTCACAAAAGTTGTTCGTTTTTAAGTTTTCTTCAACTTCTTCTTCTTCCTCTTCTTCCAATTCTTTCTTGTTTTCAAGTTATAATCTCTTTTGCAAAGTTCAATTTTTAAGCTTTTACTGTTCATCCGCCCAACACCTATATGTTCTTCATCAATTTTTATCATCTTCTGATCTTCTTCTCCCTCTGCTCTCTTCATCAATCTTCTTCGTCTTTCTATGATCTTTTGTGAGGACACCCGCCATTATTGCCCAACTTCATACCAGCCTGCCCAACTTCAGGTAAGAGTGCACATCCTACTTGTCCTACTTGTTTCATTCACGTATGTTGTCTCTATAAAAGCTATTTTGGGTATGTTGTCCTCACAACGTAAGAGTCTTAGTTAGTGTTAAATTTTTCATGCACATCCTTTTATATCTAAATATGTAGCCGCTTTCCCAAAAGAAACATAAACCCTAAAGTCTTCTACACGTTCGAATGTGGGTTTTGGGCTTTTAAAAATAACCCCCATTATATACATATATGAGTATATACCCTATACTCCCATAGACGTAGGAAGGGTTATGGGCTCTTTAAAGCCCATCAACTATTGGTTCTTGGAGAGGGGGATTTCCGCAGCCCACCACAAAGGCAGCCCAACAAGACCTACAAGGTCCAACCAGGCGAGCCCACCCAAGTGATAGCCCACAGGGCCCACTTCGGGAGAAAAGCCCAATAAATAAGACTCGAGGAACCAACTCTCCCCGGCGGCCTTCTAGGCTCGGAGGGCCCGAGACAACGGTTAGGTCCCAAGGAAGGTCCGGCCTAAAGCCCTCTCCCCATCCGAGAGAGATAGGCTCCAGCCGATCTATCCGACCCCACCCTCACCGGGCCATGCCTATCGCTCGGACGTGAGCTAGCATCCCCGAGGCTCGGTAAGACCGGTTGATTATCTGCAGGTGCGGCCGTTCAGAGTCCTCCGCCAGCGGGAGAGTCAACGGATCTGCCGGACTCCAAGGGGATAACGTTCCCACGATCAGGCCATGAAAGCCCCCGTTAAAGACGTAACTCCCGCCGGGAACCCCTCAGCTTACAGGACTCCTGAAGGCGGCGCACTATTTAAGCAAAGGATACCCTCCGGAAGATGGTAAGATGAACTAGGCATTCACATACCCTAAGCTCCTGAGCACGATTCGCTTCACCCTTTGGTGGAGAGGATTCTCGCGCATCAGCTCTCTCCTCCCCCCATTATCGCTTCCACCATCGCTCTACTGACTTAGCCATCGGAGGGTTTTCCCCAGGGAGATCCCCTGGGCCCTCTGACACGTTTCCCTCTCTTGCAGATTCATCTTCTGGTGATCCACAGCCCGCTCAGGCGGCCTGAGACGCGAGATTCCGCCTCTTCATCTAGCGCCGTCTGTGGGAAACGCACGAAGAGTCAAGATGGTAAGAAAAAGCTCAGGGAGGAGATCCGCCGGCGGGGCAGGTAAGAGTGTGGCGGCGGTGGGAGGCGCCCCCTCTAGGGTCTCACAGAGCCCCCCCTCCAACGCCAGCGTCCCCACCAACGGGCCACCACCCCCCCCGGCGGAGACAGGGGCACCCCTCGACGGTGGCGCCAACGCCTTCCAGGCCCTCAACGAAAAGATGGACGTCCTCGTGGAGCTCATGAGGGCCCAGGCGGCCCGGGACGCGAGGTCCCGCGCCCCGTCAGGAAGTCCCCCTCGAAGGAGTGCAACGCAGTACACCGCCGGAGGCCGCTTCACCCTCCGCGGCCGACAGCTCCTCCGCAACGACGTCGGAGGACCCTCGCAAGCTCCGCCTGCGGAACAAGAGGCTTCCTCCACACCGAGGAGAGGGAAGCAAGGAGCGAGACCGTCGCGCCCGGGCACCAGTGCTCTGGGAGATCACCGCGACGCCCCCCCCCCCCCCAGCCCCACGGCGCGGCCACAGCCGGAACTGTCTCTCCGGCTACGAGATTTTGAAAGACGGTTCGCAGAGCAAGAGCGCGCCCTCCGCGCCCTGCAGAAGACCTCTTTCCCAGAGGACGAGGAGAAATCCCCTTTCTCCGAGTACATCTTGAAGGCAGAGGTCTCTCCTAGAGCCTCCATCCCAACCTTCAAGCTCTACGACAGCCAGGGCGACCCAGCCGACCACTACGATAGCTTCGACGCCCTGGTGACCCTGCATGGAACGCCGGATCCCATCAAATGCCGAGCCTTCGCGGCCACCCTGGTCCAAGACGCTCAGGCATGGTTCCGGGCCCTCGCCCCGAGGTCCATTCGGGACTTCCGGTAATTCGGGCGAATTTTCAAGGAGAGCTTCGCCGGTAGCGCCCCCCCAAGGTCAGTAGCGGGGCTCCTGGCTCTCAAACAGGCGCAAGGGGAGAGGCTCCGGACCTACGTCCACCGATTTAAATCGGAAGCCCTTAGGATCCCCTGCCTGGATGTGGCCTCAGCCACAACCGCACTGACCGGGGGCACCCGGGATGAGAATCTCCGCCGCGAGCTTGTCCTCCACCCTCCCACGACCCTTGCCGAGCTAGTGACTCTGGCAGTGCGTCACGCCGAGTGCGAAGAAGTACTCAGCGCCTGCCAAGACGCAACCGGCTCGGGTCGGGAGGGGGACAAGAAGCGGACCTCCGAGCCAAACCTCGGCTCGAGTAAGAAGCGCGATCGAGAAGGAGAGCGCAAGAGAAAGTACGAGCGGTATACCCCCTTGACCGCACCAGTCTACGAGATCTATGAAGACATCAAAGACTCGAGACTTCTCCGCCAGCCCGAACCAATGAGGTCGAAGAACCGCAAGCGGGACAGGCATTGCCTGTTCCACGGCGACCACGGGCACCACACCGGAGATTGCCATCAGCTCCAGGACGAGATCGAGCGCCTCATCTGTCTGGGGCATCTAGCCCGGTTCACAACCGGGCACAAAGAAGACCGAGACGCCGCAGAGGAGATCGACAACGCTCCCCGAGGGGTCCACATCAACGTCATCTCCGGAGGGGCCGCATCGGGCGGCGACACTAGCCGAGGAAGGAAACGTCATGCCGAGCGGGCCAGCCAAGCCTTAGAGCCTCCCAGAGGTCCGCCGATGGAGCCCCAAGTCATAGTCTTCTCCGACCAAGACCTGGAAGGGCTGAGCACCCCGCATGACGATGCCCTCGTTATCTCGGCCACGATAAATCACTGTAATGTAGACAGGATTTTGGTTGATAATGGGAGCGCCCCCGATGTATTATCTTATGACTGTTTTCTCAAAATGGGGGAAGACACATCCAAGCTCCGCCCGATCCGAACACCCCTTAGCGGGTTTAATGGCCTGGCCACCTACCCCAAGGGAGCCCTAAGCCTATCGGTCACTATCGGCACCCCACCCAAAACCGTTACGGTCATAGTGGACTTCATAGTGACTAAAGGTATGATAGCGTACAACGCCATTTTCGGCCAAAAATTTCTCAGCCAAATAAAGGCCGTACCATCTACCTATCACCAAAAAATGAAGTTTCCCACCAAAAACGGGTTGGGGGAAGTCCGAGGTAACCAGGCCACGGCTAGAAGGTGCTACAATATCTCGGTGGAAGCCTCAAGGCCGGACGGGAAGGATAAGGGCCCCAGGGGAGTCGAAGGAAAAGTCGTGACCACCGAGCCCGGTGGCGAATTATTAACGGTATTCCTGAACGACGACCCGGCCCTTGGAGTAAGGATCGGTGCCGACCTACCACCGAAGGAACAACAGCAATACAAGGAGTTTCTTTCTGGGTACGTCCAGGTCTTCGCTTGGTCCGGTGATCAACTCCCTGGTATACCAGAGAAAACTGTGATGCACAAGCTTAACCTCGACGCCACCGTGAGACCCGTACGCAGCGGAGGAGGAAGCATGCGCCCGAGAAACAGGCGATCATCAAGGCGCAGGTCACCAAGGGACAAGAGACTGGTCTTTTTTAGACCGGTCCTGTACCCAACGTGGCTAGCCAACATCGTCCTGGTGCCGAAGACCACCGGCAAGTGGCGAATGTGCGTAGACTTCACCGATCTGAACAAGGCCACCCCCAAGGACTGCTATCCGCTACCGAGCATCGACCAACTGGTTGACTCAACCTCGGGCAACAAGATACTCAGTTTCCTGGATGCCTATTCGGGTTATCATCAGATCCGAATGAACCCTGAAGATGTCGAGAAGACCACCTTCATCACCGACTACGGCGTGTACTGCTACACCCAGATGCCCTTCGGATTGAAGAATGTTGGAGCCACATACCAGCGACTGGTCAACCATATGTTCGAGGGACAGTTGGGTCGGGACATCGAGGCCTACATCGACGACATGCTCGTCAAGACCCGAGGGCCCAAGACCACTTCACCGACCTCGCCGAGACTTTCGGCACCCTCTTGAAGTACTGCATGAAGCTCAACCCCGCCAAGTGCGCCTTTGGAGTAAGATCCGGGAAGTTCCTGGGTTTCCTGGTCACTCAACGAGGGATCGAAGCCAACCCCGATAAGGTCCAGGCCATCCTGGACATGCGCCCGCCCGCGTGTATTAAAGACGTCCAGCGTCTAACGGGGCGTGTCGCTGCTCTCAGTCGTTTCCTGTCCCATGCGGCTGAACGATGCTTGCCCTTCTTCAAGCTGATGAGGGGGCCCAAGGTAGCATCTGCCACGTTCGCATGGGATGGGGAATGCCAGACAGCGTTCGCCGAGCTCAAAGAGTTCCTGGCTTCGCCCCCGGTGCTTTCCAAGCCTGTCCCGGGCGAGGTCTTGTTGCTCTATCTCTCGGCGACGCCGTCAACGGTCAGCTCGGTCCTAGTCAGAAATGACTCGGGAGTCGAGAGGCCGGTCTACTACACCAGCAAGGTGCTCAGCGAGGCCGAGCGGAGGTACCCCGCAACCGAGAAACTCGTGCTAGCGTTGGTTACCTCCGCAAGGCGCCTCCGACCCTACTTCCAGAGGCATCCCATCACAGTGCTAACCGGCGAGCCACTGAAGAAGATTCTGGCCCACCCCGAAGCCTCGGGGCGACTTGTCAAATGGGCCATCATGCTCGGGGCATACGACATCTCGTATCGGCCATGATCAGCTATCAAAGGGCAAGTGCTCGCCGACTTCATCGCCGAGAGCACCATTCCGGTCGAGGACAGGCCTCCGACAGCAACCGGGCCAACCTGGGAGCTGTTCGTCGATGGATCGTCCAACTCGGTCGGCAGCGGCGCAGGGATCCTCCTAAGGTCCCCCGAAGGAATAGAGTTGTAATACGCCCTAAAGTTCAACTTCTTGGCATCCAACAATGCTTCCGAGTACGAGGCCCTTATCTCGGGGGCCCGCATGGCCCGACGGTTGGGGGCTGAGCGAGTCAGGATCCACACCGACTCCCAGCTAGTTGCAAGCCAGGTCAGTGGCGAGTACGAAGCTCGGGAGGCACCTATGATCAAATGCCTCCAGTTGGTCCGGAGCCTGGCCCAGCAGTTCGAGGAGTTCGAGGTAGTCCGAATAGCTCGGGAGCAAAACTCTCGGGCGGACGCCCTCTCCCGACTGGCCTCCTCTCTAGAGAAGGTACACG